>LR824608.2:14960000-15560000 GCA_902829305.4 Spodoptera exigua | reverse complement strand
TATTTTAGATTTTATGGAATGTTCATTCGTAAAATCGTATCAATATTTCAATATCTTCACTCAGATTAAACTTAATATCAACAATGTCGTGGTCAATCTGCACAATCAACAAAGGAATATACCACTTAGGCAGTTTGTTTATTTTATGAGCGCGGCGATATGTCGAAACCCTAGACGACCGTTCAAAGGTCAGTTAAAGGGATATCAGCTGTGGCAGGATTTATCGAGTATGTTAAATTCTTATGGTGGTAGAAGAATTTCGAAAATCAGCATCAGATAACTAGAAAATGGCATGAATTAAAAATAATATCAGAGTCCTTAGCGATTTCGATAATGACGATATATATAAATATTAAATTTACTGAGGTAAATTAAATACTTATATATATTTATTTTTTATGAATCTAAAATCTTTGGGTATTATAATTTGACACAATGCTTTTTATTAATTGTGATTTTTAGGCGTAGGCAGACTGGCAGACAAAAACTAAAACCAAATATTTTTAAATAAGGCAAAATTCTGGTGGTGGTGGGCCTAGCAGCAGGGTCTCTTTAACTGCATTAGAAGAGAGACTGGTTGCAGTTTTTGGAGTGTCTGCTGCGGCAGGCCAAGCTGGCATCTGCTGGATTCAATGTAAGTATTTTATAAACTGGGACCGCCCTGTATCGTTTGTATCTAATATTGTAAAACTTGTCAGGATCAGGTCATCAATTTAAATAGATATTTATTATGTATTAATTGAACTAGTTCCATATGATGAAAAATGGTAGTCATATAGTAAACATAAAGCAAAATTCTAAGATATAATAACAAATGATTTTATTTCAGACCATCAAATGACTTGCACTTGGTCCAGGCAGGAGGCAGCACTAGTGAAATACCATCAGCAGAAAGAGAGAAAGTCCAGTAAGTTGATTGTAATAATTTTATTTGTTTTTCTAAGCATATCAATATTCCATAAATATTATGAAAGCAATTCTGTCTTTAGGCAACTGAAAGATTAATTTCATTGAATAAAATAAAGTAATGATAATAAAATATTATTTTCAGCTGAATCCATAGGCAGTTAGCCGACCACGTACAACTTTGGCACCGGCTCGAGAGATAGCTACGCCACCATCTTAGCACGCCTTTCTCCTTCCTTCTTCGCCGCGATTTTGTCCGGCTAGACTGCAGGCGTCAGCCTCTCCGCGTTCGGCAGCTACAACACCAAATCGTCGTTCTTAATTGTGGGCGCGTAGGAACAGGAGGATTAAAGCCATTCGAAAGAACGACAAATGAATTTGTAGGTTAGGTCAAGCTCCCCCGACGTGAATTCGAGGAGACGCGTGACAGGTTCCTTCGTGAACGAGAGTTGCAGGTGATAGTTTTTAGTTTTTACTGCATTTCTAGCAATCATAATTTTTTTTTATGTTTTGATAAGGTAATAAAATGTGATAAATATATACAGGAACTTATAGTGAAATTAAAAAACCTTTGAAGGCTTTGCATGCAATTTTATTGGTAATTAGATAGGTTATTGTACATTATCTTTTTGATTTTGAAATTTACTTTCTTTCTAGACGTATATAAAATTAATCCTGGCACAACCTTAACGACACGATGACGAAACGAAATGTGACTGTCATACCAAAGATGATGTGAATGCTAATTTTAAGTTTGAAAACAAAGTAATTATGTTCAGAAAAAGTAACCAAAAATAAAAAAGTTTTATTGATACAGATTTTTTTTTATTTCACCCTTAATGATAAAAGAAATGTTGGAACCTTAGTTATTACAAACATGGAGTTTAAATCAAGATAATTTAAGAGTACAATGTAGTTGTCTTAAGCTATGTACCAAAGGATTATAACAAAATAAATAATAGTCGTCATGTTTGTTTACCATTATGATATAATATGTAGTTCCCGCATGAATGAATCGCTTCCACTTGACTGGATGACCATTTTAAAAAGAGTCGTGTGTGGCCCCACCGTATTTTTAATTCATATTTAATATTTTTAAATTGTGGTCACAAACCTGAAAAAATATGTTGATTAACTTTTGTATAATAGTTATAAGCTCCCTATTAGCCGAAGACTTCCTTTAAATAGAATGAAATGTATAGATGATAAATGTATATAGATATGTAATAGAATAATATGAAAAATGAAAAATACTATTTGTAGATTAAATGAGTGATAGCCTTTTCTATTAAAAAAGGGGCTCACCTTTACTTGGTTTCATTATAGCTATGTGAGTGCAGTCAATACAGCATACGACAACTGGTAAATTAAATCTTCTTCGGAATCTAAAACCAATCATAGTTCAAGTCAGGTACATCAAACATTAAAATACTGCTGATTAATTTTTTAATACATACATACTAATATGATAACAATATATTTGTACTGATTATTACTTACTCTTGTCTTATTCTTGAAATATCTTGATTCGTTAAGGGATATTACATTTTAATAAAATTATGGAATCTCTATGTATAATATGTCGCAGTAAGATAGATGTAGCCGTAATATAGTTATATCCCTAGGGATATAGTCATAAAAAGGACCAAGTTTAGTGATATACTTATATTTCTAGATTAAGTTTAGTGAAATAGCTTTCGGAGTGTGCGCCTCCCCCGCGGCGTGAAAGGGGTTGGTTGCGTTTATAGCGGTGTTGGGAGACCTTTCGTGTGGTTGCGGAGCGAGGGGCCATAGAGGCTGATGTTTAGGGCAGAGCCGGGGAGGCTGAAGTTTCCGGGCGGGCGGTGCAACCGGAGGACAGGTAGCCCACTCGTTCGAACCTCAGCGGTGATCAGTACCTCAGCAGGGAGTTCATTCGGTATCTACTCCGAGGCGAGAGAGACGGCCTCCGTTGAATTCTCCGGCGCAGGTTATTCCGGGGATTCCGGAATCAGGTCTAGAACAAATTTCTCAAGCTGAGGTTCAACTTTAGCTTGGAGTGTTGAACTATTGTTCAGCCTTTTAACAAGGTGAAGAAGCAGGGCCTGAAGGGCCATGATGAAGAGGGCCTACGTTCCTACAACGCAACAATAACTTTGCTTGAGATGCCACGGATGCGTGCCTCCTCCAGCAGGCAGGTGCCAAAATATTCCCTCCTAGGGTATCTTCCTAGCACCTATCACCAAGAAGAAGAAACCCGAACAAAATTGGTGGTTAGGTGCCTTTTGGCCTGAGGGTTCCTATAATTCTAACCCTCCAAAGAGGTGAATTTGGAGGTGTGTGGGCGTCCCTGCCTACCGGGTGTAGGCAGGGAGGTGAGTATCTATTGGTGTTTCCTAAGCTAGTAATTCCGCTACCAATCTTAATGTGCAACGGGTTCCTATGCGCCGGTTCGCGGTTAGGCGGCCGGCGAAGCTGTGGAGAGAACGGGTTTTTTTTTTTTTTTTTTTGTGAGGGGAAAATCATCAAATGACTTCTCCCGCCCAGGGCCGGGCAGGAGGGAGTGTCAGACTCTTACTGACTAAAAACCCCCCTGTTCCTTCTCCTGCTCTGTGCCGAGGTCGCGGTACCTTATTGCGCTTACCCCGCAGCCCCGGCTGAACATCAGCCCTTTAGGGCCCCGTCTGTGGTGGTCTATTGGCTCTTTGAGGCGCGCGCGGAACGCTACGCGCCGTACGCTCGGGCCTGGTTCTGGTCGGGCGGCGAGCTGCCCTTACTCGCCGACCGCAGGCCCGTACTTACGGTGGCCGGAGATCGTCCCTCGATCCCCGACGCCCGTAGTGTCGCCAGTTGCGGCTGCTGGGGCGTGAGGAGGAGGATTGCTCCCTCACGCGGGCCGCCTCTCTCTTTGCGAGCATGACCGCTTCACAAAAGGAGGAGACGGCGTCCCAGTTCCTCTCACTCCGCACCATGGCCTCGACTAAGGCCGGGCGCGAGAGGTCTCCGCCGCCGATCACTTCCCTGAGGATACGGCGGTGCTCAGCCCAGGCAGGGCATACCGCTACCGTATGCAGAACGGGTTAAGTGCTGAGTACAACTAGGGGAGCCCCCAAGGTTATGGTCCCAGCACTCTTCCGATACTTGGCAATGTCCTGAAGGGCAAGGCCGACGTTCCCTTGGCGCACGCCACCTGCATTCATTTCTTCATCTTAATTCATAGCTGGCGCAAGTAATTAGCAATTATAAAACGAATACAAATGCTAAGCAAGCGTAGCGATTAAATGCACATGCACGAAAACTAGACGTGAACACCGAACAACTATTATAAAGCTATTTCACTAAACTTAATCTAGTAATATAAGTATATCCCTAAACTTGGTCCGTTTTATAACTATATCCCTAGTGAGATAGTAATGAATCGCTTTCGTATAACTATGTTCCGGTATATAATTATATCCCTAGGGATATAACTATATTACGGCTACATCTATCTTACTGCGACATATACACAGGTATTTCACTAATTTGCATTAAAAACTGACGAAATTTATTTCTTCAATGAAGCCCAAACCTTACGGCTTGGGCACCGCCCACAATAATATAAGTGCGTGCATTTGTACAAATTTTATTAATTTCAACGAAATCGTTCACAAAAACAACTACCGGTATCTAACAGCTGTTTAAATAATCGCCATCTTGGGTAGTGTATCGTAGCGTTTTCTACAGGGTCCTAGCGTTCGCTTCGTAAGCGTACATTAGAAACGTTTACAGTCGAATTCGCTTGTCAAATGTGCCACTTGGCTACGCATTTGTATGGAGAATATCGTATTACATTGTCGTTTCGTTTAATGGAATAGAATCGTGATACACTTGGCTACCAATTACACGTTCGAAACGCTAGATCAAATTTCATGACGTCAATTCATTCATAAACCATTCTATTCTACTGGCGTTTGTGCCACTTGTCTAGGCCCTCTGGTCTACTAAATATCCACATCCTCCATTAGACAGCCCTAGCGTTAGCGTTAGTGGTAGTAGTTCTAGTTCGAGCTTCCTGCCTCGGAAGCTATCGTGTGTCGCGATTATATCACAGCGGCTGGCGACCAGTTACTCTGTGTGGCTGACTGAACCTTGTTCCTCTAATCACTTAACTGTCTACCGTAAATAATGCCGTGTGTTGTACGAACGGGTTTTGTATTTCGTCTGCTACACAAATTGATAAATTTATTTAATTATATTAAAAATACCGGACTGATTTCTATTCCGACTTATGTAAATATCACCGACGCTACATCTTAAGAGTGAATGGAAGACTAGATAGTAACTATACGTATTATTTTGTGGTTTTGTTGATGAAAACTCATTCTAGTTTTATCAACAGACTCCTTTAAAAATGATAAAACTATATACATATATCAGTCAGAACAAAAGATTACAAAATGAGGTACCTCGTCTTGTAAAAGTTTAAGTAAGTAAGTACATATGTATCAACAAGCAGTGTAACGTCTGAGAAGTTTTCTCCCCCGCGTTAAACTTCGTAACGGAGGCATAATTTAGGCAAATGTGGCGTCACACAAGACAACTTGTGCCTACTTACATTTCGCGGAGACTAACAATTACTTCCTACGCATAATTATATACCTATATGTACATAGGTTACACGTTACCGACGGAATTGTTTCGCAGCGTATTTAACACTCAAGAAGGGAGGTTACATAAGAAGGGTCCTTTCTCCCTTCTAAAGAAAGGAGCCTCACCGTTGCCTTCCCTTTAAAATAATGTAAATAAAAACCAGTAATAGGTATATTAGCTTCGTGTCTCTGTACATAGCAAGTTAATATAACCGGACCGTAGTTCGGTAGCGTATCATAAAGGTAAAAGGCTTCTTAGACACATACGAATTGTTGCATAGGAACATATGTATATAAAGTCGTAATATGTCATTTTAAAAGCAATGAACGCTATCGTATCATTTATATATTTTGCGAAAACAAAGATTACCTCATTGTAAATGTTAACCTCAGTTTGACCTCACAACAACCAAAACATATTTCAAATTACTCTGATCTTTTCACAATTAATCGCTCGATAGATGTGAGTATAAAGGCTGCGTGAGCGCCACTCACACGCATCTATTGTGTTGTGTGCAAGTTGAGGCGTTAACATTTCAAGTAAAGTAGTTCGCCGTGACTTTGCTCACGCCGCGAGCATTAACATACTTACGTAACTTATTTAATACAACGTAAACTTTAGCCGCAGGCGCAGGCTATGGCGCTCTAACTGTGCCTACGTCAGCCAGCTACTGTCGCAATCGTGACGCCAGTATTCCGACGAGAAGAAGAGACAGTAAAAGACTGACACGCCCTCTAAAATAGAATAAGCCAATTAATGACGTGCCACCTCTAAAAAAATGTAACCGTTTTATTTGGCCTAGTGCCTAGCAAATAGTGGTCATTCATTGAAACGCAAATAATATAACATCTTATGTTGCTAGAAACTTAAATTTAATTTATTTAATGGTATGAATATACGTATACCCACAATACTCATATAAGTGTGGGAGAGCCATGCTTCGGCACGAATGGGTCGGCTCGACCGAAGTGATACCACGGCCTCACAGTTTCGCCGTGTGAGTGAGGTTACCGGAGGCCCAATCTTTCCCCTCCCCCAATCCCTCCTAAATCCCTAAATCTCCAATTCCCTTAACCCTAAAAGGTCGGCAACGCACTCGTAACTCCTCCGTTGCGAGTGTCCATGGGTGGCGCTGGTTGCTTACCATCAGGTAATCCGTCTGCTCGTTTGCCGACCTATTAAATATAAAAAAATAAAAAAATACTCAAAGTAAGAATATTAAAAAGTTTAACATTTAAATAAACACAATTTAGTTCATAAACACAAGTCAATAATCATAAAATTTCCGGGATCGCACTAGAGGATAACCTCAGGTTGTGACTATGGTTCCAATGTCAGTACTCCATGGTGGACAATACAATCAAACATTTTTGAAGGTTATTAAAATAATAAACGTGTCATCGAACATTTATGGAAACATTTCATCAACATTGCCATCCAACCACTGCCAGCCACCCTGTGTATGTAGTCAGTCCATCCATATAGAGAGACCTAGTTACTGCATTACTAAAATTAAGTGAATCTCAAATCTCAGATGAGTCTGAAACTCGATCTTGATAATGTTTAGGAAGAAAAGCAGTTTGTTTAAAAGGTTATAGTCCAAAACGACTTTACCTCATAAACATTGTGCTCTAGTCGTTCAATGAGGCGTTGCATTAAAACTATGAAATGTGCAGACAAGTAATGCATTGACAAGTGATGTATAATTATTTAAACAGGCAGATGTCTCGGCCGCTGTGGATGCTGCGTGTCGCTAGTGTTGTAACAATGCACATCCAAATGGTGCACTCGCAATACTCGCAATAATGTGTCGTAAGCACAGCACTTATTACTGAATCTTTATGGCCACACAGTTACACATCTCAGCTGAATTTTACGCTTCCGTAATGTTGTTGTTATTATGTCTGCAATATTATAATTCTCACTAATGTCTAATGACTTTGAGATTTAAATGTTTGGAAAATGTCAAAAAGATAAAACATGCTAACCTCAGTGTCTAACCACTAATGCGGACGAGTATCGTTAAAGAACCGGCTTGCAAGCAAACCTGGCAAGTACCAACGTAACTTTTTCCGATATTTAGATCACCATGGATAAAACATCGAGACAAAATCTTTTTTTCTATATTTATTTTGGGATGGGAAACTACGGTATACATTTTTCTCGATTACTGACTAACTCCCTCCCCCCCTCTCTCTCCTCCCGAACCTTCTCCTGCTCCGGACAGGGGCCGGGCGTATATGGTATCGTACGTAAAATTACCACCATGAAGTGTATATTATTTACCTAAATGGGCACATAACAAAAAGTTGTAAATACATCTACATATTCAGATAATTATGGTTTCAGTTAAGTTTTCAGTAGTGCGTTGATGTCTTTTAACATGAGGTGGTTATCTAAAGATATTTTTGTAGTTTTACCACAAAACAGATAAGTACTAAATAAATTACTTTTTAATCATAAGATATAATTTAAATAATGTAGCCAATAAGTTTAAAGTCAACACTTCGTAGCGATAATTTAACAAACCAAATCATTTTTGCACTTATGTTCAGTTATAAATACTCTAATACTTATGATAAATACGTTTTGAAATATTGAAGAGGAAATTCTAAAACTAAAATGATGTACAAAATAACTTAGTGATTACAAAGAGAGTGAACTGGCGAGGAGGGCAGAGGTCGCGTGCGTATGCGCAACCAGCGCGCTTGAGTAACACTGCCCTCTTCATACGTCACGCTGACTCCAGTACTTTTTAAATTTAATGGAAGCGACAGACATTGTTATTGTAATACAGTAAACATTACTTATATACTGTTATCAGAATGTAGTTTGTTGATGCAGATAAAATGAAAAGACTCTTAAAGTGTGTAATAGGATGAAAGGAATGAACGCTACCTGCCTACTAAAAGTGTAACTATAGTCGTCCTTGCTTCTATCAACTTAACATTGAAGGTGCGCAAGATGTGTTAGAGGAGCATAGCTATTTGTCACAAAACTCAAAAAATTTTAACCCAGTTTTTTTATATGATAGGTCGGCAAACGAGCGGACGGATTACATGATGGTAACTCGAAACAGAAGTAACGACCGATACAGACCTTTTGGGGTTAAGGAATTTGGAGATTTAGGGATTGTGGGAAGGATTGGGCCTCCAGTAACCAGCAGTAGCAGCGTTTTTCTGTGAGGCCACGGTACCACTGCGTTAGAGCCGGCCCATTCGAGACGAAGCTTGGCTCTCCCACACTTAAAAAGATATATTAAAAAATAAATTGGTGTACAAGGTATATCTGAAGAAAAATTTTACTGCGCATTAAGAAACGCTAATAGATATGATTTAGCAACTCATTAAGGCACATTCATCAAAATATTTGACATTGAGTGGTATCTTGCGCGGGCGCATCATCAATGCCAATATCACCTCATGTCTCAACAGTTGCCTCACCGCACACCACCGGCGCCGGCGCCGGCTTAGGAGTCCTTTCTCTTCGACACCCGATAATTTACGCGTCCGCCTCCAACACTTTCAAAATTGCACACAATCGTAAACAATACACTTTTGTTGCAATTCTCCAATAAAATAAACCTCACCGCAAGCTTTCCATTTATCGTTCAGCTCAATGTAAGGCACGTTGGTTGGTGTAGCCTATATACATATATGTATAGCCTATAGGTCCATCCATTATGCATACCTTTGGCCAATCTTTTTGTTTCAATCACACACATACAGCTATGTAGCCTAGGATAGTAACAACAAGTTGTTGACAGTGTGTCACTTGGCTAACATCGCGATATTTGCACACGCTCGACTGTTTGATGAACAAACATACATATTTGTCAAATAAATTGTATTTACACAAGCACATTTAAAAGTTACCATCTTAAACAAATTGTTTTCAATTTTGTTTATTGAATAAATTATTAAAATTTTATGTAAGAGGTTAATTTACAATTACAACCTTCAGTTAATCAAAAATAACTTTAACTAAATCAATAACAGTTTTCATATAAACTCTAAGTATATCTAAATTCTAAAGAGTCACTAATGCTATTAAACCTTCATTTGTATGTGGACTACATACAGTACTGGCACCAAATAATTGTATGCAATATGCCAGAACAAACAAATAATGTTATTTATTAAGCTTACCTCATTTTCTTTATTCAACTTACTCTCTTAAATGAAATAACCACTTTTGTAATGAACTAGTAGTTGTGTCAATAACTACTATTATCAAAAATATTTGGTTGCATTACGCATAGAAAAACAATGTATTCAAACTTAATCTGCAAGAATAGGAATGATAAAGAATTGCGGCACACACACGGCAGGCGCAAACACAGAAAACTAATATTTATCTACTAAGTAGTCAATATAGAATATAATGAAAATACATAAGGAAATTATCTGCAGTCCATTCGCTGATTTTATTTTCATCAATTAGTTTTCCATCTAATAAATAAACAAAAAATATTTATAGGTATTTGTCGTTCATTATAACTAACTAGCTTCTGTCGCGGTTTCACTCGCTGCACGGCTCCTACAGATCATCTCAGACTGTAATTCCTGAGATAATCGCGTTCAAACAAACAAACAAACTCTTCAGCTTTTTAATATTAGTATAAATAATAAAACAGAACATAAAAGTAATAAAAAAGTACTTTAAGAGCTAAAACAAACAAATATTACAGCAGTATCCGGCCCATCTCTATCCTCCGTATTCAATCTCTGTTAGCATCTAGAAGCTGCTAGTAAAGACTTCAGATGCACTTGGCAAATCATTTAGTAGTACATCAACAATATATCACTGGACATGACTCGTAGCACATTAGGCACTGCGGCCACACCATCGCTCGGCCGTAACTGGGTCAGGTGTACCCTACAAGGGTACCGGCCTTCCAGCAGTGAGGCAACACCTTACACTGGCCATATTGGGAGCTATGAGAGCATCGCACTCGTCTAGCAAGCGAAATAATTATAATATGTAGGTGCCCACTGTGGATCTGTATCATGAGTGTAGTGGCTCTTTTTGTGACTAGTGTCGCCATCTATATTTTACACTTGAGAGTCAAGTGTTGTGTCGAGTGGAATTGGTTGTTACTCTTATTGTAATATATATTTAGGCACCACTTAGTGCTAACAGTTTTTACGCTGTATCTTTAGTACATGATTTTGACTTTACAACAGTGTACAAGATTCACGAAACAAAACAACCTTTATATGCAACGTTACGTTGTCTGCCTATAAAATCACCAGCGATGTTGCACGTTGGTGCCGGCGACAGATAAGGGGCTGGTATTAATTCAGCGCATTGATTGATTGCAAATATTATTTGGCAACAGACGTGCCCCACATTGTTTGTTGATTATTACTATTCAGGTGGGAAAAGATATAATTCAAATGAATAAAACAAATCATCAGTCTAGGTTTCTTTTATTTGTAAAAAAAAACAATAATTAATAATTAAATAATACAGTGAGCATGTGCGCTTATTGCCCGGGAAAAGTGACAGTCTTCCGGAGCAAGAAGCCGCACCATAACGCCGGCGCACGCGCACCTCCGCGCCCCGCCAGGTGGCCCGTCTGCGCCGGCGCTTACAGGAGTCGCAATGAACCGACCGCAGCAGACAATGGGAACCGAACGAACCTAAACAGACGGCGCTGCATGACTGCGAGGCGCGACGTCTAAACATTACAATAAATAAATCATCCTTACACTACGCTTGAGCCTTCCGATAGAATCCCTCGCGGTACTTCGCCACTAAGTGCAATAAATTAAATGTTCGTGCGATCACATAGTATAACTCTACGCCTAAACTTTACTTTTCGTAAGGTGGACAATATTCTAAATATCAAATTCGTTTTGTACCAAATTTAGTAATGTTATAATACGTAGGGTAGGAGCACCGCGTCGCTTCGGCTGCGCGGGCGCTTCTCTTTGTTCTTACACATAATAAAGGAACTACAACTATGCGTGGAATGCTTACGTTAATGTCTGCCATGTTTGTCATGTTCTCGTTAAATACAGCTAGCAGTAATGGCAACGTGGCGTCGAGGTGAGGCGGCCGGGCGGCGCGCCTACACTGTCACATCTTGACTAGCTTGGTTGCTTACTTATCGATCACTCTACTCACGATCTCTCACTAAAGAAATAAATAACTTATACGCTAACGCGAGGAGCCACCGACTTGCCTCGCCCTAATTTGACACGACGCGGGCGGTGGCCACGCCGGCCACGCTCGCTCCCTATCGCTAAGGTATTATAAATAATTTGTCCAGCTAATACACATAAATCCGGCCGTCTACTTACATTACAAAATACAAACGGCCGGAGACGGGTCTCCCTTCACCGGCCATCAATTGACGAGGAATATGATCGATTCCGAAAAGGGTCACATACGCCTATAAACCTAATAGTCTCTACGTTAACTTACAGTTTCAAGAACGAAACTTACTCTATAAAATGCTAATTAGCTGAGGTTCCATGCGGGTTGCGCCGCGCGGCTGCTCACTGCGCCGAGCTCGGAGGAGCGGAGGAGGTGGCCGGTGACTCACCAGCGGGAACAGCCGTGGTCGCCACGTCAGAGCTGCTAGACGGAGCAGCATCGGTCACAAGATCCCGAACGGTCACAGGGACCGCTGTAGTTGATGCCGGTGCATCAGTGCTGCTCGTAGGAGCCGCAGTGGTAACAATGGGAGAGTTAGTGCTCAGTACTGATTGTATGACGTCACTCGTGATGTTTTCCTTCTTGTCGTTTTCGTCAGACCCTACGATGGGAGTTTCGTTTGAAATGTTACTATCTGTAGAGGTTTCAGCAGACGCAGATACACCGAGAGACTCGTCAGACGAGGCAGGCTTCTCGTTGCTCTTCTTCATGACGACTTTGGTAGGTCGTCGATGGTTGATGGTGGGTACGTAAGATTGCGTGATGATCTCGATATCTTTTTTGTCTTGTTGTGTCTTGTTCTCCGCTATATTAACATCGTCCGACACATTATCAATAATTGGCCGTCGTGTAGTGGGCTCCACCTTGTCGAAGGGTGGCGGCGAGTCCGTCACACTCTCTGACTCGTCGTCTTCAATCTCGACGACCTTTTGCTTGTTCAATGCGTTTGCATTTTTACTCTTGTGAGGTACCTCGGTTATAGAGTTTTGATTAAAGTTTTTATTTTTACTCTTATATCCTGCGTTAACTGGAATAAGTTCCTCAGAATCAGAAATACTTCCTGCGGTTGTCGCATGCTGCACAGTATCTGGTTCCTCAGTATTATCACTGATGGAAGCAACGTCTCGCACTAGGTTAATCAAGTCAGTGAAATCATTCGTTTTCTTGCCATCAGCAGACTCAATAATCGCTGCGCTCTTCTCAGGATTTGCAGATATTTTGATCAATTCGACGGCATCAGTTGCTGTTTCAGAGGAACCAAATGAAGTGACAATGAATTCGGTTGTTTCTACGTTTTCTAATCCAATATTATCACTGGAAGCAGATCTGGATACAGTGATAACTTCAGAACTGGTTGATGGTATTTTGGAACTGACGTCTAAGGAGTCCACGGTAGATGGAGCTTCTTTATCGTGTGTAGTATTCTCATTCGGTAGCTCGGGTGGATTTTGGTCGCTGGTTTCGATAGGCAGGGAGCTAAGCTCAGTCTGTGATGTCACTTCAGTAGCGACATTTGACTTTGCTAGAGAACTGGTGGTTTGTTCTTGTTCCGTGGTAAACGGTCCTAAATCAATTTCTGGTTCTTTGCGATGGGTTGTAGTATCAAATACAAGTTGGGACAATGGTTCGACTTCAGTGGATGTTTTCGTGTCAAATGTAGATAATTCTGCTTTTTCTGACGTAACTTCCACTTCCTCTATTTTTAAAGGCGCTTGTGTAGTAGTAGCCACCGGTGTCAAACCTTCAATGATTGTTTTACTGTCGGCTATTTCAGAAGTACCTGGTTCTTCATGAACAATCGTTGTCGGTTCATTCAATATTTCTGTTGGAATAGCCGATCTCAAATTAATCGTTGGACTTTCTTTGAATGATGTTTCTGTACTACTTGGTAAATCTGAAGGCGTAGTTACTGCGTCGGTGGAAGTTTTAAGCTTTTCTGTAGTAGTTATCGTTGTTGTATCCGGAAGATCCTTGGACGTAGTGGTTAGTGGATCTTTTGATTCAGATTCAACTGTAGGAGAATTATTGGCCACGGTCATGTCATGACCAGACACGTGATCATTGTCGACGACCTGTTCCGGTACTATTTCATCTTCGTGGTTACGCAATACAGCCAAATCATCTGGAAGTGGAGGAAAAGCTGGATTGTGATCAAAATCTTCTTCCTCAATTAGGGGAGCCTTAGTTGTCGCTATAGGTACTGGCTCTGGAGTTACGGGTGGGATTCCCATAGTCGCGACAATTGGGACATTTGAAGGATAAATAGTGCTTTGCGCTGAATCTTGAGTAGAGAAGCTAATCTTGGATGGCGGTGCGTCTTCATTCTTATTTTCGGTTGCAGTGAATTGTGTTGCGTCTGGTGATGTCACAATCACAGGTAATGACGAGTGGATCTCAGTAATGCTGGGAGACTCTGTTTTGGAATCGTTCTCTTTTACATTTTTTTCAGATGTAGCTTCTCGTGGAATCAACGGCGACTTAGAGGACGAATACTCGGCTACTTCAATGCTAGGTGATGGTAAAATCTCTTTTATTTTGACGTCTGTGATAATTGGAATTTCAGACACTGGAGTGATTTCCTTAATTGTGATCTCTTGCTTAATGTTCTCCTTTGGTGGCGCTGGTTTAGATTCCATGCTTTCGGATGCGGCCGAACTTGAAATTGAAGACGACACGCCCGGTAGGCTGGTTACTCCTGAAAATAAGTAATGTAGATTATGTAACCAACCTCTTAAAAGTACCAATATGTACGTAAACAGATAAATAATAACTATAATATTAAATATATGAACTGACCTCTCAGTGGGCAGTTATCGTACTCCGGGCAGCAGCGGCCGGGCACCAGGCGCGGCGTGCAGTCGTCGCGCACGAAGCACGCGATGCGCCGGCACACCACCTCTCCTCCCTGGCAGTAACACACTCGGCACGGGTCTGCAGGGTCTACCAGCTTCTCACCGTTACCGTACACTCGACCTTCTTGTTCGCATTCTGAAACACCACAAACTCTTTATCAAACACAGACTCGATACAAAAAAAGAAGGATTGTGAAGGTTTATTTTCAGTTAAAAATTGTTTTAATTCAGGAGGACTTAACGGGTCGGTGGAAAATCAATCAATCAGACTGCACGAATAACTGCTCAATTTTGTACTGTTTACATGGCAAACCTTCTTTAGGGAAGATGCTTTTGGTGTCGATAAATATGTACTGACCACACTGGTAGGTAGGGCAGCAGTGGTCGGGTCGGTGCAGCGCCTTGCAGCCGGGTCGCGGCTCGCAGCGCTGGCGCGCGCACTGCACGTCGCCGCCTGCGCACTTGCAGCTCTCGCACGGGTCCGAACCCGGGAACTCGTCGCCTGGCATATATACCACATCGCCTAGAGCACAGCTTCCTGGAAAAATCAACAAAATTATATAAGTATGTACTTATGTGATGCCATAATAAAAATAATAATTGTTGCGTAAAACGGACAGGGAAGGCGAAATGAACTAAGATTATAGTTTCATATTACCCATTTTATATAAAGTCTTAAAACAATTTCACTTCATAGTGAAAGTACAGTAAATACTGATAATACAACAAATGAATGGTCGTCGAATTAAAAATACAAATTGCATTAAATTTAAATTTCATCAAAATCACTGGAAGTTTCCCCGGTCATAAAATGAAACAAGAAATAGGTAAAAGCGACTCACCTTCCTTAAGCGCGACGTCAGCGCTGGTCACGTTCGGCAGCGGGCCCAGGGGACCTGTAACGAAGGAAACCAACTTAATACAATGACACGAGTGCTTCCTAACCGCCACCGCCGCCCGTCACGGTATATTTTACCTCATCACGGAAACTGGGCACAGGGGACCTCCTTCTCTCAAGTTAACTACTTAGTTCGTCTAACTACGGATTTATGTGAAAGCATGTAGCGACTTTTTTTATCATAATTTCTTAAAATTTGTCTGTATGTAGCTTTATATTATTACCTCCCAAAATAAAAATAAATTTGTAATAACGACATTTCTACTGACTAATTACGTGAACACAATTTTGTAGCGCACGATATTGAGCAAAATAATTTTGCAAATAATGTAGGCTCACGAGCTTAACTAAGCATTGAATAGTCGAACTCAAACTGAGTTACTAACGACTGCAACATTTTTCCAGACAATTGATGTTCTAGGAAGCGCACAGACAGACAACCGAATAAAGTGGTCCGGCACTCCGCCGGTGTACCGATGGAACGCCGACGAACGCCGACGGCTCACAAATTCAATTCCAACGGCAATTGTGTTTGATTGAGGTGCCGTCTCCGACAATTTGCATCAAGTTCCGTAATCCCGGCCGCCGACTGCGCCGAGCCTCCGAGACACAGACGAATGAATTACATACAAAATTCTGACTTGACTTAACTTAATTACTATTGATTCCCCTCCGACTTCATTCTTAATGAGTTGAGCTCCCGTGCTGGGTTCTGTTGGCTCGTGCAAGTATATTCTCACTGTAGATTAAACAGTGTTGTAAAGTTGTTTCATGCCTTATTTCAGTATTACATATTGGACGTACTATGTACAAGCTAGCAAACATCCGTCTCCGATTCTTCACTTCAAATAAAAAACAACAGTACCTAAGTAATGACAAAATGTTTTACTCTCTCCCCGTCAAAGGAAAATGCCTACAAAGGAAACAAGTTCAAGTGGTACTTGTTATTAAGTAACATTTGAACTTGCGTCCCCTCGAGCCTGTCCGAGAGGCTCACGAAGACATGCTTAAGGGCTAGCGTGTCTTCGTGGGCCGCGCGCGTCAAGTCAATGCGCAGTGCGACTAATTGTTCACTCCCTACACTTGTTTGTAGCGACCACTATATCATAATATACATTCATCCATTCATGTTACGACAATCGCAGATGAAAGTATGCCTGTGGCATCAGACAGTTCCTAACATTTACGACCGATGTACAGTTGGTATAACAGTCGTCCCGTGCAAAGTGCTCGTGGTGAGATTTTATGGAATACATTACCAAGATAGTCGACGAATACGATTATGCACTTATTTCACAAAAGCAGTCGTGCTCCGGCACTAGATTGCAGTTGCATTGCCTTCAGTTCTACTCAATGATTTTACGGGTGTTTGTTTGGCAATATTACTAAACAACCAACCAAACGTAATTTCATATTTTTTGTTAGCTTCTATGAGTCTTTTAAAATCCAAAACAAATTAGCGTAGTAATATTGAGAACGATAAGATCTTACGCCTGTTAAATTGAATTGTTTACTCAATTCTTTACGTTTTCCACTTTTCCTTAACGGTGTTCCACAAATTGCTTTTCCTTAACGGTGCTGGTATACGGGTCATGTTAAATGTGATTGGTCAGTAACCTATATGTCTAAATGAACGGTCGTTGAGGTTATTTTCGATCTTTTCTCGTATCTTTGATTAAATTTTAGTGTTGTACTATTCTTACATAATAGAAGTGTACTTAATAATGTAACAAAGAATCTGATTATGAAAGAAATTAGAAAGAGGAACCATGGCGCTTGCACGTTCTTCTCCATCAGGAACTACTCTTTGAAACGAGCAAATAACTTCACTAAAAGAACTAACCGATAAACTGATACTTTTATGTTGTATTTTTTTCATATTTAATTTTATATTTAAATCTTTGTTTGATGTTTAAAATTGCCATAAAGGTCTTATTTAAATAAATGATTTGGTTTAGATTTAAATGAAACATACTTATGTATGTTTTGTTATGTTCTGAAATTTATATACCATAGAGGAGATATTGGACTAATAAAATAATCATTAAAAAATATAATACATCTATCATATCAACGCATGAGAAACGCCCCATAAGGCTACCGTGTCACATCGTGTCAAACAACTGAAATATAAATAAAACGCTGCACGTTACTTTTATGACAATCTCATAAGAGCTCCCGTCTCCCATTCACGTAATTGAACCGACCGTGAACAGCTCGCGACAACCCTTTCAGTCGGACTGTGAATGGGCGCCCTCGCTTGGCATTACGCCGCTCTTTGATTTATGTCTCGAACCCGGCAGCATTCAGCTCAAACTTTATGGCGCCTTATTCTTGAGAAAAAATCTCTGCGTCGGCTTTGTACGTCGGAACTGGGGGAAGAAAGAGTCCCAAACAAATTGTGTCTCGTCGACTGCGGCCATTGTGTCGCCTTATGTAACTGATGTCGGATTTCATAATACATTTAGATGATGGCCACTCGGCTAATGGCTTATGAATTATGCAGCCGTACATCTGATATGTGATCATTAATTACTGGTGCTTCACAGTAAACGTGTCACATGGCTTAGGTACAGTACAGGAATTTATACTACCTACGTGTAGTTAGTAGGAATGTCATCATACCAATGTCTACTTACAATATGAGGAATATACGAGCAACAAAGATGGATGCCTACCAATCAGCTTGTAAAGCAGGCAAATAGTTGTAAGGGGTACCAACTACTCAGTTCTTTATTGCAAATGATGAAAGCTAATTAGGTATTTAGGTTCACTTGTTATAGTCCCAGGCCAAACGTGAAGCAATGAATTTCAAAACCACTCGGCCACCTCTCGCGTATTTTATTGACGGAATTATTTGTATTATATCATCGAGACACGTAATGAGTTGAACTTTCTCAATCAATTCTGATATTTTTACTCCAAATCTTGGTTGCAAAATTAGTTAACAAGTTTAAACTTGATTAGCCTAGTAATATTTATGATGCGAGTGCATTGTCCTGCGGCACCTCGATAGGTAATGCACACGAGTTATGTATACATATGACTGATGATCTGTCACATCCTAATACTTAAGTAACTCGGTAAAGATGAATCAAGCGCGCGCCGTAACCAACCAGCCATGATATTTTATTAACTATTTCCATTGTCATGTTTCAGAAATATTTTTCAGATTACAATAAAAACCCTCCGTTTCTTAGTAAATAACTAACCTAATAATATAATTAAGTGCACAAAAGTTGAAATAGTAGTCCCTGGAATGAAGACCCCACGGAACCTACTTACATAAATACCGAGTGTCAGAGGGCGCAGTAAAAGTTTCGCGAAGATTCACAAGTTCTGTCCTAGAAGAGGCCAAACTGTCGCTAACAAGTTCAAACTGTGCCGAGCTCTGGTTGCTTTACAAAAACAACTAACTTAGGAACTTCTGAAATTTCCTCTTACTATCATAAAGGACCGAGTAAGGAAGGGTAGGAACTTAGATCCTACAAGATAAACTGATCCTTTTTCATTTTATTTATATTTTTAGGGGAGGTTTCGAAAGTCAATATTATTATTAAAAAACCTGAAATAGCAAGTTATATATAGTTTTAAAATCATAAATCTTTTTCCCGAAATGAAATACATTTTTTTCCCCCGATTTTCAATAATAAGGTCCATGTTGCAAGTAAAGCACATACAGGTTACTTGTACTTGCCTATATACCTACCACTCTGTAGACGCCTTCAATATAAATAATATATTACTTAAACTTGAAACAAACGTTAAACAGTTACATCGATTGGCACGAGGCTCCGACCAAATTGATCAGACGGCTGCCAATATTTGTACAACATTGTGACGTCTGATCTCTGACCACACACATAATGTACACACTGTGTTATATACACATGTATGTACCTACTATATATGTGTACACCCACGTCACCAGTAATAGTATACATGCTATGCTTATTGCCAAGCCAGATATTAATTATATATTTTTTATGTAATTGTGTGTCGGCTTTTTTTTATGTCGGCAAACGAGCAGACGGATTACCTGATGGTAAGCAATTAGCGCCGCCCATGGACACCAGCAACGGAGGAGTTACGAGTGCGTTGCCGACCTGTCAGGGATTAGGGATTTGGAGATTAAGGGATCGGGGGAGGGGGAGGATTGGGCCTCCGGTAACCTCACTCACGCGGCGAAACAACGCTGTGGTTGTTTCACGCCGGTTTTCTGTGAGGCCGTGGTATCACTCCGGTCGAGCCGACTCATTCGTGGCGAAGCATGGCTCTCCCACACTTAAATTTTAACAGTAACCTCACTTAATGAATTATTAACTAATGCTTCGTTATCTGTAAGGCTAATTATATACAACATATTAATACATAAACATATACCTATACATAGTATATGATTTATCAACACTATTATTGTTTTGGTTCAAATAAAATAGTTGTAAACAATTAGCAGTTGAATTTATTTGTAGACTGTGATGTAATGTTTACTTTAAATTTAATTATTTCTTATATGAGTAGGTATATATACTATGTGCCGTTGTGGTATTAGGTACCTAATACCACAACGGCACAGAAAAGAATGCTTACGTTTTGTTACGCCGTGTGAGTGACGCTACCGGAATTTCAAACCAACCAAACTCCTAACACATACACTCACAACTCGCAACTCCTCTAGCGTTCCAGGTCCAGGTGTCCATGGGTGGCGCAAATTGCTGACCATCAAATCATACTATATCATATCTCGATTGCCGTCCTATTCCATAAAAATTATGCATATACATATATTATTGATAGATGAGTACTGATGTATGTTTGTCACTAGATAAAACCCGCATACAAGAAGAGTGAGGGCACGACACATGTGTTTCTCTACAATGATAAAATTTGTAGGCCTCTGTCTGTTTTGAGTGTGATAAATCCTACATATATCTGTTACCTGTCTGTCAAACTTACCTGTTTCCCTAAATTTCATTACTATGTTTCAATTCATTACTATTTGCAAGAAATGGTTTTGTTCGTCGTGACGAGTGTTATGATTAAATTCATCAGGTAATTAATTAAGTCCGTACATAATAATATGTGTGTTAGTTACATAAAATTAAATTTCGGAAGAAAATAAATAAAGAATGATGAAATAGATACTTATATTATGCAAATTGTATCCTATATTTGTCTTTATTTTTTCTTCCGTTGTTGAAACATCTCAAACACAATACCCTGCACCACTTGTGTTTACTTATAAAAACATATAATTATTTTAGACTAACTATATCATGTGCTATTTATATTATTAATATATCTTCCTCTATGTATTCGATTATGATGAGCACAGCTGCGCTGCTGCAGCTGCACAGTTTCGTAACGAGAAAATTAAATATTGTTCTGAAGTAAACATACAAAAAACCTACCTAACTACCTACTGATGAAAATAGATAATAATAATAATATATAACTTTTATTGTACACCAACAGAGTTGACATACATACCTACCCACACAAGTACACAAAAAATACAGAATACATTAGAACAGCGTACAAAGGCGGCCGTAAATAAATATTAGTTTTCTGTAAACTTCAGCTATAGCTGTCAGTGATGTTTTTTTGCGAATATGCTGTAGCTTTTACAGCATCTAAACGCAAAATTAAAGCCTTGATGTGAAATTATGTTTATCTAATTATAAGTTACTGTCAACTAGTGTATATTATAAAAGTATAAAATATCATGTTTTTTCAATAAACCTATTGCAGAGAGTCTCCAGCAAAACAGATTCTCACAAATCAGAATATGGAATCAAAGGCGAATAAATAGGATACTTTCTATTACGTCGACTTTTTACAGAGAATAGAATAACTAAAGTCTGTGTACACTCGCGTGCTTATTTATTTCAATACACTTTTGTTAGTAATGTACTTCAATGTGTATTTATTATGGTTTTCTGATTGGAGCATCGAATGCGTCCAGCTCTAATCGATTAAATTATATCGATATAACTTTATGACCGTGCAACAGACGGCTGACTAGCTACTAATAGGCTGAGCGTCCGACACACGCACCTTACGTAAACCGCTTGAAAATAATATAAGTATTGTACACGGTGTTTATAGCTTTTCTATACACCTACAATACTACATATAAGAACTAAAGTAAGTGTCACTTTATCCAAGCAGACAGACAGAAAAGTTAAATAGGATTTTTGTTTTTTTTTTTGTTTAATTTCATATTGAAGCTGTGTATGGTTACCCAAATAATAGTTCTGTTACGACATTAAAAAAAATACATAATTTTAATAACGTGTCATTATTTTAATCTGTGTACAATGTTAAGTCATAAAATGTTAAAACCCCTATTTTAACCAAAATATGGCCTAATGCAAATAAATTAAAACTGTGATTCAGCACATAGTTAATTATGTAACTATGTCAAATAATGAGTTAGCTCGCTGTAATTACACGAAGAACTGAAGCTTTGTGTAATGTTCCAGTGTACAAAGGTTACAAGCTGACCTCTATGGAGGCTGACTGGCGGCAGGAGTCAGTGACTCGGCTGCAAGGGCGGGCGGATGTACTGGAACTAGGGCGGACAGTAATGGTTACACGCACTAGATGTTCTAGGTCATCGGGTGGAAATATAAGCATTTTAAAAGCTCTTTTTAACGCGACACTTATGATTAAGCTAACTTAACTTATGAATATTATGTAAAACCGTGTAAATATAAAGTTTAAAAAGTTTAAGTAAAAAAAAGGTTCACTTTAACTAACGTAGCCCACAAACTACAAGCTTTGTTTAAGGAAAATGTTATAATTTGGCCAAAAATAAATATTTAAGAAGGAGGAACTAAATTGTTATCAAAAAAGCCAAAGTCAGCGTTACTTCCTGGAAATATATATTTTATCTTCCTCACTAGTAATATCCAATAAGGAAGTTAGATACATCATGACAGATGTGTGTGAGAATCGTGCGACAATGTGTCTGATGAAGGGCAGGCGGTGAACTGTAAGTAGGGCGGCGATGAGGAACTCCCGGCCGAGAGTATTAACTTTATAACCGCTCCGCCGCCGCGCGCCGCCCTCCTTCACCGGGGTAGCCGCTATCTGGCGCAAAGGATGTCCTAATGGGTGTCACCGGGAGGTCAATGTATCAGAACACCGAGACATCAAACCACAGTTATTGGTACACAGCCTCTATTCCACATATAGTTCGTGGGGACGTTTACTGTCGCAGGCTTTATATGCCGTCAGTAAACAGACGTATCTTGACGTATGTCATGTCAGTCACTCACAAAAAGGATTTTCATCTCATGAAATTAATTTAGGATGAAATGTGAGCAAAAATATACATCAAAACTAGGTACTAACTACGAGTAGTTCTATGTGTGTAGCAAGTAAGTACATCCCTCAAGAGCTGAGAGCACAAGCTGCAGTAATACAGCATCCACAGAGCTACGATATTAATTCGGTACTCCAGCGTGGGCAGTAATAAGCCGGCTCACATCCCGGACGTTCATTACTCGGCCCGTACAGCCGGAGCCGGCTTTAATTAAAACATATGCTAGCTCTCCCGGCTGCCGGCTGCCGGCTGCCGGCTGCCGTCCGCCGGCCGCCGCCGGCCCGCGCCCGTCGCCCCGACTTCTTTGACATACAAGTTAATTAACGTTCCCGACTATATTACGCCTCTGTCTTTGAACATCGCTGGCAAATGAGATTGTCACACGCTCGGATTTTCATTTTATCTCGTGAAATAAAATCAGCCCTTACATATAAAGAGAGATGTACAGGATTACTACTATGCTTGAGATTAACATTATACTGTCAGGCCGATAAAGTTATAGTGAATACAATAGAGGCGAACACGAAACGGCAAAATAGTTAAGTTTTATTTACAACGGGGCCATACATCTTACGATCTTAACTTTATCGTGTTAATTCGCATCACTCTCTTACAAAACGCCTTGAGCCAGGTATCAACACTGGGATCTGCTGATCCCGTTAATGTGCCGCATTAAGATAAGTAATCATGTCATCGATCACGTCCCGCCGGACTAGCGCAGGGCCATATTTACAGAGGCTTCGATTCTTTATCCCTGTACACATTTACTGGCTCAAATTGATACGAGCATCAGATCGAGTATATAGCGATTAAATGTATAATATATAGTTAGGTTTCTCGCATTAAAACATACTTCAAACTTATAATTAAAAGCATGGTGCTCTTACTTTTAATTACTGCCCGTTTATTTATTCATTTACGTTACAATATCTGCGTTGCTACGTCGACGAGCTGCAAATGATTTCAGCATTTTTGCTAAAATCACTATCATTTCAATCACTGTTCACAACGGTTCGCACGGTTTCGTGGCTTTTATTGACTCAAAATGTTCATTTTAACTTTCTACGCAAATATCAGATATATGTATGGTATGTACAAAATACACAATTTACTATACAGAGAAGTCGGAAGTTACTCATGATAGCTCAATCACAATCGATAAAGATTCGCGTGTCACAATGCTAGGCCGCGGCGTCGCCTGCTTCCAGCTCATAGTTTATAATTTAAACTTTGTCATTTTTCCTCGGAATCACAAACAAGGCCACCAGTTTATTGCGATTTTATTTAAATTATTCACAACTAATCAAATAACTTTAGGGATTCATTAATAATTTGCTGACTAGGGCTCCATCAAAAGTTGGGACGGTCTATATACAAACAACTAATCCTGGTCCAGGTCAATATTGAAAGTTATTCAAATAAATACTTCGACATTTCTGAAGATTCAAAAAAATTCTTGTGTTTGTCAAAATTTATTCTCTTTTGCATATTCCTATTTACTCGACCACTATTTTCACCAAAGCTGATAAGTTAAACCTTAAAAGGTAGGTAAGGTGCTTTAATCTGTAAAGAATTATAATTCCTTATCAGTACCAGACTGTACAGACACATGTGGCGCTGGCATCACTGCCACCAGCAGCGCCGCACGTGCCGCCACAGCCGCAGCTCGCCGCCTCCGGCCGCCCGTGCCGGCGACCGCGATAACTTTGATTAACACCGTGATATTAACTCGATTGCTGGCCATCGATTTATGAGGCATTGTTTCAACACTCCGTCGCAACGATACAATGTATACCCAATACTATCAAAACATCGCTTTCTTTGTAAAAACGAATATCTTGATAAAACTGCTAACCCTCTCTTTTCGATATTCCAATTTTCCCAGCCATAGTAACTGCGAAAATAATTCAGTATTATTTTGTAACAACTTCCTACGCCACTGAACAATAATGAAGCGTTAATGCCCACCATTGCTGCACCGACCTTCACCGAATTCCCGAAGTTATTCCCAGAGGGTTCGATGTAGAGGGTGGCAATCGATAGTTCATCCCGTCCGCGTCGTCACAGTGTCTAGGGACTAGATACGGCGTGTCACGGGCACGATCGATACCCGCCCACGCCCTTGTAACGTTTTCTATCAAACAAATGTAGCAGGAATCTCAGGACCCGCGGGCCACATTAAAACAAAGCTACTGTACGCTTTACTCCCGCAACATCCAACGAGAGCCATTGTTTGAAAGGGACTAGGTCATGGTACACGACGCTTTGTGTACTGCTAAATAAAAACGTGTGTAAATGAACGATTACCGCACAGTACAACCTACTTACGTACCTACATACATACTGGTGCGTTATTTTAATGGTTCAGTGGATTTACAGTGAGTATTTCAACGCCAGTTGTAACTCTATTAAATTGCAGGAAAAAAGCAGTATTCCAAAAGAATTAATAAAAATGTATACAATACATAATCTCCGACCTCGTTGAGGACACGAAATTACCCGGTCATCAGTAGAGCCATGTTAATTAGTTCAGGGACTCCGTGCGGCGCGGCGCGGGTTGCACTGTGCACTCTATGCATTTGGCTTATCAAATAGTTTTCAGTTTTATGCTCATTTTGTTAACGTTGATAGCGTATGTTTTATCAAACATCATGCTATCTGACTTTGAAATAATATTAATATTCATCTCCATCAATTTAATCCACTTTAAGTTAAAACTCGCTACTGCTACGGAAGTCACCGATTTCCGATTCGAAACACAATTTAATCGGAAAGGTTTCAAAGAAAATTTGGAATCACCGAGTAAGTTGAGGAAGCTATTTCCAAGTTCGTGACAGATACAGGAAGTTTATATTCATATCACACCCCGTGAATTTTATTCTTGTTCCGATTCGTTTCGTAAAATATCCGCAGAACTTGTTTTTTGTGACGTGACATATGTCTATTGCTATAGTTGTATCGACATGATATTATAATTGAATCACTGGCTGCGGTGGCTAGACGTCAGTACCATATGTAAGTAGGTACTGGAATGACACAATAGGTTTTCCCCAGCACCGGCTCACTAATTATTTTCACTTAACACACAAAACCCAATCTAATGAACTTCGCTCGTACTGATATACCTACGTATATCAGTCAGATAGAAAACCACAAAATTAAGAAGCTTTATACATCTCCTGATGCGATCAAGTAGGCGCGTATAAACGATCCTCAGATTGGTTTTTCTCACTCTGCTTCAGCGAGTGATAAACTGCTTTGTCAAACTTCAATTCCCTCGTCACTGCTCAAGTGAAATATTGTCAAAGTTCCGGCCTTCATTGCCAGTGGGTGGGAAATTAAGAATTTAAGATTTGGATACATTTTTTTTGTTTTCACTACATAACACATAACCAGCTTATAAAAATTGTATATGACTTAAAATTAGAACCTGAAGTTTAGATTGATCAAAGGCCTGACATTTTCTCTCTAAAAACGTCTCTCAACCGATTAGCATGAAACTATACTTTAAACTTTCGCGTTGCATATTGACACTTTGCTGTACTACGGGACACGTCAAGCAAAAAAAGTACATGCGCGTATAATCCCGTAATACAGCAAAGTATTAGCATGAACCTGTTCTTAAAAATAACTACCCTACCCCAAACATTTTCTTTAGATAATATTTATGTTGGTATTGTAGTATATTAGCCGACACTAGGAGCTGCTCTATGTCACCTGGGACCTCGCAGTAACTCTAGATATACGACTTAACACCTCCCTATAAGTCACGTTTTGTTTGCCCTTGTGGGATCCGAAACAGTTAGGTTGGCAAGGGCCTCCGGGGCTCAGTATTTGTTGTGTGTGCGGACCATGTTCCTAATATTTTTACATTGCCTCACAATAATGTTTTTCTCATTTGTTTTGTGCCAGTACACATCGGTTCCCTAAATAATTGCCATTGTGAGAATAATATTCGATCGACACTAACATTTTATTTTTAGATGATGCGTGTTTGAACTTTATTTGGCATTTAGTGTCCGCGACTGATGAGCTATGAGAGCTATGCAGTTCCCATGGCTAGACCCAGTAGAGGTGGACTGACAGTGGGCCTCGTCGGCGGGGCAGGCGAGGCAGGGGGCGGCCCGACCGACGGCATTCCGAGCGTGACTCAGCCGGACGCGACCGCGTAACTAACTGTCTTATAAATTCATTTTATCCTACAGCAACGTCATCATTGAGGAAGTTCTTAGTTTTTGGTAGACAGAGTTTGTTGAAGATTTTGACTCGTTTACATTAAATGAACTTCTCAATTTGATGTTTGTCAAATGACAATTTAAAGTAGCGAAAGTCTTCGGGGTCGTTTAAGAAAGAATTTATGAAAAAAAACGCAGTATCTTATAGAAAATTTACGATTATACATATTACCAAATTGATTGAACTTTCTGTAATATTTTACATTCCTATAACTAAACAGCGAATTACTGTGCCCAGCAGTTAGCTACAGTGTGGTGCTGCAAGCTGTGAGTGGTCGCGCATCTCTATCGGACGGAATGTGTGAGGCTCGACATGTATGTAGGCATATTGAGAAAGATAACAGTTATCTTTTTTTGCAAAATTTACCTGTTTCTGAACGTAAAATTATTAAAATCTTTAATCATCATCATCGTCAACCAATAAGTGCCCACTGCAGAGAAAAGCCTCTTCTCACACGGAGAGCATAAATCACCACGCTTGCTCAATGCGGGTTGGCGATTTCAAACTTATAATTTATTAGAAATAAGTCCAGGCTCCTCACGATGTTTACCTTCACCGTTCTTCTCTAAAGAACTTACTTTTATAGTCTTACGATTAATTAGAGATCTTTAACACAACAATCTAAATCTAAAAAAAACATATATTATACCACAAATGTCTTTTTCCCTTAAAGATGTAGTACGCACACTAAACAGACCACAGTCGTGTGCAGTAGCTCACTATAACTACGTATAAACCAATTACTAGCACTTGTGTAAATATATTTTACCCAAATGTTAGTGGATTCTGGTAAGTGGAACACATGATACATGGCGCTATTATCATTATGTATAGCTTTCTGCTGTATATACGACTTGGAGGCTGGAGGCGACAACAACTCTCTTACGACGGAGCGCGTCAACACTCATTACTCATTACATTTGCGCAAGTTTTGTAACTAAGGAAAAAATACTCTTTGTACAATAAACGATTAAGTTTACTCATTACAGTTGCTTATTAGTGTGTTTATAACAATAACCGTGATATGTACGTAGATAGTAAACAATAGGAATACAATTACTAATAGTATGGACAATAGTGGCTCGCAACAATAAACATTAACGAAGAAAATGTTTTCACAGAGCCCACTCACTCTAGTACATTGCCAAACAAATGCGTACACACTGCACAAACTGCACAGCCTGCATCCGCTATTATTTATTACAAGCCTTAAATTAACAATATTGTTATAATTAATGTTGTATTTATTTGTAGGTAAGACAATTCAAATGAATTATGGTGAAGATAAAAATCAAGAATTTGTATCAAATTATGTGTTAATTAGCACCACGGAGTTAATGTTATTCATATTATTCAGAGACACGTTAATAAGAATACTCGTATGATTTAATGAGTCTATAAAAATACGTCGAATGTTCATTCATAACTGTACACGATGCCATAGCAGGCTGCTCATGGCCGATGGCCGCACAATGCACGGGACTATTAATTATAAGAAGCCAGCAAATTACATCCTAATTACAACATAATCAGCGACTCTTGGAATTAACTTTTAATAAGACGTAAAAAGAGGCTCTATTGATTGATTGGAAATATTGCAACTTGACATTATTGTTCGCTAGATAGTCGCGAGATTAGTTTGCAAATAGTACGGAATAATGCGCCATACATGTAAGCAACGGTTCACATTTCTTACAAGAAATATCAACGCAACGTCACTTTTTGTACTGTTGGAAAATAACAAAAAGTGTAATATCAGGCTGAACTAGATTCTCATATGAAAGAAAATAATGTTTTAGTTGTATCGTGCGACAATAGGAAGGCAGCGAGGCGGCAGTCGGGTCACGTATTTGATTGCCTCTCCGACAGCTGCCAGCCGCCAGCATCCCTCCGAGATCTCGAGCTCGCAGTCACTTGACACTGATTGTATGAAAACGATACTGACTACACATCAGCTGACAGAGACTTGACAATGATATACTGTCTGCTGTCTCAGGGGATATACACGAATACACGAATCAACTGTGTGATTCGGTCTATCACTATCAATAACTGTCAAATTTCTCACTTTTGACTAGGCTATGTGTGCATGTAAAAATGCATCGTAGTAGTAGAATACACAGCTATGTTCATTGCATCGACTCAAACAATACTGAAACAGCCACTCACACAAACAACAGCACCAATTTAGATAGTTCGATAATGGTACTTGCACGCAATATCAATAAAAATATCGGGAGAATGATACTTGAAATATTGAGCGTAATAACATTAAGATACGGTCGCATTCCGGCACGAGTCCGGCGCCCGGCGACAGGAAAATAAGTCGGTGCACTTTCTCAGGCGCCGGGAAATACCACACTCCGTCATATTACCTTTATCAAGCTCTTTGATCTTATACACTGGGCCAAGAATGGCGCGCTCTACAGGTTATCGCAACTATATTTGTGTGTGTTTTTTACAAGTGCTTCGCTAACACCTTTTTATACAAGTATGTAATGAAAAACGAAGAATTGTCTTCGAGAAAACACGCTCATAGTTGAAATAATTCTTTGACCTACTCTCTACACTCTACTCTTGTACAGGTATAAAAACAATAAAGACGTCAAAGGCGACTGACTTCAAAGTATGTGGACAGAAAGAATGTTTAATAAGACGGGAGAGCTTTTCATTAAAATCTATTTTTGTTTTTCCAAAGTCCGCCGCCGCGGCTGTTCGTGTCTACATAACGACCGTCTCGAATGCTGCGTGAAGATGTAAAACTATATCCTGATTAGGTTCTAGTCAGACGTGAGAACTGAGTGACGTCATCACATGTGACCTTCGATTCCGGCGCATGACTCAGCTAAACATGTAAAAACGGTACGCCACACCGGCTCATGATGCCCAATATTCATTTAGAAGATATATCTACAAATCTGTCTGTAATTATATTACGTTTAATCTGCGCATCAATAATATTATTATCAAAATAAGTCATTCTCTCAAATTGAACTGGATTTTGCAAGTTACGCTTATGACCGCAAGCATTATTGATTACCTACATTATTTCAGACATTGTGCATAAATATGTTATTTTGAGTCAATATAAGGTGTTGTAGGTAATCATGGGTCTCGTTTCTGTATTATTTAAATTAATTAAAAGAATGACTAAATGTTTGCTCCGACTTCATGCGTCACAATCGTGTCCAAAGTTCATCTACAAAACATGGTTTCACTTGGCTTATAACATTTTAAAGTTCAACTTACCGGCTCGACAGAGAGCAACAATGCTGAACGATGCCAGCAACAGGAACGTGTGTCTCGGCGACATCATGTCGCCTCGCGATCTGCAACAACCAACAAACAAATATAAGCATACGACTAGCTTAACCGTTGCATTAATTAATGCAGTATTTAAAAGGCTTCGTTTATTCATCAACAAACCATTATATTTTTGTTCATCTGAATATAACGAAATGTATATCTAAAGAAAAAGTAAGCTTACGAGACTATCAGAATTTCAAATTGTTTTCCCTGAGTAAAATACCCACTAGGTATGCTGTTGGCATGTCTGTCTGTTACCACGTAGCTTACAAGGTAATCAATCGCCAAGTAAGAGCGCTAAACAAAAATGCATATCAGGCGCATCGCAAAAAGCGGCGCCTGCGCAGCGTCGCGGTCGACGACCCAACTCCCGCGCAATCACATCCCCTAGATCAGCCTCCGTAATATTACTCGAGAAAAAAGCCAGTTTGATGATCATTACACAAGAGCCAATGTCCGAAGTAAGCTTAATAATAAAACTGCGCCATTTTATCTTTGTAGACCTACAAAAAATGCGAGTACTGTGCGCATCGACCATAATATAGCCATACATTTTTTTTTATTTTGTTGATCAAGGCACGGAGGACAGTTGCAACTTGCAACATTCAGGAAAATACCATTTATATAATTATTATTGATTAAAACAAGCAAACAGAAGCACACAGCGAGACTCATTGAATATGTAGCTTCACCAATGGAACCCACGGAATGATAACGTAACGCCTTATTAGGACATCATGCCACGTCAATAGAATACAAAAACAGTAATTCACTCACAAACGATTGGACAATTACATGTGCAAATAATATATTAACGACTGCAATCACTGGCCACTTACTACAAGTAATGGCCGCATTAGCATCAGTAAACGGTTGGAACATAAATACTTAGAATCAATCAGATGGCCGTCCCCCGCGCCGGGAGCCAGGCGGCTCAATAAATAAAGGACGACACCCACTTATCGTCATCCATCCACCCACTGTCCCATTCTGGGAGACGAATGTCCCCCGATATGGGAACCATGTCACATTAATGCCATCCTCTCACCGGACCGTAAGCAGTCAGTGAGTCCCGCGAGTTCCGCACATATTGTGCGCCGCCGGGCGGAGTAAGTTTTAAGAAGAGCAACTGACTCACGTCGTATAAGGTAAATTTAACTAATATTCTGCCGGGCTGAGCGCAACCACGTAATCATTCTAGAAAATTGCCCAACTATATAAGGATGCAAATTTCCTGAGTACCTAACTAGTTAATTTAATTAAATAATGGGCAGTCGTAACGTAAATTATTTATTTCAGTATTTTATTACTATTTAAGTATTTGAGTGTGCATTAACACAGTTTGGTGCAGTACCATCCACCTAACGATATTAATATAATTGGTAGCATAGAGCAGTAAGTAGGAGAGCAATGCGGTGTCAGTGGAGCAGCACCCTGAGTGTCGGCTGTCCAGAGTCCGCGGGTGGACGACCGCGCAAGTGATTGATCAATCGCATCGTATCGCTCTCAATAGGATAATGGTTGCCCTGCTCCGCTACCTCCCGACGCGCGGCCACCGTGCGAACTGCTCCCTGGGAACATTCCGCAGACACATCGCTGGCGTTATGTGACACTTCTGTAACTACTTTACTCATTCATTTATTCTCAAATAAATATTTTGCTGTAACCTAAAATTATAACTTGAATCACTCAAGCAAACATAAAGGAAAACTTTGGTATAAAAATTATTTCTGAGAATGCGAGAACTGTACCTACATATATTGATGAAGCGAATCATTCAACATATGTATACCTCACTTGGTAACTTTAGGTTAAGGCAAACACTATTAAAACGTGTACGATTCCTTTGAAGTACGACAGAGCTTTTATGTTTTATGTTAAGAACTCGAATGTTTTATTTATCGAGAGCGTTTGATGAATATTTCTCTCTCTCACTGGGACTGAAGTAGCAGAAATAGTAATTTGGCAGCAAAGATATAATGTAATCAATATGTATTTGATCGTTAACGGCGTAGTGCTGTAACAATGAACATGTACTGAGCAGCTGTCAGGCGAGACAATGCAGGGTGTATGAGTGGCTGCTCGCGGCATTGTTGTGCCACAGCTGAGCAAGCGATGAAGTGAGCCTCACTCGTAATTGTAATTTCAATTACCATTTGTAATCAACCATTTATTGTATGAGACAGTGACAATACTGACAAAATGTAATGTAGTTTGTTAGATCCCAGAGCTGTACTCGTAATTACATAAGTACACTTTCAGGTTACTCCATTCGTCTCGGAAGTTGGACGGCAACAAAAGATTTACATAATATCTTCAGGCGAGCTCTCCGCTTCATGAGTACCAGCATAGAACGTGTGGTGGGCAGAAAGCGACCGAGTGCTCATTACTTATACCAACACTTGACAGATAATCCTCTTGTGCCGTATTACATGAGCGGCGCGGGCGCACGTCACCAGACACCGGACGCGAAAGTAAAAACTTAACACAGACAGACATCGCCACCACAACAGATCCTATGTATGTAGGTAGACGTGAGGCTAGTGGCATTGTGGACCTAGAGGTTTGGTTGTACAGTGTCGTAATTATTTGATGCACTACAACAATGTATGCACGTGCGATGTGTCACTTTGATACAAAGGCCGCCGCGGTATGCCTACACTCTCTAATGATTCTAGGTCATTAACTTTAAATTAAAGACTGCCTACGTACTTGAATTATATAGTTCTTGTGTAATAAAAGTGAAGTCTGCATCTAGCAGGAAGTCAGTTTAATATTTATATTGATTGCACACCAAACACCAGTGCAATTTAATCACAATGCAGCAATGTTGCGAAATGTGCATCATACAGTAAAAGACGCAGATGTGTTTACAGAGCAGCACGCGACTAATGTAAACAATTAATTGCAAATATATTATGCAATTGTTTACTATATCATTGTAAACATATCGAGAAATAAAACAAACAATTATAACAATAACAGCAATACGTCAAGTCAATATTATCGCGTCGGTACAAATGTGTAATGCAGCTCCTTCCTGATGTAAATGCTAAATGTTACTGAGGCTTCACCATTAGTCAGTGTCGCGCTGATAACGACCCTAACGAACTGATTTACTGATTACTGATGCGAACTTCATTAGGATATACATAGTACCTATATCTTTTCACATATCATTAGTGATCTTCAGTCTTATTTACCGACGAACAGATCCCGACAATAAACTATTGATATAGCTCAAAGTTAATGTGTACTAACATAGCGCTGTTAACTAACACTTTAATATTAACTTGTTCATTGTTGCCAGATGTTCGAGCAAACATCATTTCGGCACAATGCTCGTCATTACCGCGGCTCATGCAAAAACTACGAGAAAAACTTCGTGAAGATATTAGAAGGTGTTCGCGTCACTCTCCGTGGTAACAATTACAGGGTACCAATGTATGAGTACGTAATAAATACAAAAAATAATCGTTTTGCAAAAAAAAAGTTTGAAAACATTAACGATTTTTTTCATCGAAAACTCATCATTATTTTATGTTCATTGTTCATGATTTTATAATATGTATTGTATAGGTCAAATATAAACCTTGTTGACCTATTGTTGTACCTACCGGAGTACAACTTTATCTGTGATTCGGCGTTCAAGTAAATTTTACGTCAAATTAACTCGTGATTAGTAAGTGCGCGACGTTTGACAGAGCTCGCTACCTCGCACTGCACGTTATGTACGGTGCACGGTGCACGGTGCATTCATTACGCAACTTTCATTATCGTCAGCCGCACAATTATCGATAAATACGCGAATCGATTGTAAAATAATCAATCGTTGTATCAATTAGCACTCATTGCACTGTTTTGTTTAAAACAACTGTTTGCGGTAATAACAATTTTCTTGTGCAATGTGACGTACGGAATAGTTAGCGGCCACCTCGTGTAGTGAGAGACCTCGTGTACACGTTAGCGTCGGAACCTAATTGACAAATGGGTTTCAGTAGAAGTGTATCATCATTGTCAATATATGAACTAGGCTGAGTTTATTAGCTGATTGATCCGTAACCGTCGTCGGCCCTGCCATCAGCTCGTCAGCCAGGCAAGTGGTCACCGGCCTCAATATTGCACAAGTCCGTTGACCCAATAATAAAGCATTGTATAGCAAGCTGTGAGCTAGCGGTGCTGCTGGCGCGGCTGGCGCCACTCTTTACTATTGTCGACCAAGTGTCGGCGCCCCGAACACTTTTTGTCCATTCCCAATTCAGAATTTTGATTATAAATTGCGGTTTGTTCTTTTTTGTGTGGGTGGCATGTTGTGAGGACGCGCGTGATCACTCGACCGTCCGAACAACAGCTGCCATGTAATTGCAACTTGTTCGGTTCAACTCCATTACGCTGCGTTCTGGAATAACATGAATTTATAAATGATTGCACTGTCAGAAGAACTAGACAACATTTGTAATGTAAAATTTACGGTCAAATCTAAATTAAAAGTAGCTGAAGTTACTAGGAGAACCCTTGTGAGAAAGACATAAAAATAACGTTTCCTGGTTTATGTACCAACGTACTAATGAATATCGTGGCAAACCCGTGGATAGTCGGATCATCGCTTTCAACGGTACGTGTGGCAGAGCGCGCCGGCCGAGGCCGAGCTCGACATGACACCGGCGCTCTGCAAATATTGACCACCGTCTAACCCGCATTCCTCGCGAACTGGGCCCGTGTTAACTAACCTACAACTTCGTACATATTTATGTACCTTGAACCTTTGTCCTGTAGAGAAACCCATAGGAACAAATGCATTCCTTAACATGTATACAATGTAGCTTTTAAGTATATAAGCGTAGCACTCATTTATTAACATTTGTAATATAAAAGTATGATGAAAATAGGGTGTATCCAATTCCCTTAACAACACTCGTTTTAATCGAGTCAAATTTAATGACGCAAGTCATAGTAACGCGACAAATAAGCGGTATTAGAATATTTTAAAACTCCTATGTTAAGTATAAGTGTCAGCCTGACAAGATTCCAGCTTGCGATGTAGCTCTAGCTCTAGCGAGTGACTCGGCCAGCCAGATGTTACTGATGCCGTTATGTCATGTAGGCTCCAAGTGAAAATATACGTAAACATTCCGATTGTACATATTAACCACGTTATTAGTATACGTTACTTATTTTGCTGTAATAACATTCTGACATTTTGTTATAATTAATTGGAGGATTAAACTGTCTGTATGCTCTACACCGAGTGTACCTACAATCGTAAAAGTAAGTAAACACTAATGTCTAATGGATAAGTACGTGCAGTAAAGTACCACGGTTCCACAGCTGTTTGAGATATTAATTAGTATTTTCCTTGTTTACAGCATTTTATTTCCTCATAAAGTTGTGACATAAAACTTGATAAATATCTGTAATTTGTTATTTCATTTCATTTCTAAGTTTTCCATTTCTGTAAAGCTGGAGATTGATTTAATGTGAAAACATGGCCATTTCTTTTTACAATCATGAAGTGAAAGCCTACTAAGCAAGGTTATGTCCAATTACTTTCCCAATTAGTAGCGAGTGATATTTAACGAGCGAAGGGTTGAAAATGTCAGCCATGTTGCTAGTTAACAGGGTCGTTACTGATGCCACTGCGGACCTAGACCTCACACACAGTACGCACTCACCGGATAGAACATGTTAAGATAACCCAGAACCCGAAGTGAAATGTTGCAAAATCAAATGTTATATTCGTACTACCACCAACCTACTTAATTCATAATCCACTACTTACAAAGTTCGGCTACAACTGCTACAAGCACTTAAAGTGTAGTGGAGCAAGCAATAAATAATGTGCGGACAGAAGTGGCCCATCATCTGTCTGACACCTCATCAATATTAATTTACAGCGGCCGCCACGGCACGCCCACCGCGCGTCTCTATGCCTACATACACTACTACATCTATTTCTTATAGCTATTCCACAAAAACAAAAGAATCATCGTTATTTTGCTAGATGACAAGAATGTCAGTCCGTTAGATTAGTGAGGCTGTGAGCAGGTTTGTAATGAGTTTGAGCATATATGTATAATGATGTGGAGTGACTAATGCGGTATGCAAATATTTGTTATTCTAGCCGCAACTAATTCCGAAACGGAATCCATGCCACACACAATTTCCACAAGCTAATTGTATAAATCCGCGGAAAGTTGATTGCACAACAAGCTCGCGTGCATAGATATGTATTAAAAACTAGACCTGTTTGTAAATCGTAAACAATAATAAATACAAATATAAGAACACGTGCAGTGTAGATTCATCGGTCAATTACGAGGAGCCGAAGCTCGAAGGAAATTGAATTGTGAGCGGGAAACAAATTGTCAATTGACGAACGAAGCCATCGGCGGCACTGTTTGTGGTCTATTGTTGTGGGTTTGTCGATGTAAATAAAGTTATTACTGAGAAAATATTGTATTGGAATGGAATAATGAATACTTCAAATTGCAAATTACGGAGAAAATGTTCTCGACATTGTTAAATATGATTGAACAAACTTAGTTTAAATCACGACGCTGACATTATTCTCTAACGAAATTAGAAATTCTAGTTACTTCAGGAAAGATGTCGCGACCGTGAGAGGGCGTCATTTGCATAAAGAGAGTGCGGCACATAGGCCGCGCACTGAAATTTTAGACCAAAGGAAAAATATAGCGGAACATAATGAACTGTATGAATATTCACGAAGCGAGCTAGGCGATTAGAACATATAAGCTTTATATATAGAGGTATAAAGTACTCAGTACACATGTTCGGACAATACAAAGTAGACTGTCATATAAAATACAACTTCAATGTACTACCGGTGTCTGTGAGCAATTATTCTGCTAAAATTCTGCGTCAAACGGTGACCTCTACTCAACTGGTTTGGTATCAGAATATCGATTGCCATCTGGCACCGAGCGCAGGAACCTCTAAGCAATGCCGCGAGCTTTGTAACTGCACTTTTTGATGTCTCCTGCAACAACTGTTATATGGAAGTCTCTCAAATGTCGAGATCTTTTATAAGCTAGCTGCCTTGCGTCTGTGTTAGACACGCAAGCGTAGTATGTTAATAATTCAGTAAGTTTCTCAACAGTCACTTCAAGTATTTCGTTATAAAACGAAATTCTCTGAATTTCTCCAAAGTATTTCAATGAAGCCAGACTCGGCCTTTGAAATCGACATATTGAAGATACTTTAGTTTTCAAGTATTTGTAATTGTATCACGTAGGATTTGCAATTTAAAATAACTGAGGATATAGTAATCAGACTTGAGAGGCAACGTCCGGCGTCGGCGATCTCCATATTCCTTTTTTCTTTTTTTTCCTCGCGCACAAGTCAAACTAGTTTCGAGACATTCGCGCGTAACCCTTACATGGCACACTTTATGCGCGACAGATAATCGCAGGGAACGTTGCACTCGCGCACTCCTCCTCGATGGTCTTCAGGGAGCATCCAGCATCCAGAATAAATGGGAACACTTTTGATACTACTACATAACTTAGAAAAATTGATTCTTCGTTTACGTTGGCAACCAGTTAACATTACAATATTGAGGACATTCTAGCAATAAAAACCGATGTTTAGTGCGCAAAATATTTGCGCAGTTGATTTGTATAGCACAAACGAGGAATGTCATTGACATGAGGCTGAGAGTGAGGATGGCGGACGGTGTCCCTCCAGACCTGGCACTCCACGAGCCTTGCAAGGTACAAACTTCGAGGACATAGCTTAGCATCTCTCATTGCCATTACCATTCATTTAAATATTAAAATATTATGAATAATAATAGCCGTGTAATGAAATACAAAGCTGTTCTGAATACTTGAGTATAACAGCTTTCGTCTTTGTTTGGCAACTTTTAAAAGATAATTATGGACGGCTAGCTGTGCAACGCAATGCTCAGATTATTATTTAATATAAATTTATATAGCCATATTGTAATAACAACAAAGCGGTGGTTCAATATACAATCGTGACGTATCTGCTGACCCACTAGTGTGACCTCAACGCTGTATTCCACATTTGTCATTTGTTTTAGCAGACGGTTACTTCTTGCTCCAGCATCGTTTATCTCCGGCATACACCGAAAACGTCACGCACTGAATACTTTCATCACTCTCTATTGCTCTGATTTTTTAAATAACAAATATACAGTTTATTCACTTCGAAGTGAGCTCTTTATTAATTTATTGTGAAAGTGTCGTAGGTATAACACATCAGCGCTATATTATTATATCGTGGACCGTGTATAGGAAGTATGCCGCGACCGCATAGCGTTTGGATTAGTGAGTGTCGCAGGCGCAGGTTTAACAGCCGCGCACATTGTCAATGACCCAGTTAGTTGCGCGGGCGCCGCGACGCGCGCTCACACCCGCAGCTGTGATGCGCTCCCTCGTCAGCTATTGATGTATTGTAGGACCGACATGATTGCAATTACATAACTTCGTTTCTACAAATCACTCGCATCAAATTGATGCGGCAATAATTCCAAGATTTATTCACTTACAGTTACAACTAAATAAATACAATACTGATCATCTAAATGATCAACTGTTTCACAGTAACTTGAAATATTTTGATCCTGAAATGGTGCGTTTACTATAAACAGACAAGCGATGGCAGACACAGGGCATGTAGAGTTAGGTATACCGGGCTATTGTCAGGCAGCAGTGAGCTGCGGAATGTGCAGGTGGAGCCACTCCGTCTGACGTGGCCGGGCCATTGTGTGCTAACGTTACGTTATATTCGGAGATGTATTGGTATACATTTTGAAAGGCTGATGATCAAGGAATACCTTTGTCTATTTATGTGTAGAAACCATAAGATATATGACTAGGATGTTTTAATAGTAGTTCCAGAAATATGTGATGCATTCACAGACAGACAGTGTCTATAAAGTTATCAAATCACAAAACTGTAGTAAGAGAATAAAGAATTTCAGCCAAACAGTACTAACAAAAGCAATAGCCGGTCAAACTTACAGGTGAATAAATGTCATCAACATAAACATTGCAGAGCTGGCCGCATACCCAGATACCTGACACAACGACGCGGCGCTGGATGACGGGAACCTGCCTGGTATAAATAGACACAGGTTCTAGTCCGGCCCGAGCAAAGTGCGTGTGAAGCGGGTTCCAAGTCGGGAGCACTCTAACTTGCTAAGTTTATCTTAGCAACCGGTCCGTTGCTAAGTGATGCAACATGCAAGCTCGTTACTCGGAAACAAGTAAAGAAGCTTGTAATGAGCAATGACTTCGAGCGCGCAATACAATATATACATACATATGTATAACCCGTGTATAAAACCACCCACCTATAGAAGCTGTTGTCTTATTTTGAGCTGAATCCTTAATCGATGGAATATTGACAAAACAATGTATCCCGATAAGGAGCTCAATGAATGCTAGTTTACGAATCGTTATTTGCTTTTAATTTCGTACATCGATGAATATAAAAACATTCACGAATGTGTTACACCTTACCTTTGATGACCAATGAAATTTGTACAACACAGACATGAAGGCTTTTATAGCGATTTCATGTAAATTTGCGTAAATTTACAAATGTAACTAAACCTACTTCAAATACACCAGCATGAACAAGTACTGTAACAGAGCCACACATCAGTCGACCAAACATTAGTGATCAGAGTGACAGTTCAATATTTGGTGCGGTCGTAGCCTGTGGTTTACTGGTGATGTAGTGGCAGCTTTGTGGGCCGACACTGCCATGATGTACGGCGTGTCGCTACACTGCAGTCACCGTGCCTGTACTCGGGAATTTATAACCCGACACCTATTGCTGTCCACACGTCAGTCAGCTCATTCGTTACACTACACTTAGTTGGAGAGCATACACATTCACGGTAGGTAGGAGCAATTTGTGTTCTACTTGTTGTTGACGGAATGGAAGATATGAAACCTAGCTGAAAGCTTTCCCCAAGTAAACCCAAGTAAATGTCCAGAAGCCATTAATAATAGAAGTTGCGGCCACAACAAAAGTTGTGAGCGTGTACGTATATTTTATTTAGGCCGCGGCATGCGGCAGCCTCGTCTTGCATTCATCCACTACATATTTGGTTTTGCCGCAACCCTTCAAAGGTCGCAGCCCGCCCCGACCTTTATACACATGTCAAATATTAACTCAACAAACATTAATAGAATTGTAATACAAACACGAGGTAGTGGTGCGTATGAATTGGTTGTTATAAAGCGAGGCGCGGCGCGGCTGGGAGCGGAGCCCGGCTGGCGTCTGCCACAAATTACATGATGTTAATGTGCTAATTCTATATGTGTACATAAGTAATGTTTTTGTAGCGAGAACTGATGTCTGCTGTCCTGTGTACCACGTTAACTAATGTTACTCGCGATGATATAACCTCGTTTATATTATGTAAAATCTTAATTGAGCCTAATCATAACGTTTGTCTAAAGTGAACCTGTTCTCCCTTATAGCCATACCTAAAAATATATAATAGTATTTGTGATTAATTATATTAAATTAATTAATAACTCAATATTACAATATTCAATTATTCAATCAATCTAATTCAAATATCAATTAATTTAATTTAATTTAATTGAGTTATTAAATATTTTATATTATAACACTTCCTGCATAATATAATTGCCTAATAATCATGCAGTGTACACATGTGTAGGGATGCGGTCTTGATCTGTTTTACTTATTTTATAGATATTCTGTAATGTTATTGATTGTATCCTGTTTTGTGTGCCTATTAAAATAAATAAATAAATAAATAAATAAATACCACGTATTTAGCATAGATCAACAATTAATCTTATGCTCATTAGGTTAATTAGTATTATTACTTAATACAGTAAGATAAGCTAATTGCGGCCGCGGAGGTAAAGCCGGTGCAGTAAGTTAACAACAGCGCTAATGTGCTATAAGTCTGTGTCCCGGTTGTGGTCCGTCGTCCGCCGTGTAGCGTCCAGTACCAACAGTACTACGTCCGAGAATGCAGCCACACCGTTACGTTGTACAGACGGACAAGCTGTGTATGTATATGTATACGCACTCAACGGTTCAGTTTACACATACCACGTAGTGAGGGATTCGGGGAAATTGTTTCTACAACATAGTTTCATGATTTCAAAACGTTCTGAGTCTAGTATGCACTAAAACATTCCTATGACAGCAGAGTGCAACGTGGCTAACATTAAGTGTGTATTTGGCAGCAACAGTTGGTTCAAATACCACAAGTAGCACATCGCTTGCAAACATGTCACAGTGCGCTTCGGCCAAGTCATACAGTGCCTGCCAGTCACGTGCACCAGTGGTTATAGTCACCAGACATGACAGCGAGACAGATGGCTGCCAAACACGCCAGACACGCCAACTCATCACCCTAGTAAACTACCCAAATGGTAAATGTTACACGCAGTCTGGAACAACTTACGATAGTTTGCGTACATTAGACGCCATCACAGACATACGTGTGCGTGTAATGCGAATTTCATTTTATTTTATGTAAAAAAAATAGTATTGGCCCTATTACCACTGCAGTGACTTAGAACATAGAACCTAGCAACGAAAATATTGGTGTAACTATAAAGACAAAACTTCAGTTTAAATATTTTCCGGCAAAATAGCAAAAAAAAATTACCATTTACTGAGTACACAGATATCATTGCTTAGGACCAAAATTCGTATCACATTGAATATTGCCCTTTGTGGAACAAAAGGCGGTAGGTACGTTGATCACAGAACTTACGATATACCTAGCTAAAACCTACAAATACAAGATAGCTAGAGCCTACTGGCACTCCAGCTCTGACATGGCTGACATAAACAATGGAGGAGGGACACGACTACACCGCGACCGGCGAGTCTGTCAGCGCTTCCGGCACCGGACGCGCCCGCTCCGGCACCGTCCGGATGTATCTGCTACCGCCCTTGCGGCGATATCACGACTAAATAAAATGTAATCGTCAGAATATCAGAAGGTCTACAATCGAGTCTCTGAAAGAACTAAACGCTGGTGTAAATGTGGAAATACTAAAATGTGGTTACATAATAGGACTCCTTCCGAAGTGAAAAAATAACCGATAAGAACCAGAAGGAATCAGAGATAAATCTAAAATAAAATTAAACAATTATAGACAGTTAGGAAATGTCGTACAACAAGGTTGTACTACAACAAGGTTCCACAGTAAGTATTAGCTTACTGTGGAACTCAACAATGGCAACGAGTGGGATTTCTGTCCGGTACCGCGCACTAGTCTGCTATCTAGCTGGTCTTTGTATTCTCGCGATGTACTGCCGCTGCCGGTGTAGTGCACATTTGCGACATCTACGTTATGATTATGCAAACTACATTATTTGCTGTATGTAGATTGGGTGATGTAGACTACACCGCGGCTCATGCTGCGGTGTCTGGCCATTTGCGTCATTATTTAAACAAACAAACGTAAGTACATATATTATAATGAACACAAGCTTTTATTTTGATTAAAAACATTGATGTCAGTGACAGTAGAGTAGCAGTACACCGCCGCTCTTTACTAATTAGGACAATACTTCGTCACTGCGTCGCATATTATCAGCACTCTGTTAATTCTGCTTTAAAATTAAACTGCTGTAAAGGCAATTAACCTAATTAACAGATTTAAGGCTGTAACATGGAAAAGTTCCTTCCTACAAAATCTTTAAATAACACTTCACATTGACACACAGTTTATGCTGAATACTGTATATATGGTATACTCTACATTTACCATAACAATGGTTTATTTAGATACATTATGATACATTGCAGTCAGTATAGCAATGACCAATGACAGAGTTTCGCTTCAAAGCACAGTGAATGAGTGTAACCTAAACATTCTGTAGAGCACAATGTCGATGGTGATGTTTGTCGAGTCGGATAATGATTAAAGAACGAGCTATGTAAGTAAATGAAGCGCTAAAGTTTTTTGTTCGTCTCGCGGTCGCCCTTGTAGCGCCGACTGCCGGAACACTGCCGGCACACGGCCCGTGTCCTCAACAAGTTTTCGTGAATTATGCGCTTCCTCGCGTATTCATTTATTTACTTTTTTCCATATGGCCACGTTCTTATAGGCTATGAATGTTGCTGTCTTTACGATACTTCGCTTCATTTGTGACGCGAAGAAATTATTATCCTCAATCCTCGCCCTCAGTCGGCCATAAGGAGTAACGGCCTCGCTATTTCTATTTATACACATAGAGGTGAAACAATTACATGCATTGCTATCATCAGCACGCCATGTGTGATGCTCCGAGCACAGGTCACGGCGAGCAGGGGCGGGGGTGGACGACCGTGGCGAAATATAAACAAATCGTGTCACGTGACCTAACTGTATAGAAAACAATAAGCTATCGCTACCGTACCGTACGCGGAACCTATCCAGCGCGGCGACACATGTACACGTAGTACACCAGTTCGCGGACACAATACAACACCGTGTGTACATAATATGGATAATACGTAGAGTCTGTCACCGTACGCACATCGCGACCTTCGCACAAACGTTACAAGAATATGAAATCAACCGAAAAATACGCATAGTTCTGTGTAGTCCAAAACGTAAATAAGCAACGAACTATCGAGCATTCGGGCATGCAGAGCGGCGCGGGCGCGGGGCAGCGGCGAGGCGGGACGGGACGGGACGGGACGGGACCTCTATGTTGGTCCGCAATTTATTTTTATGTGTATGATGTAGCCACCGTGGCTGGTTGCCATGCGGAGGTGTATGCCGGGCCTAATTTACTGATACCGTCGACCCAATATTCAGGTCACATAAGAAAAGGAAAAGTGCTTGAAAAGGAAAGGAAATTATTTTTAAACAAGCAGAACTTTCTATTGGAAAAAGTAACATAAGCAAAAGATCTAAATCTCAATTGCGAAAACAATGTAGAAGTAAAATCTATAAGAAAATACCTTACAATAATTTCGCAAATGCAGTTTCCAGAATTATTAATTTTTGATAATGATTGGTTGATTTGTTTTAGTCCCGTAAACATCCACATAAACGATGCTTATGAAAATCTCAAAATGCAAATTCTATTGAGAATCCAAAACATGATTTAAAATAGAAAATAGTGAAAAAATAGCGAGTGAAGATATTTTTGGAGAAGGTGGCGCGTGCATCGAATGCAGAGGGCGGTGGCGGGCGGTGGCGCGGGCGCAGACGATCATACTTACATAACGTGTTATGTACGCACATGCTGGTTGCACATCTAGAATACTAGCCTTCTTGGAGGCTATTTATAGCGGCTACAGCTAGTATAGTGAACACACGAATCGGTCCCTCATTGGTGACTGCAGACCTCTACACATGCTACCAAGTTTTGCGTGAGATTAAAATATTGTATTTATATACTTGTTAAATGCACTACGTCTCTAATATTTGCAAGGAATAACTAACCCCATGTTACATTCTGCTTAATACTTTCGCATTTCGTTATACACAATATTGCTGAAGTTTCCCAAAAGGTTTTCCTCCTTTTCTTTGTATAAGTCGAGGTATTACTCGTTAGGGACTAGGATTTATTGCCATGAAAATAAAGAGGCAATGTCCTGGAAAAACATATGGAAGTACATAAATAAATAAAATAGGATCTGAATTTCCTTTCCGTGGTCACAATGTCATATTTTACGAGCGACGATACATATTGCATACGTAGAAGCCAGCCTGGCATTGGTGGCGGAGGCCGGCGCCGCACTGAGGAAAACCCTGCGTCACTCTCAGCTTCCTACAGACGTGACCCACATTACATACATCATCTTGCATGCACCGCCTCGAATACTAAGCACCCGCTTACTACTACTATACTTTAAATAACGATATTATATTGTTCAGACAACAAAAACACACAATCCTTTAAAACAGCTATTAGGGAAATTATAATCACTCTAATCAATATAACCCGGCTAATTACATTTCATTTTTGTCAGTAGTTCAATAATCAGAATTACAGTTCCTGCGTGTACCAATTACGAATGATGAGACACACGCATCAGCCGACATCTAATGAAGTCGCCTCCTTTTTTTTCTAATGTCAACATTTACCTCGTCGATAATGCCTTCCAGAAACTGCGATGAAGTTATACCGTAATAAGGTTCAAAACTCTCAATTCTTATTTAAAGCCACTTTGGGACTTTTCGCTCTGCAATAAATTACACGAAGCTTAAGCGACAAGTCGCCTGCAAATTACGTCTGAACTTGCCAAAGTGAGGGACTAATCGTACTAACGCGACCGTGATGATTTATCGCACAAAATTTAGCTAATTGTCGCCGTCAATACCGAGCCGTTACAGTGCTACATTTATTACAATGTCGCTAACTACATCTCGAACTAAACACTGACATTGATAGCGTTGCCTTGGTCAGAGGTTGTGACGTCCAATGTTTTGATGTGGCTCGTTACTCGCGCTGTTTAGCAGCACTGCAGTAATTGCTCCCCGGTTACACGAATTATATAAGGCTATCGCTGCAATACAGTTTCATGTGCGCCTTGTAATAGTAAAGCACAGACAAAGGTGTAAAGTTATATATGTTTGCAAATGTCATGGTTAAACGAACTCCGCGCGGCTAATATTATGACATCCTGCGTCGACAGATTTAGACGAATAATTGTTCGCCTCACTGTAGTGGACACATGTAAAAAGTAAAAGTATTCTCAGACAGGATGTGTGAACACATAGAGACATCATCAAACAGCATGCAGTCTAACATTATGTTCCATTTTTGTGTCACGAACTGTTTCAACATTTTTTGTTCGATAAAATATTTAGCACGGCTATCAGAGTGCTGTTTTTTGCAAACGTATGTGTGAGTGAGAGGGATTGCGAAAGTCCCGTACACTTTCACCTGGCGGGCGACAGACGTCAATCAAGCTCGGCCTCCTTGCGCACACGCAGCGATCTAGAACATAGATCAACGTAGCGCCGATCGTCCGACATCTAGACGGTGCTCCAACGTTCATGGATCGGTAACAATGTCATGAACATCATGTAGTAATCATACACATTGTACAAAGCTGACAACATGATTCGGTATGTTCGACAGTTAGACATGTAGGACCCAGCTCACGGCGCGCGATATTACATTATAACTGTTCATTGAATCAAACCCCACTTTCTCGATGCAAGACATCAAAACTCATAAACTCGAAAGTGATATGGGTATCGGAATTGATACGACAAGTTAATCAGAGACAAACAGATCTGGTAACAAATTGGAGATCATGTGCGGGTGGCGGGCACTGGCGGGCATTGGCGGGCACTGGCGGGCACTCGCCAGTGGAACATATGTAAATGGGGATTATCCCGAGTAAGGTAAAGTAACACGAGCGGCCGCGGGGGCGAGCTCTACTTAATGCAGTTACCTTTGTTTCAAAACAGAACTATTGTCCCTGGCGACTTATTTACCTAAAATAATACCTAAACTACACTTTGAAACAATAAAGCAATAACATGGAATAAATATGCAAATCAAGTATTACGCCGTCTACTGAATTTATCTGAATATTGAAATTGTTTTTGCCACCATCTACATTCTGTAGGTTTGCTATAGGCCTTGAGTATAAACAGCGCACCAGTGATTATGTTAAGTGAGTGTGGTGAGACAACAATAAGACCAGCGCAAGTATGTCGGCGGGTCACGGGCAGCCCGGGGCGGCGCCGCGGGGACCGCGAGCCTCCTTCACCGCACACACTGTGTAGGGCCAAGTCTGGGTGGCGACCTACTCTTCTAAATAGTTATATCTGCCCCTGTACCACCGCGTGGAATATTTGCACGAGTAGTCACATCTGCCGGTCTGAGCTCTCCTATACTTATGAATTACAAATAGCTCCCGGCAACGCGTGGAGCGGCGACCGGCGACCTTCTGGTGGCAAAGAGCGCTCTCATTCGTCCGCAGTCCTCAGCTGACCGGTGCGCGGCGGCGGAGTGTGCGGTCAAGTTCATGATAACGCACTCCGGCACTACACCGCAATGTGGATTATATTTCGTTCTAGTAACTGTTCACCAATGTCACGTCGTGAACTTGCTCGCGATTATACATACGTTATATGTTTCCTTGCTACTCAAGCTGAGTAGAGCAAAAATATTAACTCGAATTGATAAAATAATCGTGTTCCATTTCTTCCGTCAGTATGAGCAGCCGACTCGGGCGCTCCAAAAACATCAATATTTCAAGATGAATCCGATGGTGTCAGTGTGACAAGTAAAAGTATGCCATAATGAGTGAGCAGTGAGTGCGCGTGACTCAGTGAGTAACGGGCCGTGCGCGCGCGCAACGCGATCTTATCAAATAAGATATGCGCACAATATTACTGATGTGAACAAGAGTTATCGATTCTAAAATACCATCGATAAACTGAAAGCTGACAGCCAGAGCTGCTCTACTCGCACAGCGGCATTATCCGAATCTAAGAGTTCGAGAAAATCAAAATAATTTTGTCGCACTAACTATACTCAGAGCTCCACTAGTTAACAAATCGGCAGTTAGAAGCGAGTGCAATGAAGTCATTGAACGCGAATTAGTTAAATTAGCGTTCAATGATGTTGTACGAAGCAAAGATCCTACTCATTGTGGTTGATTAAGCCATCGCATCGGCCGCGCCCGTCGCCGATGCTAACCGATAAAGTGTGAAAGGTCTAAAGTAACGGTAGTTAACAATGCGTCGCCTGCACCCAGCACCCGGCAGCCGGACTACAATGGCGCGATGCTATCTAGCCGTACTATACTTAAGAGGACGATAGTAATTAATTCTTCGAGCAATTATCCGCTTTTAATAGCACTCAATTACAACTTGTTTTTTGTTGCATTACAAATCGTCTTATGTCTTATCTACCATTAACCGCTATTTATTATTCAAAAAGCTATGAATGGAGACACGTAACTACTGAATTATAATTCCGTTGGTAGTTTGCGCATTTTGTAACACGACATTTTTCGTTAGTCGCTGCAGGTTTACGTAATTATAATTCAAAGGTCACTGAAAACCCGCAATGGATCGTGACTTGACAGCTTCGTGCTCTAAGTTCTGTGTCAGGAAGTGAGATAAAGTTCAGAAAAGTATTTAAGTTGCTCAGCTAGAGGCTGCGGCCGTCGTCCATCCTGATCATGTGGAAAGTGTGCCACAATCAATTGATTGCTTAAACAATAAAGTAGCACAATGCAAACACATTTCACTGCTAACTCATTAATATTAGACCATTCAAACAACTTACTGCGGGTGAACCAGGGTGACGAACGAATTCAAGCCACGTTACAAACTCTACATATAACTCGAATTCAAATACGTGTTTTAGACATTTTTTGTTTGAATCAATAATGGTGGAACTAGCCAAAGTTACTTTATTTTCTTATCAGGGCTGTGTATACATGGACGCTGGTGAAATATTTATATAACGTCTAGACCGCAAGTACATTCGGACATCTCTCTGTACGGCACGGCGACGACACGGTGACGCGACGCGAACATGTCTAATCGCCAAGCGTTAACTAACATCAGGCAAACAGATCACTCGGAGATAACGAACGTCTACTGATCAGCAGCCAGTACACATTGTCACGCTTCGTGTGCATCGGGCTGGGCAGAGCTGTATGATTAATGATACAAACAACATGTACAATGTCTTTCTTAACAAACGCGAAACCGTTAATAAATACGTAATGTAAGCTAAATACAAACAGCTAATAAATTAAGTGTCCGGTTAAGTTATTTGGTTGTTTCATAACGAGCAGCTCCAGGCATTATATGATGCGCAGGCGCACGCACCTACAATAACACTATTGTGCATCGCTGGCCACACACACAGCGCTACCGAGATATCATCAAATTATTGCTAAAACAAACGTTATACGGAATAACATAGAGCACATTTTTTTTTGTAACGCCCATTTTGTAATGGTTGCGTTTTTGATAATAGCAGCTGCATAATGCACATCGTAGATTTTCGCAATATCAGTTTACAGAATGAGCTGCTCGTATTGTGGAAGTAGTCAATTAGTTGGCGAGCTGATGGTATCTACGAATTACAGAAAAGAAACAGAATGCTGCAACAAGGTAGGGGAAGATGTGCAAACGAGAGCTACAAAGGATACTGCGGAGTGGAGACAATTAGTGTGCGCCGCTTAAATAGCAGCGTGTTTACTATTAGTGGAAGCATACATCGTCCGGCTATTGTTACCCGCGGAATTTTATGCACAACAACACTCTGGACCCATTGTCCACGCTAGTGAAAGTGTATGCGCCGGAGTTGCGTCACTGCATCTGCTGGCCAATGCCTGCTGTCTGCTACTTTGTTTCTGCCAGAAACTAGCAGTTTACACGACGACCCATCTGCTTATCATCACTTGGGCAAAATAACAAATGTGCATTCTTGCAATATTATATTTAATGCACTGGGATTGACTGCTCCCACTTTTCCTTGAGCAGAGGACAAACAGAGTTCTTAAATTTCATCACTTCGACTTTAAGTACAAGTCTGTGCGCGAGTACATACTGACCGTGGTTATACATCGTAATATGTTTGGAGTAACTAGTCAAAACATCGGCCCGGCCCGCGCTGCCTGCCTGCACTTCTCGCTAGTTTTCTAGCCGTGCTGAAATTTTGTACAATAGACAATTGAATCGTAGCGTACGTCTATAATGACCAATATCTATTGATACTTTATATAATTTGCTGAGTTTCTTCGAAAAATCATAATACATCATAATACATTCTTACATACTATTCTACGAAACTACCCGCTGTCGTAAATTACTTCCGAAAGACCTTAGTTCTAGGCTGTATTTGATAACATTTCTTAAAATCGGAGAAGGTCGTTAAAACAAATTTAAATACAGACTCATCTTATTTTCGTGGAAATTCTGACGACGGCTTTAACCTTACTTAACAAGTCAACACAACGTGCTATGTATGTTTACAGATGTCAGCTCATAAAGTTTATTCGCACTATCTATATACTGTAATTTCTAATCGACTTGATCTCAAAGCAAATAAAAATTAATTAAATAAACATTACGTGATGTGATTTATTGTGGTCTGTAAGCAGAATTAGGAAACTCCATAACGCCTGGCAGGTCTTCGTCCGCAGTACACGAAGTATTACATTTCATAAAACAGTTTCCACTTTCGACGCTCACTCGATTTGAATAACGAAACTGAATGAAGGTAATGAATGCGGCGGCACGTGCAGGTGCCGGGCGCCGGGCGCCGCATACCGATGCGCTGCCTCCCACCCAGCCACCACGCACCTGCTGCACCACACAGCAGAAGACCTCGACAGCCTCTGCTTCCTACAACCCTGCTGGAAATTTCGCATTACTAACAACTTGGCAAAAGACCCTACGTTATAACGTGACCATTGTTTGCAGCTTGTATGAGTACCAGTAGCCACGTTTTTTGTGAGCACATTGTTTCAAGTTCTGTATTATACAGTCTGTGGCCATTCTGTGAATAAGGAGATTGACAAATAGTAAAATATGCACGCTGGTGTTATTATTATAAATGTTGACAAACATTTTAAATCCGTAATGTGTTTACCAAAGATGTTTTGTTGTTTCACAGAGATCAGTTAGTGTAACTTATCTCAGTGTATGAATACTATAGCTCTTAGCGTTTCAGATGTCTCTAACAAAGTGTTTTACAGTTTGGTAGTTACTTTGATTCTATTCAAACGACCTATAATAAGAAATAAAATATCAATATTAATATCTTTATTGATAACTCATTACATGTTTTTATAAATAAGATGATAAAATGTAATGTAGTATAAACTAAACGTGTTTATCGAAATAATTTAAAAAAGTTATCTCAAGTTGTGAACGTTGCAAACTGAAAACTTCGCACGTTCATCAATTACGGAGGAGGAACCACAGAGTGTGTACAGTACGGAACGTGCACTATCTACCTCCTACCGGTATCTACACTATATCATATTACTGGACACGTCAGCTCTTTCAAGTTTCTAATATAATAGCATATACAGCTAAGGAATTTAAAGCTGCTTTAAAAAAGGACTACAACCTGCAGAAATAAATTAAAGCAATATAATTGAATCCGTAAGTTTTAAACATAACAAATACGTAATTTCTTAAATAAACTGGACATTTTTTCATACATTCTTTAAAATAATATTCCCTTAACATTATACCTATATAGAAAACCTTATGTATATGTACAAACACCTAATATTTAAAAATAACATTGAACGACAGTCTTCACGTAACATCGTAGTTAATAACCAAATACTTTTAATATCAATTTTCGATCATAGGTTTAATGTATATTTGTAGAGACTCACTAACCCGACAGTGGACCGCTAATTAATTGATTACTTTCACATTTCAACGTCATTATGTCCCAGTGAACACTGACTAGCTCCTCACAGCTTGTGACAACATTTTGTTAATTAGCTGAAAGTTACATCAGATATTATTTCATGGCTCACGTTTCTCTTGTATAGGGTTACATAAATATACGAAATAGATCTGACCGGTGTAAACTGCGATAAGGACCGATAAAGTCGGTAAACGATTGCTCGAATACTATCCATACATATAATTACAAAAGTAACGTAAAGTAGCTCTTCGCCTCTCTAAACTTTACACCGTAATCTCGAGCCACGTTATCTCTGGTATGAAGGATCAACATGGACGCAACATAAAAAAATATACTTAATTGAATTTCGCATTCCTGTGCCGGCCGTCCCGGACAGGTATGCGATGTTACTGAGGATACCCGGCATTAGTGGGGACTGCCGCATTGTGCGCACACTCGCCCTAAAATAAACTAAAAATTTAGACCGCGAAATATAATCTTTAGGTGTTCTTCAAATCGGAACAATAATAATAACCGGGAAATGTATTTGTTATTATTAGCTAGCAAAACTGGTACATGCAGCGGCGTTATAGTCGGTCACCAAGTAGAAATGAATGAAAAAGTTAGTTTAGTTAGTTAAATGTAACACAGATAGGTAACCCTCTACATAAATAATAATGTATTACATTATATTGGCCCCGAAAAGTTGACAACTAATTATGTTCGTTTTATTATCTTAGATATTTACTTAGCTTAATGTCGCGGCCCGTTCAAGGTTATATAGGACCTTTGCATGTCTAATAATTTCAATTTGTGTACACACGTACAAACATGACCATTCCGTGTACAATTATTATAAAAGCGCGTTTCTCGTGAAACAAGCAGACAAGTTACAGTATTTATTTAATAAGTTGCCTCTGTACTAGATTTTTAATTACTGATTGCAGTCGTTGCATTTGCAAGAGGCGTGTGCAATACGCTAACTATATCACTTCTGACATTATTTCCAAACTGCTCGTGAGTGCAGCACGGCGGTGGTCGCGTCGTCGCGCGTCGTGCTGCGCGCCGCGAGGCGCTCGGCTTTATGTAAATGAAATGTAAGCTCGTGTTGTCATGTTCTGGTCGTGTCCGGTGCATCGTTGCCATGCGCCGGCGGCCGCACGGACCTGCTAATTGCGATTCCCGGCGGCACGGCGCGGCGCCGGGCCGGCGCAAGCCGCGCGACCAGCGCCGCCGCTTGCGACACCCGCGCGACTGCCGCCGCCGCCGCGCTGCTCAGCATACACGGCACACCAGTTATTAACATGGATTATTCGCGATTCACGAGGCGCACCAACAATTATGTTGCGCAAGTATCCGCATTCAAACTTTAATATTCGTCGCATGTCACTCGCCACTACTTTAATTCAACCGTTTTAATTGCATAAGCTGTATTTAGACATTTCATACGCATCAATGACGCCTTCTTTTTTTAAACGAGTTCTAGTAATATTGCCTTGTAGTCTCATCTGCATACAATTGAAAAATCGAGTCCAGCAACCAACAACGTGAGAATAATGTGTACCTGGGCTAGTACCCGGACTAGTGCGCACGCCAACAGCTACGTGCCTCTATCGCAACCTACATCCAGTTATACCACTAACTAGTTATAATCGAAGAACAAGTGACCCGAGAACACAATACGTAGATGGTCGCGCGTCGGCGCGTCTTGCAAACCGCGCGGCTAGCGTCGGGCCGGACCGGCACCGGCGGCGGCGTGAGCTCCAAGGAGAGCCAGCCTGACTCACGTTTAGTGCACGATGATACAACAGGTTATTGCATTCTTTGCAAAAATAAAAGTATCCGAGGTCATTGCGTCACCAAAGTTTTAAAATTCCGTATGTAGTGTGATATCGAGCAGCCTTCGATGGCAGATCGACGTGATGATCAGCGCAGTAATTGCGCAGCCCGGCGCCGGCTGCAGGTACACCGCACCCGCTACACCGCGCACCGGCACAACGAGCGCTACTCTTCATAATGCATGTTTTATAACAACACCAATTATGTGTGCTAAACGTAAAGAAAATAATTAGAAACACTGTTATAATAATAAGCTCCGCCAACTGAACACAGCGCGCCTAATTGTGTAAAATGTAAGTTAGCTTAGAAATTACTAGCAACAGCTCCCTGCCACCTAAAGGACTAAGTACTCCAGTGTGGCACTGAACGTTCCCGCGGTGACTCAGTAGACAAGTAAGCAGTGATTCACCTCTTCGACGGTTATTGAAATTTCGTGACCTTTCATTGCGTCTGTATTGAGACACTAAAACAAATATTCGGTCGATGCAGTACAATAAAAACTATACATTGAAGCTGGTCATCAACTGATAGTAATACCGCAAGCAAAATAAAAGCAACCTGACCATTCAATAAATCAAAACGAATCTCCGAGGATGTCTGTTATTACAATTTTCCGGAGGGAAAACACCGGCTCGGGGTAAAATGGAAAATAAGGAGAAAAGTCAGCCCCTCCTCCTCGCAAGAGCAGCAGAGTACTCACCGGCTCATGGTGTTGTTGATAGTCGCGACTGGAGGTAGATCGAGCGTGTTATGTTTCACAGCACAGACACGTATTCGTTATGGCGTTTAGCGCGCGGCCGCCATGCCGTCCGTCCGCGGCGAGGGTTAGGACGCGAGTGGTGTGGGTAGCGGCGGCGGCAGGCACGCGCGGCCGGCGACGCCCGCCGCCGCGCCACGCCACGGCCACGCCGGCTGCGTGCTGGCCACAGCACCGCCGCGCACTTGGCGCCGCCAACAACTGCACTCAGTGAGCAAACTATAACGCATCCACGACTCGTGCTGGCCCGCTGCGGCTGCAGCCCACTTTGTTTATCGTAACTGCCATGAAATCGTTTTATCGATCACATGGCTGCCATTATAATGCATTCAAAGCTAGTTAACAACTTGTTACAGCAGTACTTGTTCAGGTTCTCAACATTATGTATGCCAACGCTCTGCCAATTGAAAGGCGGAAGAAAGTTAAGTGTAAGTTCCAACAAATATACCTTTAGTACTAAGTAACTCCGGAACAACGGTAAAGTGGGACGGGTGTAAAGTTCACAATTAATTCAGCTATGTACGAGTAGTTGGTCACCTTAATCCGTCCAGAGCTTTAGTTCCTAGTTCACCCTGTTTGGGGCAAAATTACAAATTAGCGAACAGTTGTAGGACATTTAATTTGTTCATACCATTTGTTGGACATTGCAAGCTAGGTTCATTCGAATCAATCATACAAATCTCTTTCCTTCAATTCAATTCTCCTTTCTTAATATCGTTAAATCACAACTTGTGCAGACGTTTGCAATCCCAGTCAACTGTGAAGTGGCACTTACGTATTAGACAAAATATGCGCATGTCAAGTTAATTGAATTTTGTTCTGTAATCATTTATTACGAATACGCGTAATAAATGAATAATTATTTATTGCTTGTACACAACACGACGATCATTACGCAATGTATATTTTTTTATATATTTATTGCACATTTGTACGCATTAACTAACATTATAACAGATATTTATATTAGTTTTCATGCTTGTTTATTGCTCGTTCTTGGAACTCTAACCGCTCGTACACAAATAACGCCTCGCTGTTTCTACTTCGAAGTGATAGGCAGAATGCTTTAACATTTTAAACAATATTCAATGTTCAACCTTTTGCCAATCAAATACTGAACCAGTACAGCTTCGTGTAGAAAAGAGTGCAGTGGATCAACAACGGCTAATAATTAATAATAAATATATTCAATGAAATGAGAGACGAACCTATTAACGTTTACATGTTCAGATACGAATGAACGGACAGAGGATAACTAATTTGAAATTTCCAATAAGTAAACTTGCTATGAAATAGTTAACAAACCCGGGTATTGAACCCTGAGCGCGTGCTAATTACAAATACCCGCCCAATGTGTGTATTAAAGTATTGATATAAGTGCAAGAGCATTTTGTATAGATAGGATAAATATTTTTGGTGAACCGACCCATCAATGTCAGTTCATGGATACTGAGCGTATGCGCATGCACACTCATGCGTGCCACGCAATCGGCCAGAACGCATCGTAGTGTCGGCATTACTTTAGTACATAGTTGTTACTATTACTTACTCACTGTTTGTACGACAATAACGAGGAGTTTATTTTTTAATGTTAGTGTAAAATGTTTGCTCGTACAACTATCGCTAGATGTAGTCACTGTTGACAAACAAATACGTTGCGCGTGAGCACAGCCCGCACCAGCAGGTACTCGTAACGCGTTGCGTGGCGCACGCAAGTGTCATCGGCATCAGACCGGCGCAGGCGCAGGCACGGCCGTGACGTGTTACGTGTCAATGAAGTAATTATATCTTATTTATGACCAGAATCTACAAAGGTAATTACAGTAACATTACGCGCCACTTTACTCAGGAGCAGACAATCAAATAGATACATTTGCCGACCCAGGAAATCCGAAATCTTTACTCAGATTTTTGTAGCTTTTGTTAAATGTAAAGCTGCAGATAAAATGACATCACCTAAATATTTACTGTGAGTAAAATCATTCATTTATCTACGAACCAGACGCCACAAGGAACAAAACTGATAAGAGGTTCCATTCCTGAGTTAAGGTGTACAGCTTGTTACGTAAGCTTTCAGGAATGCCACGGAGCGGAAACACAAAATCCCGACAACAGAGCTCAGAGATATTAGTGCTAGCGATAATATTATTCGCAAACAAAAGCACCTCATTCTTTGTACCCTCGCGTCGCTATTCTAAGAATTATCTAGCTAAACCGAGGTTTGTGATCGTTCGACCAAGTTGTTAAGGACAAATTGAACCTACTCAGAACATGACTGAGAGAAAAACTATATTCAATATGGCCGACGATTAACAACGGTGATTAGTAATTGTTTACATTGTGAGATAATTTAGTCTGAGCACTTCACACCTGCTTATATTGAGAGATCTCGTGAGACACGTTGCGCCCGGACACTGCGCCACTGAATATTCTTGTTTTTAAAAAAATGCTACACACTCACCATGTAATAAAAATAATTTAAAAACCAAATAAGGAAATATAATTTATAATGATTCAATGTTTCAATTCGCTCCAACACATCAATAATACGATGATCTAACTAATCCAACATTTTAAAAGCGTTTATCCTCCACGATAAGCTCTTAAGCTTCTTTCAACCCGAAAATAAAAGAACAAAAATTCGAGATTCTTTTCGTAATATTGCTTGAAACCCGAACGCAAAGTGATGCCGCACTTTGCCAACTAAAAAACGTGACTGCGTACTTTTATATGAAAGGCTCATTAACGGGATCTTGTATTCATAAATTTCACCATTTATCAACACAGGCTTTATTGAAAAAGTCAACACTTACTAAAGAAATTTCATTGATATTGGAAAAGGTTTCTGAAAGATTTTGACTAAAGCTTACTGTACTACAACTATATAAAAGTTTTTACACACTTTTTGAAAATGTAAACAATAATATTATTCATTTCTTGTAGCTTATTGAAAACATAAATTGTTTTGTAAATTATGCAACGTCCACCGAGAATGTAGTTTCTAAAGGAGTAGTCAAAATGTATATTTTTCATTATAATAAAGAGCATAAACAAAGTAGCCGTTTACAAAACTTGAATAATTAGTTACATTTGTTCCACCGTAGCACGGCGTAGCATGGCGTAGCGCACCGTAGCAATTCAACGTAGCTTACCGTAGCACTTAGTGTAGGTTGTCCTGGAATACTCTAAAGTATGACCATGTTGCCATTTTCAAATTCTTTTTTCCTCTTAGTGTTACTATTTTAGTTAGAAACTTTTCTTAAAACTTGAACAAATAAAATTGATTGCTTGAGATCTTCACTAGTATTTTTTTCTTTCTAAACCACATTGTTCCGTTATTGTTCACTCTAGTGTTTATTTTAAAGGAAATCATTCACCGTTGATCAGATATTAGGCAGAAAGGAACGTCGAACAAAACATTGTTCACTGTGGTGACACAATGCGCTAAACAGGTGTTAACAGGCGTTAAACAGGTTAAAACCAGTGTGCTTGTCAAGGGCGAGGAGTTGAGTCCTGTAGATACAACTGTCTTTTTAGGTATAACCCTGGACGCTAAGCTCCAGTGGGGCCCACATATAGATGGCTTGTCGAAGAAGCTCAGTTCTGCAGCATATGCCGTTAAAAAAATTAGAAATTTAACAGATGTAGATACAGCGCGGTTAGTTTATTTTAGTTATTTCCACAGCATCATGTCATACGGTATTTTGTTGTGGGGGAATGCTGCTGACATTCAGTCTATTTTTGTTCTGCAGAAAAGGGCTATTCGATCAATCTATAATCTTAGTCCGAGGCATTCGCTCAGAGAATTATTTAAGGAAACTAAGATAATGACGGTTGCCTCACAATATATTTATGAAAATGTAATTCACGCTCATAAAAACAAAAGCTTATTTAAGAAGCATAGTGATATACATAATATTAACACGAGGGGGAAAAACAAATATGTTGTCCCCGCCTCCAGGCTTCAGAAAATAAGTAGTTCGTTTAGATGTCAATGTATACGCTTTTACAATAAAATTCCTAGGGATATTCAAAATTTGAGCCTCAATAATTTTAAAAGTGTAATAAAGGCTAAACTTTACTGTAAAGCATTTTATAAAATAAAAGACTACTTAGAAGATAGTCAGGCTTGGGAATGAGCCGCTGTAAATTCTGCACAGGTCATGTTGACATGTTTGTAACATAAGTTACGCTTTTTATATACAATTTGACATTACGTTTATTTTTTTAACAATGACATTATCACCTATTGTGACATTTTTATTTTTATTTGACATTTTTTATTTTATTTATTATTTTTATAATTATTTATTGACATTATTATTATTTTCTATTATTGTTAGTGTAAGGACCGTGTGAGACTTGCCGCGCTTTTGGACTACCAGTTATCTGCGTTCTGACAGTTTAAGTACTTGCGTGACCCAACCAAATGTTCTTTAGATCGGTATTGTTCGTCGGACAACTCAGCAGCACTTGCTATGCTGGTTGCAAACTGACACTTGCGTGCCTGTCTTCAGAACGGGTCCACTTAAACTGGTGTGGTTCTTTCATCAAAAGACCACTACAGAATGAACTTGCACGGTTCTCTCACATTATGTTATTTTTACATTGTCTGGACTTGAAAAGAGACTGACCTCTGAGTTTGTTTCGGCATTTCTTCTCAGAGTAGTCAGATAGGAAATGCCGGCTTCATCTAGTTTTTTACATATAAATTGACGTGTAAAAGTGCCGTTTTATGGCCTATTTGCAAAAATAAATTCATTGTTTCATTGTTTCATTGAAAAATGAGGAGGGAAAGAACTCGTTTCATTTGAATTGAACAAATTTGGATTTTTGTAAAATATTTTTAGAATTTTATTTTATTTTGTAGCATATATTTGAGTACGTCATCGATTCTTTATTTTGTTTGATGTTTGGAATAGTAAACAGTAATTCTCGAATTCCACAACGAGTGTGACTACTATTAATCTAGATAAGGACTGAAAGTTATAAAGGTCGTCTGTCACCGTCGGCTGCGGGGAGTCAAATGTATGTACCTACATAGTACAAAGTGTCGCTCTGGTGGGCGACAACCTTCGCAAGGTGAGTATTACTCACACCTAGTTACCCAGCATATGTGGTGTCAGAGTGTCTGGGAGAGTCTGGCCGGACATATATTGATTGTACTTACTGTATCTTCATGCTATGTGGTTAAGAGTTACGACTCTTGTTTGAGAAATCAAACGAGGTAAACCAATCATTGATTTCAAGACCTCAGATTTATACAAACTGCAACTGATTGATAAATAACAGAGTACATAAGTTCTTATACCTTAGCAAAGGCCTTCTCTGTTTGTCAATGGTATCTAAATCGAAACTTGGTAAGTATAACCCTATTTTGAAACCTGCAAACGCATGCATGAGAAGCGAAAGCCTTAATCTCCGGTCCACCGCAACATCTTAATCTCCGGCCACCACACCTCATTTAGGTGACTAAAATTATGAGAATATTATATTTTACAAAGGTCGGAACAACGTCATAAAGTGCGACCGGTCAGTGAGTTTTACAGGCTGTATATCTATTTCAGGCTGATATTCACGGCATGCGCTAGGCTGTGCATAATACGCGTGAAGGCTGCGGCGCGGTGAAAGCGCTCGATGGAAATTGAGTGCGCTGGGGCGCGCTCCCGCCCAGCCGCCGCTCGCCCGCCCAGCCGGAACGATGCGATATTTTACCCACGTTATTTGAGCAAAAACAGTCGATGGGACTTTTATTGCTTTGTTACCTTCCTGCTTTCCATTTAGCTTGTATTGAACCATGTTCTCTTAATATTCATATGTATTGAAATTTTAAATCAATAGGAGTGGTCTTCGATCATTTCCTACGTACACGTAAATAAACAAATATAAAAGAGGGAAAAATCTATTAAAATTTATCAATTCGTATGACATGTTTATTTTAACATTACTAGGATGTTCTCCTGTGTCGTGGGTGCGGTTACAAACATACAATCCCACATACACATGACACCCAGACCCGGAAAAACAATTTGTAATCACGCAAAGAGTTGTTCCGTGCGGGAATCGAACCCCAGCAGTCGTGCCAACCCAACCAACCAACCGTGCGGTCGAATTAATATATTAATGATGTACAATACATGTGAATGTGACAAACATTCGAAACTACCACCAATAATCGGCTCGTTATTACTTTGTCGGCGAGATATTTATACAAATTGGTTAAAAATTCCAGCTTTTTTGTGTTAAATAAAGGTCGCTGAGATAATCCGCGGACGGACAGACAGACAGACATGGCAAAACTATAAGTCTTCTTTGTTTACTACAGAACCCTAAAATCATCAAATTTTGATGAATTTAATAAAAAATAGTGCAACATGTTTTGGTAATCAAGTACTAATTTGTAGTACAGTACATTAGAATTCTTAAATGGAGGTGCAGTTAAATATTCCCCAATAAATATGGGGCATTTTTGTTTAGTTATTTATTTCTAAATGAAGTATTGGATATTTAATAATGTTACCACAATTATCAGCGCAGTGTCAGTAGAATTTACACGTGCAGAACTGCAGCGTCAGTTTATGTTATTGGGGTAATGGTGTCGTGTTCCGGCAGGTGCGCGTGCGCCTCGCAACAACTACCTCACCTAGCGCTGACTTTGCAACTAAATAAGTATTGTTGTGAGTAATCTAGATACTAAATGACTGACAACTATCTAAAATTATGTAAAATATAGATGGAAATGCTAGTTTGTAACAAGTTTCATTCAGTATGATTCCGCTTATTTTTCAAATAACTTTAGATAATAGACAGTTTTTGGAATTTGTTGTTGAATCTTTCATTTATTATTTTACGGTTTATATACATTTATTAGAACCCATTCGTAGATTGTTATTTTACACGTTTACATAGAAACTCTCTATATATAGAGTAAGTTATATAAATATAATAATAACATTTCAATTATTACAAGGTTCAAGAACAACCGAATGTTTCTTGTTGCTCATTAAGATAAAAAATAATATGAACACTTACTCTAAATAACTTACTAAATACCGGTAGTGACGGAAATAACTATCCGTATATTAGTAGGCGCCGCACGATGCGCAGGCGCCGGGTCCTTGGCTGCGCTTTAGATCATGACATAATGCCGCGATGACTGCCCACAGCTTGACATGAAATGTATCATCCTCTGCGGTGGGCCTCAAATATTTACCAGGTGACACAATGATTGTCAGTCCGTCTGTTGACGCATTATCGAGAACAATAGAAGGATGCGGGCGGGTTGCAAAGATATGCGCACACGCATTGCTCCCGACTCCACAGGGTGTCGGCGTCCGTTATAACTACGTGGTCTTTTTTAATCAGTTTGTTGTTAAAAGCTCGATAATATATATTATCAGTGAACATTGCATAGTGGTGTTTAATTCCAACCCTAGTTTTAAGGAACGTTTGTAACGGAAGCGTAAGCTCCTAAAGAGGAACAATATGAATACTCAAAAGAAAAAAAACAAATGGCGTGAGTGGTGGGATACAAAGCTACTTAGGTAGTCAAAAAACGTATATTTTTTCAAAATAAAAAGCAAAATTTTTAAAGGTTGCACAAAAAAGTTCATGTCAAATCGATAGGCGATTAGTAAGTTTGCTTTTTTTATCATTTCTCTGCGTATTATACCGGCCACGCTATACGACAGACGTACGATAAAGTCGAGAATGCGATTAAGAAAATGCGTCAATATGATATTTTTGTCGTCTTTAAATTCAGGTTGGCGTTAAATCTAATCGCTTGCTTTACATCTCATTGGTCGATTGTTTTTTTTTTTCTTTTATAAAAACGTTGTCCCACACTAGGATTTTCTCCTGTGTCGTGGGTGCGTTTACAAACATACAATTCCACATACACATCACACCCAGACCCGTAACAAAAATTTGTGGATCACACAAAGACTTGTTCCGTGTGGGAATCGAACCTGCGACACGCTGTGCGGCAGCCACTTGCCCAGCCACCGCGCCAACCATGCAGTCAAATTGATTGTATTGATTGTCTTTTATCTACGTCTATTCTATAAATATAGACCTGCAACTTTTTGTGGTCAGCTGAAATACGAGGGTATACCTACCATTGACGAGTATTCAATTATAACAAATGATTTAAGTAGGTATCTTATTTCTAATATTTCGTTTTGGTTTAGCCATACGTTACCTTATATAAGAGCTTTAAAAATACTCCAAGTAAGAGTCTCCCTAAGTTCTTAATCAGCTGCTCGCCGTCCATATCAATGTCATGCGGTATACCCGTCCAAGAACTAACTAACGTTCGATAATCAAACGAGAGCCGGTGCTTCCAACATGGTATGCACTCCCGGACGACAGGCTTACAAATCAATTACTAGGAAGAGAGTCCACAACTTGCTCCAGCCACACGTTGCCCGGTACGAGTATACAAGGTAGACAGGCACGTGCCGCGATTTAAGGTCAGCAATAACAAATTAAACTTTCCTAGAGTTGTTTGTCCTCAAACTGAGATCTCTCTTTAACTTTTATTCGATGTTCCCTAACTTACCTCAAAGGCTTATGATTTCTTGATGCTACGTGTTATAGTTACTCGATCTTAAGACTTTATCTGTCACTTACATTACATTAGTAAAATAAAGATATTGTGATGATAATGACAATAAATTTAATAGGTTAATTCATCAATCTCCAAGCGAACACCGGTGTTCGCGCACAGTTTGTTTTTCTGTTGTATCTCGAATCACCATGTTTGAAAAGTTAAGTGTTTATTTTACACTATCTGTATAAAGGCCGGTCCTGACTTGGCTGGGATTACATCACTTAAGTTTAAGTTAAGATACCTAAGCTTGTCTACTAGTATTCCTTGAACTATCCAATATTTAAATAATGTTTCTGCCTTCTTTAAAACACTTATACTTAATAAGTGTTACGTAGAAAGATAAATGGCGCAATAATTATAGAAGTAATTATACAAGAACTCAATAGTTTTCACTAGCCTGTTTTTTTTATGTGATAGATCGGCAAACCAGCAGTCGGAATACCTCATGGTAAGCAAATTGCGCCGCTCATGGACACCCGCAACAACAGAGGAGTTACGAGTGCGTTTCCGACCTTTTGGGGATTACGGATTTGAAGATTTAGGGTTTTTTTTATAAAGACGTTGCCCTACTCTAGGATTTTCTTCAGTGTCGTGGGTGCAGCAACAATAATACAATTTTAAATAACATCACACCCAGACCCGGAACAACAATTTGTGGATCACACAAAGAGTTTTTCCATGCGGGAATCGAACCCGCGACACGTTGCACGGCAACCAGTTGCCCAGCCACCGCACCAACCGTGCAGTGGATTAAGGGAACGGAAGACTTGGGCCTCCGGTAACCTCACTCACACGGCGATACACAACTCTGTGGTTGTTCCTCGCCGGTTTTCTGTAAGGCCTAGGTATCATTCCGGTCAAGCCGACCCATTCGTGCCGTATCATGGCTCTCCCACACTTAAATTACCCACAAATAAATAATTCCGAGACTCCTTGTTCAACGTCCAAGTAGAGAATTGAATTAAAAGAAAACTTTTACACTTAACGTAAAAATTAAAACGAGTTCAAGTCGTCTGAAGTTGAAGCTAATTACTTGCTCGTCCAAGTCAAACAATAATTGTGTCAACATCAAGATTGTTAATAGGTCACATTATCTACATACTATCACTGAAAAGGAACTTTAATTTTTAGTTTTACTTTTTGACTTTGTGGAGGAGCTGCAATAGTGAGAAGGCAATAAGACCTAGCAACTACAACAGATTATCATGGATCCCGAAATTAAATAACGGGTAACGCGGGTGGAGCGGCTGGCAGAAGATAGTTTTTATAGTATGTTATTGATTGTTTGTTTATTAAATTAAAAAGTTCTAGGTTTACTGCTCTTTTTTGTGTTTCTCCTGGTTGCAGAAAAAAAAAACACAAAAAAAATATTTTTTATATTTATTATATTTATTTCACTGTACGGTGGTGGATGTGGATGGTAACAATAAATTTAATAAATCCGCAAGGCAGCTTGTGGCGAGCTGTTGGGCAGTGGCGACCCCACGGACCTGACTCCCGGGAGGTGTCTTGTTCTTCTCTCTCCAGTTAGTCCTCGTGACAAGCTGGAGTGAACACTGATGAAGAACAAGCCCTCCTACCTCATTCTTGCCTTAATTGGCTGGCTTGAGTGGAGATTCGCAAGAGTAGGAGTTGAAGGAGACACGGGGGAAGGATGTATCTCAGTAAGGTGCTGGTAGGGGTCTTGACCGTACTTCCGGGATTGCTCTGATAGCCGTGGGATGCCTCTCCTTCCCCAAGCAGCTCAACGTATGTTGCCCCCGTGTCGCTACATGCTAGCGGCCGTTTCCGGGGGCCCATTAATTGAGTTTGCCAGTCACCCCCTGCCTGTTTATCCGTATGTATCAATATTGGTCAGGGGCAGGGGCTATAGTATTTCCATAGTTTTCATCCATTAGTGCATAGCAACCCATACCCATAACTCTATCAATTGTTACCACATTTTACAATAGTCCTGCATCAACCGGGGATTGTCCTTGGGTGCACTTTTATAGTGCATACAGGGATAATTGCCGGCTGATGTCCCATCACATTTAGATTAAAATTGTTCAACGGGCCTCTGCGAGTTGGCTTCGGCTCCTCGTATGCCTTCCAAAGGTCCGGGACCCTGTGGTCCCGTGAAAGGAAAGAACAAACAAAAATTTAATAATAAAGTGGTAGCCACTTTCGCTCACTCTTAAGTTCTCGTTATTGTGGTTATACATCAAATGGCTTGCTAAGTTGCTATGTGAACATACAACAACACAACATGGAACAACACGCTGAGTGTGGTGCAAGTGTTGGCGCGGGGCCAGATCCCCGCGCGTCAGCCCACAAACGTAGCCACGGAACATATGTCGCGGACTGGTCGTCACAACACTAGATCCTATTAAGATCTTTCTAGCCAGGCATAATAAGTACGTAAATATTTTTCCATAATTGAAAATAAACAAAAAACAATATTTTAAGTATTCTTTTATTTTTAATGCGAATTTTATATTTCCATTGGTAAAACCTTTTCCATTATTTAATTGGCTGGCACACCAAAGGTAATGTATGTACCTACATATTAAGGAACTGCATATTATGTTTATAGAAACAAAAGTCTAGGTATACCCATCACGCATACCACTGACATAAATAAATACTCGTAGTAACGTGGCAGCTCATTGCGCGCTATATGCAGTTGTGGCAGCTTGATTAACTAGTACAGCTGTGCTGTTCTCCTTTACCTAGATGCAGGGCCAGGGTGGTTGGAAACTCCTGACTCCGAACCAAGGCCACCGAACCATCAAATTCTGCAATAACTGCAGACATCCTCTTATACCTATAAGGCAATACTCAGGTGCACATTATTGTTTCTACGATTATCCTAAAAGCTATAAGTTAACAAAATATACTAAACTCAACGAATTGATTGAAAATGTATGATCATCTTTTTTAGTTGAATTGCGTCCTACATATCTTCATATCAACTTTAAATAAACCATGATTTTAAATAACACTATGCTGGCACAACATCAGATCACCACTACCACAACTACCTACCCGTCTTATCAAAGTAATCTTTAGTTAAACTCTGTACGTGAAACTTATATTTAAAGATTAACATTGGCCAGACCCGAAATAACAATGCGAACCCGCAACACGTTGCACAGCAACCAGTTGCCCAAATGTCCAGCCACCGCGCCAACCTTGCAGCCATTAACTGCGGTGCATCCTATCCATCCCAACCATAACTACACAAATGTGAGCAGTGTTTCACTTCTGTATGATACCAATTTCACTTCTGTAAGAACTAGGTATTAAGTTCAAGAACTAGGTATGAATGTTGTCACTCCCGAACAGGTTGTGTTGTCGCGGGCGCCGTCTCCGGCCAGGTCCGGCCCGTCACCGCGACCTTAACGACAGCTCGCTAAACGTAACAGTAAGGTTTATTTCACCCTCGTCATGCTAAATACTGAACGCAGCTTAAGGGCGAGTGCATATCTGCGCCAGGGCAGAAGTCACTAGCAACTAGCAACAAAGAGCAACCGTTTCTCGTGTTAACTGAGATAATACATTCTCATATAGGTTTGTATGGACGTCCATTAAATATTCTTATGGTAAAAAATCATAAATATATCTGTCTAAATCATTTACCAATTAGACTTCTGATAAAATGATATTGCCAATTTTATATTTTATACATATGTATGTATGGTATAGTCATGTCACGTACGTCTACCCAATGTAAAACTCGTATCTACGAGCTATGTACAAATTTCAACACTTTTACTTTCTTAGCTAGGCAAGCGTGGAGGAATTTTCCCCAAATGTTTTCGTCCAAAAATAATAATGGCTGGTGTGTAATGAACCTTACAATGACGCACGTTATCCCGGCCGCTCGTAAAAACGTCCCCGGCTTAATTGCTTTATTTTTACGCTTTATTGGGCTCCCGAAGTCTTGGCGCTGACAACGGTACATAAAGCCTCTTATACTTTTTACCTCGATGCAGTTTGTTACATTTATGATGACGGGGGAGGTCGTTGAATCAAGAACGTATTAACACGAGCGCTCGCGCTGGTGACTCGACTTCGCTGATTCAAATAAAGAAGTGATAACTTTACGATTTACAGCAACGGTTGAAGTCATAGTAAAATATAAGTAAAATATTTATAATGATACGTTTAGCTGAATTTGATGGAAAGTTTGACTAGTATTCCTTCGCAAATGAAAATTTGCTGACTGCTTCTAAGACACAATCTCAATATTTTATTTTAATATGCATAAAAGAAAATATATTTTCAAAGTTAATCTGGTTGAGCCAGGTCACGGGGCATGTGTGAATTCACTAGGAACTCATAGCCACCCACTGTGGCGCCTGCACGAACACACGAGAACAGAAGCACAAGTTTAAACAACTACTATATCAAATTGTGTAGTAAATTATTCTTTATTTATTTAACTTTTTACATACGTTAGAGAAGATAATGAATAATTGTACCACTGCACAGTAGTCTCTTATTGCGTTCAAAAATAGTTCAATAAAAATAATTTTAAACCATTCACCAATTACCAAGCCAATAAATTTTGTAAACAAACTGTTATACCTAATTCTTGTCAGGAATTCCCTGCACACAAGATAACAAACATTTTTTTAACTATATCGGAATAAAATTTTAATATTGATTATTTATATAAAAAACCCGATAGCGTCACGTTATGACCTGTTGATAGAAGACTGGTTTGGATGACGCGCTGACAATTTGCGACATTGTGCAATGTCCTGAGGTCAGCATAGTCAGGACAAACAGTTATGTCACTGGCCAGTGGCCACGGAACGTATCAGCCATATTGACAGCGGTGTGACGTCACTACACTCACCAACGCACTCTGAGCACTCCTTGTGTAGTTCAGGTACTAGATACCAACTATTACTATCTCGACACACATGTCTACACCATCCCATGGGTCTGTTTACCAAATAATATTTAATTTCTTGATTTACTAAAATGCTACATGAAAATGATGATGATGATGAGGATAAGTATAAAAATAGGCGTGATGATATACCCAAAAAAAACGCACAAAAATATTTAAATATGAATACTTATCAAATCTATTTAGTACCTAATTAACAAGAAATATGCCAGTGGCCATGACCATTGCAGTCTAGTCAAACGCGTCAAGCTAAAATATTCGCGTTAATCCCCATAACAATGTCTACACAGTATTAGCTTCGTAAGTTATAGATCGAATATTAATATAACATTAACTCACGATGTCAATAACATCATTGATAAATATGCACAAGTCATACCGCATTCCTCGGATGTAATAATTTTTTGTGACAGCTTTATAAGTAGAGTTCGGATATAATTATGAAAAATTCATATGTAGCATGAGTCGTACAGCGGACAGTGTGGAATTGATCTACTGAGCAGTGCGTGCAGCGCTGGTTACGGTCCACGGCACGAGGCTGTATCGATCACGCCGCAACGGCCGCCCGCCCAGCGCCTGCCGCTCAAAATGTTTACTCAAACTGCTGCCAATACCAAAATCCTTGTTCCTCGACTCGACACATTACGTATGGTACTTACTGTATAACTTACTACTGTCTATATATATACGTACATATGTACCCAAAGCTAAAGTTATCAGTTATCCGCCAAAATTTTCATTTACTACTGTTTTAGTTTAAACAAACAACAACGTTTTGCTTTAGTTAACATATTTATAAATAAATAACTGTGATAACTACTGGTTTTTTTTATTCTCCGGCAAATAAAGTGGTAATCCTTCTGTAACATACCTAAAACTCATCATCGAGCTAGTTAAACAAACTACAAACTAAAATTCAATGTACAGTTACAGATGAAGGCATATATTTATAATTTTATCGCTTTATTTTGTCACAGTGTTATAATAGGCGATATACAAAATATACATAATGTGTCTATCCTTACATAGACACTATAACTACTCCACAAAATAGAGCTCGCCCACGACCGCCTGCCATCAATCACAGTGAGACGACGGTGTCAAATGACAGAGTTCATGGATACTATGGGTCATGTGGCCTATGACACGAATGTTCTGCATATTTCATCATGACATATGACACACGTATTGTCAATTGTCAGATAAAGCTCGCTCCTCCAAAAATTACTGATGAAGTGTATTCATCGCTTTTAATGACATGCATCAACAATCAGAATGGAACCTAACTTCACGCATTACGCCTGTGGGCTGTGTATTTTTTGCAATCAACATAACTAGGTATATGCTCCACATAAACAAAAATCATGTCATGAAGCATAAAAATATCGCAATGTACAAAACCTATATTAACATTGCGTCATAATAGTGAATTAGTTATCATAATCATTATTTTTGATAACATTAGTCAGCACAAGCGAGTGAATCCCCGGCGAGTGCTCGCGACGCTATAATTCTGTGTACTCAGCTAAACATTGTCCATTTGTCTAGTGTGCAGTAATACTGTACCGCTGTATCGGCTATCGCAGAATGGAGGTCGCGTTGAATCACCACAAATAGCCACTGCACTAGTGCGTACACCTACGCAGCCTCTTTCAGCCATAACGACGCCATTATACCTATTAATCTGCAACACTTGTAATGAATAATATGATAATTCCATTCTCATTTATTTATACTAAAAATTATGACTAAAAATCAAAATTTTATAAGTACTAGATACGTTCGTGTCATCTAGTAGGTGCTGAGCAAAGCAAAATAGTGTAGACGCTGAAGTAGGAGTATCTATCCATAATTTAATTATGCCACTGTAGTCATGCAAGCGGCAACCTACAATGGTCAATATTCAGCTAGTACAATATCATTTGATTCCGAACATTAGATGTAGGTACTAAACTCATTCCCCGTCTCAATCAGCGACTCCGGTCGCTCACTACTTCGGTTTCGCGAAGAACTGTGAAAAATAACTTGTACTTAACCTACTTCCTGCTAAGCGACAACGTTTCAGTAAAAATAAACCTTAAATTGAAGCGCCATAGTGCAGATTAGAAAAGCCCAAGCTATGCTCAACGGCAACTTCTTAACTTTCGTATGAAAACGTTTTTTACGGCAAGGGATTAGAATACATTTTTGCATTTCTCTGTGAGCGACCTGTATGTTTCCTTTTCCTCAATTTCCAGTTTTGTGAGGTCAACAACCGAGGAAAACTTTAGTGGTGTGCGGAATGCTTCTTGACGACGTTTCTTGTCAACACTAACTGTGTCTGTAGAATGTTTCAGTCCATGTAGGTACCTACTTGTGCTTGTGGATTCGCGCCTCGGCGGAGCTTCACAAGCACCCAACTTGTGGTGGCGGAGTTGTACACACTCCAACCTTATTTTAAAGGAATTAGGTAGATATGTCAAGTAACTTATGTCCGACTCTCTTAATGAAGTGAATCGTGTCTGTTGCATCTAAATATAATGTACTAATCTTTCAATCAACGTTGACTGTAAAATATCCGGTGACCGTACCGGCGTCAGAGGGTCGATTTCCTAAAAAATAATGGAGTAGATACACATGAGACAGTTGCGGCCTCCGACCACATACTGCCGCTTACCACACAATAATTCCACAGAACAGTTGACTCACCTCAACACATAGATTTATTACTTCTAGGAAACTTAACAAACATATTTATATCTACCTATCAGGTATAATATATTCTAGACCAGTTATAGTATATTTGTGTAGAATATTGATGGAGTTTGGATGTTTCTAGCTAATATCTTACTTAGATACAAATTTGTTGGTTAATGTGAGTGAAACAACGTCATGAACTGATAAACAAATATTATTATCTATACATAATAACGGTATCTAAATGCTTACTTTATAGAATTCTGTAACTGACGATATGAAATAGTTTTTTTTTACTCCGTGGTACCTCCTCATAAGGAAGACATTTTATTATTGTTTGTATATACACTTTATCACAGTAATCAAATTATAGATATTTAAATAGTCAAAACTTAGATACAACAATTTAAAGATTTCAGTAAGTACCCTTCAAAACGCCCCCTCAAGAAAATTGGGCCATCTTTATACCATACAATTAAAAATAATAAAACAAATACTATTTATTTAATCAGTTTACTCATTCCTTTAAAAAAACATACATGAATAAAACATGACATATAAAATATATGAACAAAAAGAATCGCTGAGGACAGGATTCGAACCTGCGCGGGTAGAACCCATTGGATTTCAAGTCCAACTCCTTAACCACTCGGACACCTCAGCTGTGGTGAGCGTGGCGAAATTATAAATTACAATCTATGTACGTATAATTTGATAAGTATGAGTAAAAACAATGTTATTTATTTGCTACAAACAAGTGAATGCATGTTACTTTATAAATCGCACGCGCATCACTGACTGACAATGTAGGTCACTATACAAAAGAGAATAAAGTTCTAAATTTTAATGGTATTTTTTTTTTATATTACAGTTTACGTCGTGATTTTTGGACCAATTAGCATGATTCTCATTGATGAGCCTCCAGTTATATATCAATCATAATTTTCTAATTGGTTAAATACTTTTTATTTTATGAACATTGTTGTTATATTATAGTGATATCGTTTTCACGACTATTTGTAACACTTTAAAGCACAATGTGCTGAAAAATCAGCTTAAATTTTGATAAAGTAAGTAATCAGAGTTACCTGCTGGCTTTACTACACCTTTAACCCGTGGTGTGCCGGAACGCAATATACGCGAGACACAATGTGTTTTCTATTGTGTGTCATATACCGGCAGACAAGAGGTTAATGTTACCTACATAGCATCTAGACATGTATAATTATTGATAATATAAAAGATTGTAATGTAGCGACATGCCGTTTAAAACCTACAATGTTGTCTTACCAACCGCGTCCAATAAAAACAGGTAGCTACAAGCTTATTACTCCACAATAGTTCAATAATTTCTTTATCTAGGTATCTCTACGATAATAGCGGAGAAAGAAATTCGTGCACTGATGTACATATGTAAATTGTACAATGGTGTGAAAAATTGCGTTCATTATTGATGTAGGCGCCTGCGCCAGTAGGTAATACCCCTAATTTGCTCGGCAGCCATGGCGGTATATGTCGGGAATGCCTAATGTGAGAAGATGGATGGCTGATGATTAATTGATTATACATAGTAACAATTAACTGTATTGATTTCTGTTTCTTTTTCTTCTTTATAATGATATCATTGTATTATTAGGTAGGTACTATTAGGTACCTACTATTATTAATTACTTTATTATACAATTTAGGTTATATAATACACATATCTTATATTTCTTATATATCTTTCTTGACGCTATAATGTATTGACGTTAGCGTAAATTAATGAATAAAAACGTACTGCCTTCGTGAAAAAGTAAACGATGTCATGTGTTTAGTGTTATCTATTGACATCGACGATAAGTTACTACGTACGCTCCATTGTACAATGAGTTTAGCTTTTATAGTTTGCCTGCGACTGTGTTGTAAAGGAAAAATGTGGTCCAGATTGCCCAATCATATACAACTCCCATTACAATGCATTCGCTGTACCCAGTCAAGTATCCAGTCAACAGTCACCGAATCGCCGAGCGCACTCGCCGATGCATTTGTTTCACACTACACAAAGCGTGCACTCCACTGACAGGGTTACCAAACTGCTAAATGTAGTCAAATAGATTTGTTTATTAACTTCCTAAGTGTGAACCTAAAATATTTTCAATTTATACTAATCATCTAGTCCCAATAAAATCAAATTTGTTAACGAATTAATTTTATTTTTTGTTTAGTTTAGTAAAGTGCTCGCTCTCTTTGCAATTTTATTAATTCTAGACTACAGAACACACTCAAAAAAAATGATAAGCAAAATTCGAGTTGAAAATATTGCCTTAGAAATATAGAAACAAACATACATCGGCATAAATTGACCGGCCGCCGCCGAAATTATCCTTGGATCAAATCAATAACTAAATACCGGAGATCCAATTCCCCTCCAAATATCCCCATACTCCCAAATCTTCAAATTTCAAGTAATCGCCAATTTTATTCAGCCATCAGCTCGGCAGATCGCTAACCGTCGTCATAGATATCCTCGTTAAATCATTATTATTTTGGAAAAACAAATCAGCTCACAATTTCGTCGTGAAACTCGTGGAAATATGTAGGTAGTAGATACAGTAGCAAAACCAAGCTCAGTCTCGGTGCACTCGTGTTTCTTTCACATTCACACGTTTTAGCTGCGAATGGCGAACTCTACCTACACATTAGGCCTCGCCTGCGCCTCGTCTCTCTGTGGCGCACTTTACTTATTCCTTTTAATGTTTGTACCAAAAGTGATACAACACTTTCCCTACGCTTATTATATGAGTGCCTACTACTTATCTTCTTATAATAATTGGTAGATGTGATCACACCTATATATATTTAAAGTTTAAATATATTTTTTTAAATTATGAATATAATTTTGCACATCAAGGTACTGTCTAACTAATATAGTAGGCGGCCCCAAAATTTCTTTACCATCTATAATGACAAAAACATGAAATTTAGGGAAATAATTAATTCCATTATTTTTTAATACCTAGATACGTTAGTAACATTTACCTCGTGTAAAAACTAAATTATTAGCGTTAATATTTCCGGTATCAAAAATAAACGAATTCATTACACTCTATTGTTAGCAAATGTGTGCTTAGATGGTACTTATGACACCTATTTTTCATTATTAAGTTCTTCCAAAGCCAAATTCAAAATCAAACTCAAATCTTTTATCTTTTGAACATGAAACTAAATAAAAAGTTACAGTCTGTCGGTCAGTAGGTGTGTCGCTGTGTGAGTTAAGTAATTTGCTCATGTAAATTCCAACGCCTGAAACAAACGCGTTACAACCATCATCATCAATCACCACGCTTGTTCAAGTCGGATGGGCGATTTATAGACCAGGTTTTCTCACGATGTTTACCATATGGTAGTGGTTTCGAAATAATCTTTGAAAGTAGTACATATACTTAGAAAAAGTCACATTGGTACTTGCCAGGTTTCAAACCCGCACCATCATGCATGCTGCATGAGAAGCAGGCGCCAACGTCCAATACTCAATATCTTTATTGCTTTACCATAAGCACATGTAAAGTTGGTAACAACTTGTATGAGATCAATTATGGACCCTATAGGGCACAGCAAAATAAGGCAACAGGAGAGGCAGCTGTGTTTCAACATCTTAAAGTACCTAACTTAGGCCACCACGACAGCTTTTATTGTAGTACAACAACCACAACTTTATTATCTGCTTGTTTTGTTTTTGATTCTAATTGCTTTTACATATGTACGTTATGTTCATTGCCCAGTAACTAAAATACATTTGAGTTTTTTACTTGACGTCTTATATTACAATTCATGTTGAATTAAATAATTAAATTTACATAATAATAAATATTTACATAATAATAACTCAATAGTTTTATTATATTGCTAAAATAATGTTATCAAGTTGAACTGAGAATTCTTACAGTTTTATGTGTATCTATATAGTACGTGTTTCAGGCTCTATAATCTTTCATCTGCGTCATGAAAAATAACGTAAAAAACAAAATGTCAATGATCCTTTATAAGCATGATAAATACAAACTTCTTTCGATAAAAAACCACTATATGAATTAAGTAACTAATTATGACTTTTGAAAAATATGTTGCAATTATTAAACTCATGCATTTCTTAAAAAAATATTAGTTTATTAATAATAAACGAAGTGATACGTATTTATTATGTTGGAAGTCTAATCAAATTCTACGCTGCGTTTGCGTATATTGGAACGTCGATTTCATGATGGCAGGTGTGTCATTCATATGTTTTGATTTTTTACATAAATAGTATGTTATAAAAATATCAAATGTTTATTTATCTTTGTAACAAAAAAATAGTAATTCCAACAGTAGCACTGTGACTGTGTGATGTGTACGTGACGCAATTGCAGCAGTAGAGTGTGTGGCGCAGAATATGGTAGATGGTAGTGGAGGGACGCGGGTGCTGTAAGATGCCTTGCGAAAGCTGTGCGGTGCAGTTCAGCATGTTCAAGCGTAAGCGAGCATGCAGCGAGTGCGAGAGGTTCTACTGCAGCAGCTGCTTGCGGCGTGGAGGCGGCGCAATGTGCGCGCCGTGCCGGGTCCTCTCCACCCGTCCGCTTACCAAGCAGGCTATAGCTCATTTGAAAGTGCGCGACGTGCAGTGCTTCTTACAACGACAGAATGTCTCCACCAGGGGCTGCGTTGGTATGTCTTGCTGGGAACCCTGTTATTTTAACTAGTTGAAGTCTAGAGACACAAAAATATACTGATAACAACAAACCCAATAAGAACTCGCAGTCATTAAAGTTTCCTTCTACCCTAGTCGTTGATAGTATTAGTGGCTAACCCTAACAATACTCACTGATCTTGTAGACTAGGTTGATCATTTTCAACCAAGCCTAAGTGGTTAGATATATGTTCAGTGCTATAGAGTAGGATCAATAGGTATTAATAAAAATAGGCATTCTATAAAAACTGACTTTGACAAACTATGTAAAGTGCTTACTTATCATTAAAAGTAGAAATTGTCACAAGTATTAGGAATACTCTACAGTGATTAGAAACTTAATCAATCCTATGTTATTAAGTGTAAGGCTATGTAGATATTTCAAACTGCAATTTGTATTAATGATAGATTTGTCCTAATTACATGTAAATGTGCAGAAAAGGAGGAGTTGCTGAACTTGTGTGTGTCACACGTAAACAGCACTGCATACAGACGCCGGGGCTCACGCACCTCAGGAGCCAGTCCCTTCAGCTCGCTGAAGGGATTTACAAGTAACATCAATGACTTCCTCAACTCAGCCTTTGACATCCGCAACAACCCGCAGCCACCAGCACAGCCTGCTGCCAGAGGATGTGCCAGTTAGTTAAATATCTTACTTTACTTTATGTTCATTGCATTGTGTGTCTGAAAAATAAGAATTCTACAACCTTCTCACACTTTTCACAAATCTATATAAAGGTAGATGTGATAGATACATACATTTAATTTTGTACAAGGATTTAATACATTACTTAAATTACTATTAAAAAAGAACAAGTGATTCAACAGATAGACTTTATCCATTAATACTTTTACCCAATGTTTTTTTATGTTGGTGAGAGAACATTCCATTCATGGCACAATATTTTTGTGTCTTCGCATTTAGTGATTTGATTATCAAATAATGTACAAATATGACTCAGGTGACTCATGCAAGAAATTCTAGAACAAAATATTATCTGAAATGATATAATGATTATAGATATAAATGTTATCTGCTGCTTCAGAAATTATGTTTTGATTGCTCACTCTAACCTGGCAGGATATTACTCTCGAACTTATATTGATTGTTGATTGTTGAAATATTATTCAGTTTATCGAAAAATGCTGGGTTATTACCAAAATATGCTCACTTCCTCTTAAAAATTGCCCTATGAGATAAAAAATATTAGGTTTGTAAATATGGACCTCTAGTTAGTCTTGTGTAGATCTGATGACAGATGCTCAGCTGAAAAACAAATCTTCAAAGCATTATGTAAAAAAAATTGGATAAAAAAAATCCCTTATGTATGTACCAGCAAGCTGGTTTATTGTTAAGTATTAGAGTAGCATGTATATGAATTTTAGCAGTGTATTCCGCCATATTAATTTATTATTTAATTAAACCAAGAAATTGTTGATCATTACATAATAACTACAATGAAGTGTATGAATATTGCAGGCAATTGCTTCAACTCTGCTCATGTGCACAATAATGTAAGTGGTGGAGTTCCTTCCAACTGCCAGAGGCCACAAGGAGAACGATTTACAACTACACCAGGTACTTGTTACTCTACATACTATGTATACAACATTTACTATTTAAGCATACCCCAATTGTAATTATTCCCCATTGTTATTTGATCAATTGACTGTGATTAAAATAAATTAGTTTGCATACAATCTAAGTAAACAAAATTTAGCTATATTATGTATCTAAGAAATAAAAAATATTTCATGCAGGTGGGGAGCCAGACATTCGTGTGCCTGTGCCGGAGTCATCAGTTTCTAGCAGCGTGTCAGCGGAGAGCGCACGCGTCGATACCGCCGACTGCTTCGAGATTGAAGACCTGGACGACACTGGCTGGGAATTTGTCAACAGACCCGCTGACCCCTTGCCAAACGGTACTTTTTATGTTTCTTTTTTCCCAATATCTATACTAATATTATAAAGAGATAAAATTTGTAACTTTGTATGTAGGGGGTAATCTTTTGAACCGCTGATCGGATTGCCAAAGTTCTTTCACTGATATATAGCTACAATGTTCTTGAGTGCTATAAAACATCACGCTACGATAAAATAGAGCTGAGCAGCGGGTGAAACCGCGCGAGAGTAGCTAGTCTTATATAAAATCATAATATTAGCTAAACAGGCTATTTAAAAAAAACTGATAATATTAATGTGTAACCAGACTCAGAGGTGTTGCTGAGTACGTCGGCCAGCTTCCAGCGACGCACTAGTGCGGGGGACCGGGAAGCGGAGCGACCGGGAGAACGAGTGTCCGAGCGGAGGACGGAGCGAGCATCCGAACGAAGAGCAGAGCCAAATACAGAGCGACCAGCCGGATGGGGAGCGGAGCCAAGTACGGAGCGACCGGTCGGCCGGGGAGCGGAGCCAAGTACGGAGCGACCGGTCGGCCGGGGAGCGGAGCCAAGTACGGAGCGAGTGGTGGAGCGCGCCGCGTCCGAGCTAGAGCTGCGGGCGCCGGCGCCGCGCGCGCCCGACTCCGTCAGTCTGCACGACGCGCCGCTCCTCGACCAGGACTCGCGCAGCGACCACGGTATCCGCTCTCCATTACAGCTACACTTCAATCCCGTCTATGTATCTACTAATCACCACACAATTAACTAGTACATTCGTATCTCTTTTGGATTTTTTGTTTTTCAATCCAATGTTTAATGTAAACCTAAAGCTATTTTTATTCCATATAAAACACCCTTAATGTTTTTGAAAAGTAACATTATATGATTCGGGGCAGGTACACCTAAACACATAAGTCTAGATCAATTCAAGCAGCCGTCGGACCTGGACGTACTCAGCGTTAAGCAGCTAAAGGAGCTGTTGGTGCGGAACCGCGTGGAGTACCGCGGCTGCCTCGAGAGGAAGGAGCTGCTGGAGCGCGCCAAGACGCTGTGGAGAAACCACGCGCAGTACTGCGACGGTGAGTGGGCGAGACGTGGCGGGCGTGGGAGGGTGAGGTAGAGCCGGAGTGAGCGTGCGCGTGTTGCAGACGTGGAGGCGCTGCCGGCGGAGGAGTGCTGCAAGATCTGCATGGCGGCGCCGCTGGAGTGCGTGCTGCTGGAGTGTGGCCACATCGCGGCCTGCACGGCCTGCGCCAAGCAGCTGGCCGAGTGCCCCATCTGCCGCCAGTACGTCGTGCGCGCCGTGCGCTTCTTCCGCTCCTGAGTGCCTTGACTGCTCCTCCCGTACACAGTACACACTTTTCAATTATCCTTCCATGAAATCATTAATGTTATCTCGTAACCGTAAAGTAGCCACGGTCGTAATCTACAATAAGAAATCACCATAAATGCTTGCTGTAAAATTTCCGACATCATGTAGGTGTAGGAACCACATAGCGATAGCGAAGAACAATAAATGGTGCTTCGTTGTAAACCGAAACTAGCGCTAACTAGTGTTAGATTGAGTGTCGCTACGATCAACTGTTGTAGTTAGTACGACAATGTGTAATGTAACGTTGCCCCGCCCCAAGTGAGTAGGGCGCCGACCAATGAGACGAGCCATAGACGTGTCCACGGTGCGCCGGCGCAGGCTGCCGCGCCGCTCGACGCTCGCTATGCCAAGAGTACAGAACTGATCTTGTAAATATTGTAACTGTTATATATTTTTACCAGTTTTCTACCAATGTAAACTGTTGTTATGTATATTTAAATACTGTCGCTCTGCGCCGTTGTAGCTGTAACACAATCGATCGTGCTGTGATCCTTGGTTTACAATTGATATAATGGCTCAAAAAAAAAAAAAAATATTACCGAAGAACAGTTCTGCAACGAACGTACTGCAGTACGGCTTAGACACGGGATGACGTGTCGCATCCTGCGATCAGCGATCATCCACGAAATGATGATATATAAAAGTCTGAATGTATTCATAGTTACATAATCCACAGACACTCCTCCTCAGTTGTGAAAATGTTGTATTATTTTGTATTTCCTACAGTAGTCCATCGCAACTTCCTGAGCTACCAGGGCAGACTGTTCAGACAATAAGTCAAAACTCGCTTCGGAAGCTATTTATCACTTATTGGGTATTCGCAGCTGTAGTTAGGTGTAAAAAATATGAAATTGGTTAGAATTAGCTCAAAATTGTTTATACAGAACTTGACTTTAGTTGGCACATGTGTAATCGACCGATAATCAGACTTTATTAGGCAAGTAACCATGGGGACAGGTAGCTTACAACATCGTTATCTGACCAATCCATCGGTCGAGCCAAACTGTTAAGTTCAGACACAGAGTGGGACCTGCAAACTATAGTCAAGCACTGTTTAGTTTATGTATAATAAATTAAAATTGTTGTTAGTGAGATTGGCAACGCGGGCTGTGTAGTGCTTCGGGTGATTCCTGCAGTGAGGCATGCTCGTGATCCAAAGCCGAGCAATGTAACATGCATCATGTTGTATATACTTACTGATATTCGCGTATTACGTCGGACAATATCGGTCAGACGACGAAACGCTCTATATCATTATTCATATTTAATATTTTATTCAATAATATTGTTTTTTATAATTTAGTATTTAACTAAAATGTTGTAAATTGCCTAAAAGGTTTAGTCACATTGTACTGGATCCGACTCGTTGACGATGTATCTGTATGACAGTTCCATGTAGGTATTGTTTAGGTTTCGTTGTATTATTTAAGTACATGTACTATAAATCAGCGCCATTTAGGTATCAATAAAACGTTCCCATAGCTGCATGAAATACTCGTTGTCAATATATTTCCACCTCGCCTTACGACGTTTATATTATTGCGCCTTCGCCAATGATAATGTGTAACGCAGACATGTATTCTGGCACTCGCGCTAGTTCCTGCTATATGATATATCGAGTCGAGTCGCCAGCTCCACTCGTGTGTATATGTATATATAATATACGAAGTACATGTACTTTATTTTTGTAATTGAAGAGAGACAGTCTCTGAAAATGTTATCCCACTGACTATGATGACAGTCTTCATACGTATGGTACGACATTTGTCAATAAAGGTACAAAATTAGAGCTTGTACCACAGTGATGCGTCGGGACTCCTGCAAATTCAAATAGCAACCAATAACCATTAAGGTTTAAACCCGTTTATTAACTCTGTAATAATATCATGTACTTTAATGAATTGAATTCGATATATCTGGTTGTGAACTTGCTTAAATTAAAGTTCGTAATTAATTACAGGGTATAGCACTTGGTTTAAGAATGTTGTCTTTGTGTAAATAGCTTTCTTTATCACTACAAACGACACTTCCCTTGGTTTAGAAATAGTAGTCTCCGAACATGACGTGGTCCGAGATTCAGTGATGTGTTCTGTGTGGTTTATCCTCTCTTGCTTATAATCTGTACAGCCTATTTCCCTAAAACACATAGATACTTATATTGTACCATGGCAGGTTTTGTACCGTACTATGAGACTTTAATAAAATACCTACTGAGGTAAACAAAGTTCCGTGTAAATATGAGTATTTTCAATAAAATTGTACCACATAGATAAGTTGAATACACGGTAAAGCCTTTATTGTCATTTTATTACCGATACCCATAACTATACCCTAAGGTTCCCTTTATCTCCATACTGAGACAGGTACAGAATTGGATTAGTTTTCCCTATCCATATTGTGCTAGCCTCCATAGGAATTGGAGTGTGTCACCACGTGAGTGCATTGCGCAATAAAACTATAGTATGATTTTGTACCTACCGCTACCACCTCTATTTTTTTCTTGTCTTCCCTAGTATTATGATTTAATTAAACGAAAATCAATAATTGTAACGAAATTACATCAAACCTATATTAAAAATCAAGGACTCTAAAATCGGGCACGTTGTTATAGCAGCGGTAAGACCCCACTTTGAGAAGTGGCTTGAGAGACGCCACGGCGTCCTCACCTTCCGCCTGACGCAGGTGCTTACCGGGCACGGCAGCTTTGGTAGGTTCCTGTTTGGGATCCAGCGGGAGGAAACGCCCGGAGGATCGCCTGGAGGACACGGTGGAGCATACGGTGGCGATGTGCCCTGCTTGAGCTGAGCACCGCCGTGTCCTTATGGAAGTTATCGGCGGCGGCGAGCTCTCGCGCCCGGCCTCTCCTCTTTCTGTGAAGCAGTTATGGTCGCAAAGAAGGAGGCGGACCGCGTGAAGGAAGCTCCTCCTCACGCCCCAGCCGCCGCAGTAGTCGACACTCCGGGCGTCGGGGATCGAGATACGATCTCCGGCCATCGTAAGCGCGGGTCTGCGTACGGCGAGTCAGGGTAACTCGCCACCCGACCAGAACCGAGCGTACGAGCACAAGAGCCAATATACCACAGACGGGGCCCTATAGGGCTGATGTTCAGCCAGGGTTGCGGGGCAAGCGCAATGAGGCACCACGGCCTCGGCCCAGAACAGGAGAAGAAACGGGGGGTTTTTAATCAATAAGAGTTAGACTCTCTCCGGCCATAACCATGATTTTCCCCTGACAAAAAAAGGACTCGATAAAATAGTACGAAAAATTCTAGTATTATATTGTGGGTTGGAAATCGTTGAACCAGTGGATAGGACGCACTCTTACAAGATATATATAAGAGTAAAAAAAATATTATATATACTTTGCACACACACAAGCTTTTACTAAATTGAAATCAAGCGCTTAAATAATGTGTTGTTTTAGGCACACATTTGAACATAATATTTTTGTTGTTAACTTAATATTATTACGTTAGAAGTGATACAAGTGAATAGGATTAATAAAATATACTATTTTCATAAATAGGAATATTAACGGTAAAAATGCGTGTTAAGAACATTTCATTTAAATGGGCATCCATATTCTGGAATTTAACTAATTAAAAAATATATTTGCAAAATCCCTTTTGTCCATATTTCTTACAATCGCCGCTTTGTTCATAGTGTATAACTTAATAATATTTTGGTCTAGTCACGCCCTACTGCGTGCGTCTCCTCCGGCGCGTCTACGCGGATGATGGATGATGCGAGTGTGAAGTACCCCTCGTAGTGAACATCGTCAGGCGTGGTGTCATAGTGGTAGTGTCCACCATCACCATGCTCGCTGAACCCGTGGAAGTGCTGCACGCGGAGGTCCAGTCCCTGGACAACATTAAACATCCAGCATGAACGTCTGATACATAACAAGTGTGAATTGAAGTAATATTTTTAAAAGGCCGGCAAAGCTCTTGTCGTTTTGCGGTTTCCACCACATGCACAGATTGGTTACCACCAGGCTACCCGAATGCTTGTTGCCGGCCGGTGCGAGAAAAACAGTTGAAGTTAACTGACATGGTCTCCAGTGACGAGCGTGCCGACGTGAGTGATGGGCGCGCGCATCTCGAAGAAGTGCAGCCAGTTGTCCACGTCCGCGTCCGTGCACAGCGCACTGCTGGAGAAGTCGGGCATCACGTGGAACTTTACCTTGCCGGAGCGAAGCATAAACATGCCTCCGAGACCTGGTGAGGGAGACTCGTATATAATAATTATTTTACTTTGCTTTGAAAATTTATCTGCTTATACAGAGTGTCCCAAAACTCAACGTCAAGCCGAAACGGGGTGACAGGATTGAACATAACCATCACGAGAAAAATCTGAAAAAAAATCTATACCATGCAGTTTAAAAATTATGGGCATTTTAAGAAAAACCTAGAAATTTGATCAAACTGTAACATGTTTCGGTTACTGTGGTTATTATTTTTGTTCATTTGAACTTTGGAAACGTAATCCTATTCCTATCCTAGTATTTCTATACATGGAATTGAACAAAGAACGGGAATACCCAAAAGCACTGCTCATCGTATTTTACAGAGGGCCGAAATGCATCCGTTTCACGTACAACGACTTCAAAGTCTTCTACCTCGAGATTATCAGGAAAGGATTCCTTTTGATGAAATGAAATTCCCCAATGCATCCAAAAAATTATCTGGTCAGATGAATCGACATTTAAAAAGGATGGTTACATAAACTTGCACAATTATCATGAGTGGCATGCGGAGAATCCACATTTGATGCGAGAAGATAGATCCCAGTATCGTTTTAAAGTAAACCTGTGGACCGGGATTTTAAACGGTAAAATTATTGGATTTAACTTGAATGGAAGTAATTACCTACATGTTTTAGGAGAAGATTTACCAACCCTGTTAGAGGGCGTACCACTAGCAGATCTTCGCGACATGTGGTTTCAACAAGATGGCTGCCCAGCGCATTTCGCAGTGCAAGTAAGATATTTTCTTGACCAGTAATATCCGAGAAGGTAATCCACCTTCCCGGATATTCCTGGTCAAGAAAATCTACGTTCAGGCACTATCTCGTGGCCCGCCCGTTCACTAGATTTGAATCCCATGGATTTTTTTTGTTGGGGAGTTCTCAAAGAAAAAGTTTACTCAAAGCTCATTGAGAACGTAGCCGACATGCGTGAACGCATTTCTCAAGCAGCTGAGGAGATCAACTCTCGAAGATATGCCCGACTAATAAGTAGATCTTTTTTAAGAAGATGTAGGGCTTGTATTGAGGCTGATGGTAAACAATTTGAACATTTATTGTAATAAAAAATGTTATTTCTCTATCTAACTTTTATTCCAACAAACCTTAATTAAACTAAATCAAGATTTTTCATTATTTTACTAACTTTTTTCAGTTTGGTAAAAGTGGCGTCACTATCTGTCTCGCTCACTCATGGCAAACATACCCACTATCCATCTCTCTCATCATTTTGCCTTAAAATTAAGAACCTACCTAGAGCTTGTGCGAACCAAAAACATTCTAATTGCGATAGCAAAAATCGAGGCTTGAGGTTTTAATTTTTTTACTCTTTTTTATTGTATGGAACTAACAAGTATTGTACCATTTTAGAATTCTGATTAAATGCGCCAACTTTTAATACCACTTGCCAAGGTAGAGTGCCTTGGCAAGTATATAGCAATACATTTTTTTAAAGGGCCTGTCAAAGTCGACGGATCTTGATAATTTTAAATTCGTAGTTTTACAAATAGTCTCAATTCTCGGAAACTTGAGGCAATTGTGTCATTATTTTTTATTGGGATTCTAGAAATGTTATTTAGGATTACGTTTCCAAAGTTCAAATGAACAAAAATAAAAAAGAATAACCACAGTAAACGAAAAATGGTACAGTGATCTAATTTCTAGGTTTTTCTTAAAATGCCCATAATTTTTAAACTGCATGGTATGGATTTTTTTAGATTTTTCTCGTGATGGTTATGATCAATCCTGTCACCCCGTTTCGGCTTGACGTTGAGTTCTGGAAGACCCTGTATATTAATATGCAGAATAAGGATTTCAGAACGGTCCGTCACCGTAAATGATAGACCGCGCCGATATCTTTGCATTTCTCCAATAAAAAATCAATTATATGATTAAGCATTTCTTACTAACCCACAATTTTATCATCACCATAGTGATTTTTGAGAGTCTCTCTGATAGCCGTAATGAAGTTTGATGGCCCAATCCGTTTCTTTGCGACTACTTTTATTACCTGAAATCGCACAAAGAAAACAAATCACTGCAAATCGGAACAAAATCCGACCAAATGAACTGTCTTACGACTGAGGTATACAAACCTTGCCTGGCTTTCCTTCGCTGAGCAAATAGTTCCCCAGCAGAGCTGTTCTGGTCTCCGTATTAGGAAGCCGTCGCTGCAGATAGCCGCTCTTACCCTTGGCTGCCCCCACTGGTTCTATTGACACTATGCGAGTACCTTGCTCTACGGAACCGTTGCGGATGCTCAAGTTTATAATTCCCTAGAAAATTTAAAATTGTAGCGAAAACCAAACATTAATTTACAACATAAAACGTTAGAATATCCTTCAAACCTCGCAGTTGACTCCGATGTGCGGCCAGGGCCCTGCGCCTGCGCCGGCCAGCAGCGCGGGGTCGCTGTTTAAGTGCCGCGCGAGTGCCGCCAGGTCGTACACCTTGTTACGCTGCACTAGCGGTAACAAGTATGGCGGACCACCGATCTCCACGAGCTTGGCATTGCCCGTCAGACCTAGATGATGATGAGATCTCTCAGGTATAGAGAAGTAATATTACTACTTTTGACTATGAGCAAAACTAAGTTGCTATCTCTAATTTCGTATTTTGTATTTGGTTCAATATTTCGGTTAAGTTTATATCTGAGCTGAAGCGACTTAATATTCAGAAGTCAACTCATCAGATAGATAACAAATTATTGTCTCAGTTATCTTGTATTTACTTGTGATATGAGCTGAGACTTGGAAAAACAATATTAATAGGTCAATATTATGTAATTATATAACATTAGCGCCAATACACACTATTTGTGTTTTACCACCATTATATAAGTAGGTATAGGTAGATGCCAAATAACGTTTTATGACACATAGTCCATTCAGTTACATAGCTTATAAAATTGTGAAAATAGTATTCGAAATTTTTTCTTCATTCAGTAATTTATTTCGTAGTTTCAAGTGTAGTCACCTTTACAATTGTAATAATTACCTATTACATTCGTTAATTGGCGATAATTATCATTGCATGATTTATACGTTATTGTAATACCTGGTGTTATGAGGTTGTACGGCGACTGAGTGAGGTCCGGAGTGTCGGCTACCGACACGCTGACTGTCTCGAACGTGCTGGTCAGCCCCACGGACAGCACTATGGGACACCAAACATGTTTAGTCAAAAGGCGCCCCTACTTGTGAGAACAAGTGGTTTGAATGAACCACAGCAGCATAATGCTTTTAAAAGGTTTAATGAATAAAATTTCATCCATCAATAAACAAGATAAAAGTTGGTTTTGACCAACTCACCATCCGCGATCTCCTGTAGCGGCGGCTGGAATAAAGGCTTCTCCTTTATGGGAACCTTAGTGTAGTCGACCGACGTCATGCTGGAATATCCATTAATTAATTAGCTTTCATCGCCATCAATATATAACGTTTGGTTTTATCACTTAGTATCTCGTTTAGTATTTAATTCAGTAACGAAAGTGACAATCGTTTTTTACGTGTCTTACTTTGCAACTATTTGTGATTAGCAGAGATCAATCACATTTTAATTTATAATTAACCAGTTACAAAAGCCTCCATAATCCATTACAGTTATAAACATCGGGTGGATATGTCTAATAATATGAAGAATTTGCAGGTGCAATTCATCAAATAATTACATACTACATACTTATACTTACCTACTTTAAGTAGGTAACTACCTACAGATAACAAACAGTTCGGGTACAATGATGTTACGAAGTAGCTTATATTTGCCTCCACAACCACATCAAATTGTTAAGTTTTATTCCTTGGTGCCAAGTGTATTCATTAAAGTTGGTAGTAGTAAGTAGATACGAGAATTGCTTTTCACTCACCTCGGCGCGTTCAAGGTCGCCGCGTTCACCGCCACAACAAATACACACGTCAACAATGTGTGTGAATGCATGGCGCGTGCTAACCTAGCAGCTATACGTGTGTACAACTATATGGGTACGTACGTTGGTGCGTAGCGTGGAGGACGAAGTGTAGGTCTGTAGGTGGGCAGTGACCTCCGCGACCTCCGAGAGTGGCGCGCTACTGGCGGCCGGCGGCGTGCGACTGGCGCGCGGTCCGCGTGAGAGCGGCGCTGAGATTGCGCTATCTGCCGAGTGCGCTTTATCATTGTTCGAGAGCTTCCAGTTTAATTAGCGGATCAAGGTCATCAAACATCTTATTGTTGTGATAAGCAAACTGTTGTGATTATGATAGCTAGCCGCAGGTACTACTAAAGCATTTCCTTGAAACGTGTCACAAGTCACAAGTATTCGCACCTACTAGAATCCTTGATTAGAACAGGAAATTATAATTAAATTGAGTCACTTGCCTTATGAGCCTTTTCAGCCACGCTATATTGTAGTCAAAGCATTTATTTCAAAAAATCCTATAAATAGGCAATTTTGCAACGGCTAATTTAAATTGTCCTTCAATCCTTCAGTGAATCTAGATGCCTTTTTATGAAATAGTAGCTTCCGTCCGTTAGCCCACAACGCGTGGTATGTTGGAAAAATACTTATGTTTTGATCCAGGGTATCACCTATCTACATACCAAATCGGTCAGCCATTTTTGCGTGAAAGAATAACTAACAAACAAACGTACACATTTATATTATTTGTAAGTAGTAGGATCAACAGAACAACATCTGCCTGTATTGTACAACTGTTTATTTTGGTTACTTAGTGAAAAACTGCCACGCGTACACTATGGTGCCGCAACTTTATGTTGGTGCATAATCCAGAATAAATAAAACACAAATGTACAAAGAATTCAATGTATTTATTTTGATGAAACTAAACCACAACAGATGTTATTAATTAGTGTCAACTTTTATCACTGTCATAATATTAATTGGTAATAAATAAATAAAACGAACAGAAAAATCGTCCACTTACTGTTAGCCGCACTTTGGTAATGTTGTGATAACTAAACTAATAACTAACAAAATAAGCTCCCCCTATTTACTCTGCTAAACAATAAGTCAAATAATGGGGCGTCATGAAGTCGATGCCTGAGCAATTATTATAAATTTTGCATTTAATGTACATAAATTAGAAGGATATTGCACTAATTATTTAATTCGACTAAATAAAATGCGCATTTCCGATCATTAAAAGATGAACTTTTGCTGCAATTAATCGGATCATGTGAAAATAACTACTGACTTATATCGTACTGAACAGTAACTAACTGACACCCTACATACATACTTAAAATAACACAAAAACAAGATACCACGAAAACAAGCATGTTCTTGTCATTTCCACCTTCAGATAAAACCAATTCATATACTTTTTGTCGGCCTACATATTCTAACTTCTCTTTCAAAAATCTCGTTTGCAACAATTTTAAAGCACGTTCATATAACTGCCAGTTAACATTGATTTAAAAAATATCACTATTTTACTTTCTCATTCATCGCATAATTTTTTTATCGAAACGAGGGCCTAGTGTAACAAAAGTTTGATTTCTAACAATGTCTTCCCTCCACGACACCTATTAGACCGGCCACTTCACAGAGAAATTGGCAACACCTGACTGGGACACGCAACACATCACGTACCGATTGGCACGCTGTCATTACATTGCTGTGTTTCTGATAGTTATGGAATATCTACATGTGAAGGAACTTGCAATGGAATGTATACAAATATAACGTGTTGCCTACTTCCGAGGCCTGGCGCACAGCCTAAGATAATTTTGCTCAATCGACCTATACTTTCACTCCGTACACAAAATATATCAATCTGAAGTAACATGCAACTACATTAGAGAACTATTTTTAACGTGTTTTGCCCCGAGAGTCTAGTCAGTACATTTTGAAATCATTATATTTACTGCAACCGCATATCGACCCAGCTACTGCAAGATCACTCGCACTGCAGAAACACGTTAAAATGATTACCTCACACTATTTACTAATAAACCAAGTATCGTCACAAGCCATACAAGAATCACATAACAACGTTAATTTATGGCTTGCCACGAAATAGCCAGTACCACGACTAGTGCCAACATCACTCAGGCGGAATAAACCTTATTCATGTCTGGAATTAATTCGTTTTAAGAAGATGGCACACATACTTAGCAATTGATACCATGACATAACATGAATTACAATCACACGTAGAAATATCAACAAGAGCCAAGCATAGCTTATTCCATCTCAGTGAAATTGAGTTTCAGTCGCATCGCACTATACAAGAATACATCAATTTCATTCATCACAAGGTGTCCGCTTCCATACACATATTTAATAGAACTATATTGGTGTGATGTAGCTGCTAGACTATCGATTAGGAAATGAATACACACTACGAGAAGTTAATCAGTTGGACATTGTATAAGGGAATGCCGTCAAATGACGTCGACATCGCCTTCCTAAATAATATTTCCACAAATTGTAACCTATATTCACAACACTGGTACTGCTGCGACACCGTACATATTCTTCGAGAACTGTAGTAGCAGCATCGTTTCGGTGCGTCAATAGTTGAGTTAAAACTTTAAGTATCGTATACAAAATTTTAAAAATTGTCTTCCAAAATATGGTGCGAAGTGATTGCATATACTGTTTAGGTAAATTAATAATTATGAAAGGTATAATTGCTTGGGACATGTTGAAGTTGAATATTTGCACCGATGTCATCGACACGGAGGGCAGTAAGTACACAAGATTTAATCATCGCTAGGTTTGATGTAGTTCAGTTTGAAGCATACATGTGTGAGTAAGTGTAGACATAATATCACAACAAGATTCATAGTTATAAAAGAGTATCATAAATTAATATAATTCTAACGTTAATCAAGTTAGGTCGCGGTGTCTTTTACAATAATACTTCTGAATACTTATTGATGTCATTTATACGATAAAACATGTTCATATTTATACGCTCGCAGTTTAACGTCCTGGGAGGTCGTTTCGTGTTCAGTCAGATCAGTCGTAAGGAGAGTGAGACTCCAGCTACGTCTATTTATGATCGAAACGTAGAAGGAATTCGTATTCCTAGTGAAGATTGTCGTCATCGATGAAGTGAGCGCGGATAAAGGAGGGCTAGAGGTCTGCGGGCAGCAGCGTGTGCACGTGCTCGTGGTAGAGCTGGCGCGCGTAGGCGGCGTGGCGCGCCACCCACGCGGCCAGCTCGCGGCTGTCGCACTGCACGCGCGGCCGCCGCAGCGCGTCCCCCGCCGCGCCGCGCACGCCCAGCTCCACGAAGTGCGCGCCGTCGGCGGCCAGCACGCAGCACGACACCAGGTTGGCCAGGTGCGTCTCCAGCACCACCTGCGGCGCCGCGTGCTTGCACGTGATGATGCGCACGTAGCAGTCCGACAGCAGCGCGCGGATGTCGTGCGGCGTGTCGCGCACGGCGCGGTAGGCCAGGAAGCGCTCCGAGTAGTCCGTGTGGTTCAGCGCGTACAGCAGCGCCGCGCCCGCCGCCTGCGCCTCGCAGTAGCGCGGCAGCAGGCCCCCGCAGCCCGCCACGCAGCGCGGGCCCCGCACCCGCGCCGGGACCCACTTGTCCGACCTGCGCACCACCCGCACGTACAACACTCCGCTCTTCAGATCACACATGTGCCCACTTTTTATAACAACAGTTATTATTCTCCTGTGATCTTACCCTATTTCATACCATCGACTGTCACATCCGAGTGAACTAAACATGATTCTGTTTGTGTCGCTTCTCTCACCTGCGGCTGGTATCGCGCAGCGCTGACGCAGTCTCGGCGGCGAGGTCCAGCACTCCGATGACCGGCTTGGTGACGGTGCCCACCAGTCCCTTGCCCACGCCCGCCAGGAACCCGCCCAACCCCTCCTGAGTCGCCCCCTCGTAGCTGTGCTTCACCAGCGACGTCATGCCTCCTACATTACCGGGACAATATTGTGACAACAATGTTCAATGCGATATAAATAGAGCAGGTAGCGGCGTGCAGTACCGAGTATGCCGAGGCCGAGCCCCCGGAACCCGGCGGCGAGGTGGCCCGAGGGGGCCGCGGAGCGGATGCGGCGCCGGGTCTCCTCGTGCGCCTCGTCGCTCACCACGCGCTCCAGCCCGTCGCCCAGGGACTCTGTGGGCAGACCTCAGTTACTATAGCCGACTATAATAAAGTTGCGTCTCTAAAGGTTTATTATTACATTTCATAATACCTGTAACTTTAGCAGCAGAGTTGGATATTCCGTGGGTGACGTTTTTAAGTAATGCGCCTACGTTGCCCTCTAGGAGTAGACCGGTGACTCCTTCCGACACGTCCGCCACAAAGCCTAGAGGATTTCCCAGGAAATCCACAGAGCCCAGTATTTTAGCTGCTTGCCACTTTAACTCCTGCGGATCGATGGCGAGTATTATCGTATCTTTTATCGTGCCAAATATTTTCTAAAAACAAACTGTACGATTTACGAAATGGTAAGTTGAAGGATGAATACTAATAGGAGTGCGGGCATATCGCTTACATCCTTGAAGTGGGCCAGCATCTGCCTGCCGAGGTAGGAGGCGGTGTCGAAGACATGCGCGCGCACGAAGGGCTCGAGCTCGACGGCCGCGTCCTCGAACTTGATGAACGTCAGGCCCAGCCGCCGCTTCAGCGCGCTCAGCGACCCCTCCAGCTTGTTGGCCGTGCACATCGACAGCCGGATCTGTGCACACACACACACACACCTCAGCCCCGCTGTACATAACTCTGCGCACTATCTACATCGCAGAACATGTATTTGGAGTACTCTACACACTTGTACAACAGCCAAGTCCACGTCCACGACAGGTGCAATAATTGTACCCTTCGTGTATTTGTAATTATTTGTGTGTACGTGTGTGTTTGTGTGTACCTACGTGTAATTATTTGTAAAAACGCTAGCGATGTATCTGTATCCCATAATCTTGACTTTGAAATAAACACATTACGCTAGCGGTAAAACACGTAGCAGTGTCAAAAACTATAAATCAACTTTAAATCTAACCTTTTTGGACGCCAAACGCTGCCAGTGGTAAAATAAAAAGAAAACATTCAATGTTGAGCTAACATTCGAAAAACACAACAGTTCTTATCACAACGAGAGAACACCATGGCGTCTTTTTAGCCACTCCTCAAAAAAGGGTTACCGCTTAACAACATGGCCGGCCCTCGTTTGCGACACACGCTTCTTCCACTATGCCACTAGATCGCGCTGGAGCTCATTTCGCAATAACACGAGCCTAGGTACGTCCGGGTTTGTGTGATTGTTGTCATTGTCCATTATATAGATATATTTAACAGTATGTAATTATATTACGATTATCAGTGTTGTTTCAATAGGTAATAAGGGAAATCTTGATGAGCGCGAAGTAGTAGCGCGTGGTGTGGCAGTGTGGTATGTAAGGAGGGGGGTGCAGTGCGGGCTGTGACCTGGCTGGGGATGATCTTGATGAGCGCGAAGTAGTAGCGCGTGGTGTGGCAGTGTGGTATGTAAGGAGGGGGGCGCAGTGCGGGCTGTGACCTGGCTGGGGATGATCTTGATGAGCGCGAAGTAGTAGCGCGTGGTGTGGCAGTGTGGTATGTAAGGAGGGGGGCGCAGTGCGGGCTGTGACCTGGCTGGGGATGATCTTGATGAGCGCGAAGTAGTAGCGCGTGGTGTGGCAGTGTGGTATGTAAGGAGGGGGGCGCAGTGCGGGCTGTGACCTGGCTGGGGATGATCTTGATGAGCGCGAAGTAGTAGCGCGTGGTGTGGCAGTGTGGTATGTAAGGAGGGGGGTGCAGTGCGGGCTGTGACCTGGCTGGGGATGATCTTGATGAGCGCGAAGTAGTAGCGCGTGGTGTGGCAGTGTGGTATGTAAGGAGGGGGGCGCAGTGCGGGCTGTGACCTGGCTGGGGATGATCTTGATGAGCGCGAAGTAGTAGCGCGTGGTGTGGCAGTGTGGTATGTAAGGAGGGGGGCGCAGTGCGGGCTGTGACCTGGCTGGGGATGATCTTGATGAGCGCGAAGTAGTAGCGCGTGGTGTGGCAGTGTGGTATGTAAGGAGGGGGGCGCAGTGCGGGCTGTGACCTGGCTGGGGATGATCTTGATGAGCGCGAAGTAGTAGCGCGTGGTGTGGCAGTGTGGTATGTAAGGAGGGGGGCGCAGTGCGGGCTGTGACCTGGCTGGGGATGATCTTGATGAGCGCGAAGTAGTAGCGCGTGGTGTGGCAGTGTGGTATGTAAGGAGGGGGGCGCAGTGCGGGCTGTGACCTGGCTGGGGATGATCTTGATGAGCGCGAAGTAGTAGCGCGTGGTGTGGCAGTGTGGTATGTAAGTAGGGGGGCGCAGTGCGGGCTGTGACCTGGCTGGGGATGATCTTGATGAGCGCGAAGCGGTAGCGCGTGGTGTGGCAGTGTGGTATGTAAGGAGGGGGGCGCAGTGCGGGCTGTGACCTGGCTGGGGATGATCTTGATGAGCGCGAAGTAGTAGCGCGTGGTGTGGCAGTGTGGTATGTAAGGAGGGGGGCGCAGTGCGGGCTGTGACCTGGCTGGGGATGATCTTGATGAGCGCGAAGTAGTAGCGCGTGGTGTGGCAGTGTGGTATGTAAGGAGGGGGGCGCAGTGCGGGCTGTGACCTGGCTGGGGATGATCTTGATGAGCGCGAAGTAGTAGCGCGTGGTGTGGCAGTGTGGTATGTAAGGAGGGGGGCGCAGTGCGGGCTGTGACCTGGCTGGGGATGATCTTGATGAGCGCGAAGTAGTAGCGCGTGGTGTGGCAGTGTGGTATGTAAGGAGGGGGGCGCAGTGCGGGCTGTGACCTGGCTGGGGATGATCTTGATGAGCGCGAAGTAGTAGCGCGTGGTGTGGCAGTGTGGTATGTAAGGAGGGGGGCGCAGTGCGGGCTGTGACCTGGCTGGGGATGATCTTGATGAGCGCGAAGTAGTAGCGCGTGGTGTGGCAGTGTGGTATGTAAGGAGGGGGGCGCAGTGCGGGCTGTGACCTGGCTGGGGATGATCTTGATGAGCGCGAAGTAGTAGCGCGTGGTGTGGCAGTGTGGTATGTAAGGAGGGGGGCGCAGTGCGGGCTGTGACCTGGCTGGGGATGATCTTGATGAGCGCGAAGTAGTAGCGCGTGGTGTGGCAGTGTGGTATGTAAGGAGGGGGGCGCAGTGCGGGCTGTGACCTGGCTGGGGATGATCTTGATGAGCGCGAAGTAGAAGCGCGTGGTGTGCAGCGCGGTGAGGTCGGACAGCACGCGACGTGTCTCGTAGTCCGCTTCGTCGGCCTGCTCCCGCGCGCTCTCGTCCTGCTCGAGGCGCGCCCACGCCCACAGCTGCAGGACCAGTCTGTGGGACAGGAGTTACGTGTTGATGGATTTATTTCCAGCAGATAACAGAATACATATTGTTATCTACTTACCTTTCTTCCAATCGTATGGCAAGTGGTCGCAGTGCTACGACGAGATGTTTAAAGAAGTACGCGTTGTACCGCTTAGCAGGCGCGCGCTGTAGCTCCACGGCGGCGTGCAGCGCGGGCAGCGCCCCGCCCGCACTGCCGCCGCGCTCCGGCAGGCAGTACAGCAGCACCGGGCTCGGCGTGCCCAGCAACTGAAGCCCACCGAACGAGTAGGTATAGCAACACAGAACAGGCAACGACGAGGCGCACACAGAGCATGCGTAGCGAGCTAACCTGGTTGTCCCACTGCATGTGCGAGACTGCCAGCGCCAGCGCGAGGCTGCGCGGCTGCAGCGCCAGCTCCAGCAGCACGGCGTCGAACAGCGCGTGCACCAGCTCGGCCGGCGGCGCGCGCGACACCAGCGACACCGACAGCCCCGCCAGCGACACGCGTACGCCCCACTCCCCCCAGCCGCGCCGCCGGGCCGTCGTGTCCTCCTCCGCGTCCGCGCCGCCCTCCAACCAGCCCGCCTCCTGCACAGCAGTATGACGGGGCTCAGCACCGGCCCAACTTCCGCTACCGGCATGGGGCGCGCAGCATACGTACGGGTTCCTTGTGGTCGTGTATCTTGACGACCCGCGTGGGCCCGTCGGCGCACAGCGTGACGTCCAGCCGGCCGGAGCCAGGCCGCAGCGTGTGCCACGACACAGCCTGCTCTGCTGGAACTGGCGATGTCGGACTCCATCCGGCGCGCCCTGAGGCTGGTAGTCCTAGCACTACTCGAGTACCTAAACACAAAATTAAATTATTAGTTTCATGCTGGAAGGTGTCAACGGTTACTAAAGGAGGATATTAATTATATAGCATTTCAGTTAATGGCTGATTGCCAAAATATCGAATGTTTTAATAAGTATCCAAAGTTTAGAACTGCAGATATTTTGATATATACAGCACCGGACTAGTCGGTGCGCTGGTGTTTTAATACGCACCTGGTGTGAGCGCCATGAGTGAGAGTCCTTCCGGCTGCACGCAGAGGTTGGCGTGTGCGCAGGCCATGCGGCCGGGCGGCAGCAGGCGCCAGGCCTGCGTGGAGGCGCGGCGCGGGTCGGCGCGGCGCAGCACCAGCGCCGACGCGCGCCCCGGCCGCGGCGCCGCGTCCTCGATGTCCAGCACCTGCGCACGCGCACACTGCAGGCGGCGCCCGCCGCCCCCGCCGCCGCCCGCAGGCGTTGCTGCGACACTTACCATGGCGTGCGGCGACAGCGGCGCGTCGTCCGACAGCAACACATCCGTCGGCTGCGGCGGGGAGCTGCCCTCGTGTATCAGCTGCTCGTTGGGGCCGCGCCGCCAAAGCTGAGATCTGCGCCATGAAATTTATTCATATATCAGGTACTTATTTTATTTCCTAGAATCAAATGAGCAGTCGTCACCAGATGGTAAGCAAACGGCCAATAAACTAAAAAAAACATAGACAGCCACGATAGCAATATTATAGAGTCACCAATGTGTTGCCAGCCTTTTGGAAGTTAGGGATTGGGGATTTGAGGATTGGCCCTTTCTTATGTGGTACGGCGGCAAAGAGTACACGGGTAACCTGATAACTAGCAACCAACGCTGCCCTGTATGTCCACAACGCCAGACAAGCTGCAAGTGCGTTGCCGGCCTTTTAGGTTTAAGGATTGGGGAGGAAAGTGGGTAGGTAACGAATTAGACCTCCGGTAACCACACTCATAGGGCGAAATACAACGCTGTGATTGATTCACGTCTATTTTGTGTGAAGCCGTGGTATGATTTCAGTCGAGCTGGTCATTCATTAGTGCCAAGCCATGGCTCTCCCACACTTGGTCGTCTGTGGTGGATCTTTGCGCCACGCGCGGAGCACTACGCGCCGTACTCTCGGGTATGGTTCTGATCGGACGGCGAGCTACCCTTGCCAACACCAAATCAGGTACATCCAATGATGTATAAAACTATAGATACGTTGTCCGCGCTCTAAAATGGCAACATGAAATGAAGGCAATTGACAACATCGCGCTTAGTTACGCACCAACCTGCCGCGCGTCGCTACGTTTGTTTTTAATTTATATCGTTTGTGTAAAACTTTGCGAAACATAAAGAAAGCATGTCGTCGTGTGTGTTCAGACGATGTACAAATTATACTCCAAAAGTTAAAGACAAAAATGTGTCATTCCATGCGTAAGTTCACCAAACAACCTATTTTTATTTTATTTTTTTCGACGCCGGCGCCCGCCATCTTATGGCGGCCGGCGCATGAAGGTATAGTCACGTGCCGTCGGCATAACTGAAGATGTATATTTATCTCCCTCTAGCAAAGGCATTCCACTATACGATGTCATATTTTCTTTCCCTTTCTTTACTCGTAGAAGTAGTTATCTAGTATTGTCGCCGTTTTTAAGCCCCGCGATGTTGGTTCATGACGTGTCTATATATAATACGTCATTGGGTACATCTACCAACGTTATCGTGGTAAGCACCTGCATCGGGCAGAAAATAAGGATGTCATGGCGTCTCTCTAGCCACTCCACAATGAGGGGTCTTACCGCTGTTATGAGAGCATGTCCAAGTATAAATCTATATTACGAGGTTGATATCATTCTACAATAAAGCACAAAGTTAAATACTAGCAATTAGAACTAGCTTGTGAAATGTAAAAGATAAAAAGAAATAGTAGGCATACCTGTCTCCGTACCGCTTCCTGGCCAGCACGACGCGCGTGCTCCCCAGAGGCACCTCCAGCACCAGCACGGCGTCGTCGTCCGCGTGCTGGGCGGGCCGCGCGCCGGCGCTGTAGGAGGGGTGCGTGGCGCTGAAGGCGACGTAGATGAAGTTCTGGTAGAGCAGCTGGTGGTGCGCCGGCAGCGCGTCCAGCGGCAGCTGCGTGCGCGGCCCGCCGGGCGCCCGCAGCGCCAGCGCGCGCGCCCCCTCCGGCTCGCCCAGCGCCCAGCGCGCAGTACCGTGCGCGCCCACCACGCACTCCTCGCTGCACCCCACCTGCGCAACGCTACTGCTGACTGCTGTCCATCGCTGCCGCCGTCTGCGGCCCGCCCCTACCTACCCTACACCTACCTGGTGGAACATGATGGACACGGGGGAGTAGTTGTCGATGCGCAGCGGGGGGGGCGCGCACTCGGCGTCGGTCAGCACCACGAACATGGTGGCGCCCTGGGACACCACCTCCACGCGCACGAACTGGTACCCACCACCCGGCTCCCTAAAACCACAAATAAATCTTTGTTGTAGACGGAACACCGCGGTCACCGTAACCGCTACAATAAAACAAATGGTTTATCTGTCTCTATGCCATAGTGGCATAGAGACAGAGATAGAGGCATTTATTTTAATTCTTTAAAACTGTGCAACGGATTTTATTTTTTATAGGTAGACCGATTGCAGAGGAAGGTGTATACATATGTTTAATAGCATTAATTAAATAGTGTAGAAATAAAAATAGTACATTATGGTACAAGTGTCTTATGTTGATTGATTACCGCTGAGAAGTATTGAGGCTCGAGCCGTTAGGCGAGGGTCTTAAGGAGTCGAGGTCAATACACACGTGTATCATAGTAATACAACATTCTTCAATACATTTCAGAATAAAATAATCTTGTATTTAAAAGTTGATCGCAAAATGTGTGTTTGTAAGCGCAGACATAACTCAACAACGCCTGGACCAATTTGGCCAATTCTTTTTTTAAGATGTTCGTTGAAGTCCAAGGATGATTCTTACGGCGAGAAAAAAGTACGGAAAGGCTGTCATTGCAAAGATTTCCGACAAATGTGAATGTGAACCCGAACCGAAGGCGAGAGTCGGAACGAGTTGCAATGACAGCCTTTCCGTACTTTTTTCACGACGGTTCCGTACGTGTACTGAACGACTATTTTTAATACAGTTGCGAAAAAATTAAGCAATTTAATCAAATTATAAAACACAAAAACAACTAAACTCGCGAAGAAAATTTCGGAAAATGGCGCCAACCCTAGAATGTAAGCAGTTTTTTTCACCCATTCTGGTACACAAAGGTAACTGCCCATACAGCCAAGTCTTCAGTGCTTAGTATTTTTTATTATAAGAAATGAAATTGTAATTTAATGATATGAAATGAACTGGAACCTTACCTAACTCTTTCAATCAAATAATTAATTCTGATATTGGACAACTTAGTATAGGTAGCTTCTTTTTAGAAACAAATAAACCTATTTGCATGAATCGCAAAAACTTCTATGATTATTTTGTTAAAACTTTATGGTTGATTTTTTTAATATAAATTATTTTGACAATTGGGAAAGAAAACGCACGAGTGCGGGAAAGGCAAAAAAAAACACGAATGTGAAATAGCCCAGATCCCGAACGCTACACGTCCCTGCAATACGCCACTTTTTGAGCAACTGTAATAAAAAAATATTTTTCACAGTGTGTAATTGATACACACTGTTTTGATAGATATGATTGATTTTTCAAAATAAAATAAAAAATCATTTAGGTTAAAATTAAAATCTTTTATTATGACATCTCAAATTAAATTCGGCGACATGAATATTGACAAGTCTTTTATCTAATTTCAGTTTATTATTCCAAATTAGTCAATTTTTACTTACTTTTTACACTAACTTGGAAGTTTTTGCATTTTTGTGTGAGTAATCACGGTGTTTGTACTACTTGCACTTCGCCATTACTTTTATTTATTTATTTTATTACAATCACTCCACTACTCGTAAACTTTGCTGCCTGAGTTTTGTGTCCTGTGGCTGGTGGAGGGCAACTGTATCCTTGAGGGGGTACGCGACAAAGTGAACGAGAGCTCAGCACGGGTGTCACTAAATAGTACCTGTCTAGTATACCTACAAATAGCCAAAAACATTTTTCGACAACCCCCAGTTAATTAAAAAAAGTACATGTAGCAATTAACTCCCTTATTAACTAAAATTCGCGGGTTACTCACGTGCAAATGTTGAGAAAAGCTCTACTAGTTTCGAACCACAGAGGGGTTCTTCCTCATGAGCAGCGTGCGCGGACGCGGCGACGTCGCGCAGCCTACTGAGTAGGCTGCGCGACGTCGCCGCGTTCATACATTCAGTTCGACATTTGCACGTGAGTAACCCGCGAATTTTAGTTAATTTAGTATGTCTCACGATAGTTATTATAAAAACATAACTCCCTTATGTATCATATTTTAAAAAAAGATTGTATTCACTTATTATGATATAAAATGTATTCATATCTGAATAATTTGGATAATATTTTCACACACGCACACTTTCTTCTATATTCACATTATGTTTCTTACTTCTTTTCTTTACTGAGTGGCGGTACCGCCTTCCGTGACGTGAGTCACTGCAGGGTGCCACCTGAAAATCAGCGTTGAGCATATTTGCTCAACTATATGCTGAGGTGGAGGCCCTTTTGGCATGGGCACATGAATATTATTATTTTAACGTTTTATTACTTTTTAATACTTTATATGTTATTCTTGTTTTGTTTATTAATTTATTATTGTATTCATAAATACTGTGTTCTTATTATGTATTTTTATATACTTGTATTTGTGTGCCTATTTGTCGAATAAATGTGTTTTCTTTCTTTCTTTCTTTCTTTCAATTTGAACTTTGTATAGCGGTAAGACAGTACAAATTTACTTTTTGATGTTAGGAACACACCTACATTTCTTAGACAACAGTGAGTGCTTGTTATTTTTGCAGTGTATTTATTATGAACTTTATACAATAGCAATAAAGCCCAAATTGATTCTACGTTTTAGTTAGAAAACGTTTGTATGTGAAAAAGAAACGGGCTGTTTTTAGGGAATTCCCGGCAAACTCGTTCCGACTGTCAACTCTCGCCTTCGGTTCGGGTTCACATTTGTCGGAACTCTTCGCAATGACAGCCTTTCCGTACTAGTAATGAAATATACTTTACATAGTATATACAAATATTTCGTAATGACGGGAAAAATTAATCAGTAACCCTAGGCGCGCGCATTGGCCAAAGATTAAAAAATGAGTTGACTTTTTGTGGGCTTTACGCGGACAGCATTTTAGCGCAAATGTAAGCGTAACCCAACCAAAAATATAATAAAAAAATCTATTACTCACTAGTAAACAATAGAACTGAAAACTGGCATTACGTGCCTAATTGCCGTGGGATTAGAGCCGCTTTATGAGTATTAAGTTGTTATGAGTATCGAGTCCGCGTAGGGCTGTGTACCTGCAGGCGAGATGCAGCGCGCGCGTGGCGTCGACGCGGAAGCCGCCGGACCAGTGCGTGCGCGGCCCCGCCCCCGGCCCCGCCCCCAGCACGCGCACGCACAGCAGCTGCGGCCGCTCCCAGCGCACCCAGTGCCACGGCAGCGAGCAGCCCGCCACCGCCGACACGTGCGTCGCCATCGCGCCCGGGTCCGTCTGCAACACGCCCGCGTCAGCGCCGCCGCCCCGCCCGCCCCGCCCCGCGCGGCGCCCCGGCGCGCACTCACCAGCGTGGTGGCGCAGCACTTCTGCGCGAACTGCAGGTGGTGCGACGTGTTGTTGTGCAGCTGGTAGCGCGGCGTGAACGTGGCGATGTTGGTGTGCCGGTAGCGGCCCCGCCCCGCGCGCACGCGCACGCCCACCGCGAACACTCGCTCGCCGCCCTCGCCCTCGCCGCGCACCTCCAATTTCTTCACTGCCACGCCCACGCCCAATCCGAACGGAGAGCACCACTGACGGACATTACAGTACTTTACAACACGGCCGACGTATCTTACCGAGTCTGAACACGGCCTCTGCCAACTTTAGCGCATGTACTATCTATATAAAAAGAAAATTGCTGTCATTCTTTGTTACTGTATTTTTGTGGCAACGCAAACTTACAAATAACACACGAAAGAATTTTAACCACTGAACAAAAAATACAGTAATACTAAAACTTAACAGTATCAACCAAACCCTTGTAATCGACTGCGCCCAAGACAGAGATAGCGAGACGACCACGACATCGACGCTAACGTGTGACAGAGACAAAAACGGTAATCAAGTAAGGATATTTTACTAATCATTTGTACACCTGGTGTAGTAGTTTTTTTGTGCTAAGACGAAAGATATGAATGTTTTGTAACCTCTGGTGTGCCGGGCAGGCCTCGTCCGATCCTGGCGGAGATGGTGGGCCCGCCGTCGGCCTCCGCGAAGGAAAACAGCAGCGGTTGCACCATGCGCGCCAGCTCGTGCTCGTCGAACTGGCCCGCCGCCTCCGTGGCGCCCCCCTCCGCGCGGAACACCAGGGGCAGCCCCGTGTGGTTCACCAGCCAGTACGCCGCCGATATCGACACCTGCGACATACGTTTCAACTTGGCGCCAAACCTTCCATATGGAATTATACACGAGCAATAACCTGCAACATACCTTGATGCCGTCGGTTTTCTTGACGGTGACCCTGGCGTTGAGGTACAGCCTCCTGGCGCGGGAGTCCCGCAGCTTGAGGCGTGCACTGAAGGAGCCGCCCCCGCTGCCGCCCACGGCGGCGCTGCTGCTGGCCCCGCCCGCCCCGCACACAATCAGCGCTGTGGACCACCCGAAGCCCTCCAGTTTCACGCTCAACTCAACTCCTTCTTCTACATTCACCTGCGCACCATATATATATAATTATATACATATATATTAACATAAACTTATCAACATACACCCCGCGTAGGATCTCACAGCTCTAACTACAACTCTCACAGAAGCCCAGTCTGAGACAAGGCATGCGTTGTGTATCTGTGAGTGTGAGGTACCCGGAGACACAATTCGGCAGTTTCCAACTAGTCAAATTCAATACTTTTATCCAAATGTCAAAAACTATAATTTTCTATGAAATTTGTATGAAAAACTGAGTTATGATGTAACGACGAAATAAATAAAAAATAGAATATAAATTTACTTATTTCTTAATAATTAGCTAAACAAAATCTAAAATTCATTACATCGATCGATTGATGAATAAAAGTATATTTAATTTTCAATATTTTATTGTATTGAAACGTCAAATTAATCTTGGAAACTACCCAATTCTCCCCCTTCATAACCAATCCCCAAATCGTCAATTCCATACCCTCTTTAGATTTGTGGCGTCATGCGTTGATAACCCATTATGGCGACCCCTTATATGACTCTTCTATGCGCGCCACCATACCCCAAAGGGCCGGCAACGCAATTTGCCGACGCGTGGCTACATTATGTTTGATGTTTATAAGTCATGACCGAAAATGGCAGACACTGTGTGACCATGTGGCGTTCAATGTGACGGCCGTGTTTACATAGACATACCTCGTGGAAAGGCATGGTGTCTCCTGGAGGGATGTTGCCGGATGCGCTCACAGTGGTCGTCCCGGGCACAGCGGGACACGCTCGGTACTGCAGCTCCAGCGGCAGCAGGTTCTCCAGTCTCAGCGCCGGTACTAAAGTCAACGTATGCCCAGCAATGGGCGTACCTCTGTCTGGGGGGAACCGCTCGCGGACTATGACGCAGCAGAATCTATAACATTAAGAAAGCAAGCAAGGTTATTGTAGGCGTTGTTAGTTCGCCTCTGGTTAAGCAAAGTGGTATCGGTCTCACCTGTAGACATGGTCGGGCGGGGCGCGACACTCGTAGTGCAGCAAGGCGCGGTCACCGGGGGCGTTGCGCCAGTCGATGGGCGCTGGCGAGGGGGCGGGAGGCGCGGCCTGCGCACGCAGCAGTGGGCGTGTCCACAATGCCGCGGGCTGCGCCGACAGAGGCGCCGCCCACGTCGCACCCGCGCCTACCTGTGCCGTGCGCACGCTGCCGCCGCTCCATGCAGCTGCACGAAGCATGGGAGCACCAATGTTATCCATACTAATCATAACAATACTAACTACTGGTCGTAAACCCTTTTTAGAATGTTTAACAACATCAAATTAATATATTTTACAACTATCTAATTTACGCGAACTTCAACTAATAAATTACCTAACCAATATTAACCATGTACACTAATGTCATTACTTTTACGTATAAACAAACGAGTACCTAAGATATTTTGTAATATTGAAATATTCTACGCAACTACAAGTAAGGTCGTACAGATGAAGTGATAGTGTGTGCGGGCAGTAGAGTATGGCGCAGGGTGACAGTACCGCAGTTGACAAATATAGGGTGCAGCGGGTGCGGGGCGTGGCGACGCGGGGCGGCGGCGTGGCGCGCCCCCAGGCGTGCGCAGGCGCCGCGCAGCGCCAGCAGCGCGCGCGCCATCGCGTACACGCGCTCTGCGCACGCCAGGCACGTCACCGCTATCCTTGTCACGTGCGACCCACTACTGGGGCACCTACTTCACAGCCGAGTGCCAGGCGCATGTAGGTCTCACCTGCCGAGGGCGCGTGGTCCACCCTGACCTCCACGGGGTGCGGCAGCTTGTTGACGAGCTGCAGAGCCGACCGCACCGTCACCAGCTTGCGAGCCGACCCCTCCAGAGACACTTCGAATACTATGCGAGCTTCGGCGCCGGACTTCTGTAAGTACGAATGTAACTCATTCAAAGACATCCAAGCGATGGATGTAACAACACCACTAACGTCACACGAACGACTTACTGTGTATGTAAGGTTCCTGAAGAATACGCCGACCCTGTCGACACAGACGGGGTCGGGCGGCGACCAGCCGTCGAGGCGCAGCGCGAGCTGGTTGAGCGCAGCGTTCTGGCCGGGCGCGGCCCCGGGCGCCCGGCCCCGGCGCCGGCCGCGCCGCTGCCCGAACGAGAACGGCTCCGTGTCGCCGGCGCGCACCATCATCCACGAGTCGTCCGGTTCCGAACAACTGGTCTGCTCTCGCAACCTACAGTCGTGGCATATTTACAGCATGCGTCGCTAGAAGAAGCAGCCCGAGTGTATTGCGGGTCCGAGCCAGTACTCACTCATCGGACGTGGTGACGAGCGTGGTGAACAAGAGTCGGTGCCCGGTGTGGTTCCGCAGTGCGTAGGGCACGAAGGGCGAGCGCCGCCGGTGACCTGACGGACTGCCCTTGGGAGACTGCTCCTGCGTTGCGGATGACTACGTAAACAAAACACACGCTTCAATACATAGCTAGCCCTCGGGACTGATGAGGATGAGCCATGCTTGTCTATAAAGGGTATAATCTGAGCGTCTGCAAGGCCCGAGTGAGTAGGCGGCAGCCGCAAGCCATTTTGGATATACAAGATGGCGGCACAACGCCGACGGGCGTACAATATGATTGATGGAAATGTGAGTGGCATGTTGTGTATCGGTATGTACCTGCGGCGCGTAGTAGTCCGCGGTCCAGTTGGCGCGCACCAGCTCGGCCAGCTCGATGAGGGATGAGGTGACGTTGGTGTTCAGCACCTCGGTGGACGCCACCTCCACCTGCACCCGCCCCAGTGACAGCTCGCTCGTCAGAGTATACTCCCACGATGTCTCGAATCTGATCAATAGATTAAGGATGTTTCCAGCCGAAATCGACTTTTTGTCAATACATGTATTTTGTAAAAGTAAAAAATGAACGAGCTTACCTCCAGGGCTCGACGACAGGTTCCCAGCCGGAGAGCGTGCGATTGTAGTAGTCCACGGTGAGCAGCGCCGCCAGGCGGCCCCCGCCCGCGCCCGAGCCCCGCGCTACGATCGCGCCGCCCGGGCCCGCGGGGGTCGACACCAACATGGGGTCCTCAAACGACTCCTCTATTTTACGCAAGTCCTGGTTCCATCCAAAGATGTGTTAAGAAGTGATCTCATAGCCTGGTTTAGTACAGCCGGACAAAAGGTTAATTAGAACTCGACTAGCGACACACGACGCGGCGAACGTCGCCTAATGCGACTCATATATGAGTTATGCGAATAAGCCGTTAAACATAACAAAAGTTATAAAAAGGCACAAATGACGATTCAAGAAAGAAGTAACGATGACGTTGGTACCTGGTCCACGTGCAGGTCGCTGAGCGAGACCTCGAGCAGCGGCACGTCGGAGTCCAGGCAGTCGTCGATGACGCACAGCGTGATGCAGTCCGCCGCCACCTGCGCCGCGACACAACCACTCAACCACTCAACCACTGCTTGTGCGAGTCGCGCTCGCCCGTCAACGGTTCGCAGTGACATAATTATACGATGTATTAACTAATTTCGGTGGCAGTTTGTCACATCATACATTTTCATACTTTTATCATCCTCTTGTTTTACAAGTTACCTACAGTGGGGAGTGCGGGTAAACATGTTACGCAAACTGCCACGTTACGTGAACCCGAAATAACCGGGGATAAAGCAGAAAGGCAAGTGCTACCAATAGTGAGAGTATACGACAAGCACGCGACCTGCACAGCTTTGAGCGGCCAGATGGAGGTGGAGGGCTTGGGCTGCGGCGGCGGCGCCTGCGGGGGCTGCGCGCGCAGCCAGCGCGGCCGGCACATCCAGCCCCCGCGCCCCGCCGCCCCCGCCCCCGCGGCCCCCGCGCCGCTGCCGGCCCGCATGTGCACGATGTTGGCTGGCTCGTCTGCATCTTCCTCCGATACCAACAATTTACCTGTTAAAATATACATTTGTGCTGTAGCTGTCAAAAACTCCCTATTGCGCGGAAGGAGGAGGAGGCTTGGCGAACAAAAACACCAGAAGCCTCCATTGCAACAATTCCAAAACATCCTTCATGGCATGGTCAAAGGTGCAACTTTACTAGACTTAGAAAGAGTAGCCTGTAAATAAGTTTCTAGTTAGACCGCGAGTAGTGGTTAACAAAATAAATGTAAGAGCGTATGTATGTATAGTCACCCGCCAGCGCCGCCCTGGCCTGCACCGGCAGAGACTGCAGCATGGCCGCGAACATCCGCATGTCGTGGTACGACAGCCGCAGGTTCAGCGTGCTCATCGCGACCTGAAACACGGCCCTTCAGTACGTGGCAGAGGGAAGGCTGAGCGGCACTACGAGGCTGCAGGACGAGTTACATGGAGCACGCGCTGGGCGTCGATGGCGACGTGCACGGCGGCAGGGTCGACGATGGAGAGCGCGGTCTCCTCCTCCAGCCCCAGCACGCACGAGAACACCTCCAGCTCGTTGAGCTCGCACGACACCGGCTTCTGGGCGTCCGCGCACCGGTACGTAATCACTGTCGTACTCTGCAACAAACCGCACTCTTCAGCCTGCTTCTGTCGCCGGCCACCTTCTCAGGCATATTACGTCGCCACTGTACGTACCCTAAGTATGACGGCGTTAGTGTCCCAAACGGAGGGGTCTTCCACCAGCACCAGTTGAGAATCCGTCACGTTAAGCTTCAACTCCATGAGGGGCTCCTCTTGCGCCTTTGCAGGGTGCGGGCTGGCAGCATTGCGCATAGCGCAGAGTGCCTCCTCACTGTCATCAAACACAACTATTACCTACATAAACCTAAAACCGTTTTAGTAACTATCGTGAGGGAAACTAAATTAATTTATTAGATAAATAAGAGTCCCGTTGTGATTTGAAACTACGTGAGTAAGTCCTAACTTTGCATAAACCTAAAACCATCAAATGGTCATTATATTCAAAATATTGTGGCATAGATAGTGCGAGCACTGACAGATGAGCCTGGTCTGGGTCAGCGGGTGGCGGCGGGGGCTGCATGATGAACTGGTTGGCGCACTCCCACCAGTCCAGCACCGCCATCAGGCGCATATTGTTCACCAGGATCGTGTAGGCGGAGGAGTCACGCCGCTTTCTGGGGATGAGAGCACACGGCACACGTCAACGAAGCTCAGCAGAGGCCAGAGGGAGCGGAAGGGAGGAGGAGAGGGAGTACAGTACCTGGCGTGCACCTCGGCCTGCACGCTGTGGCGCTGCTCCGCCATGGGCTGCACGATGTGGCTGAACACGTTGCCGCGCCGGTTGGCGGGCTCCTTGGCGAAGCGAGTGTCGCTCACTAGGATCTCCTGCGGGCGGTATGGCCGATTATATCACACTCTCTGTTTTACTATAATCTAAGTGTAAGGTTTGAAGAGAACCTGTGAAACGAGGTCTATGTCCTGGCTGAGGTCCGAGTACGTTTCTACCACGAGTCTGGACTTGATGAAGTTGATGCAAGCCAGGGACGATACTCCGTGCTCCGGCTCTAGTTTCACCGTCACGTCATGTAGGTCCAGTTTCAAGGAGCTGGTCGTCCACACCTAGGATGTATACAAGGTATAAGGAGCGTAGAAAAAATAATTACGTATTTGTGTACACTTCCAATAAGTGGGATTAAATGAGGGGCTTACGTCCTGGTGCTGCGGCTCGGGCTGGTGGTGCGGCAGGTCCCGCGGGAGCAGGTCGTCCACGCACTCCGCCAGGTTGTGCGCCAGCACACCGCGCACCAGCCGGTACTGCGCCGGGTCCAGAGCCAGCTGCAGCGTGCTCAGCGAGCCCTGCACCGTCATGTCCGGCACTGCGGGACAGCCGGCTTTAATAAGAGCTAACTAGAGCCGGTAGAGCAGAAGAGTGGAAGGCGAGCGTACCGGCGTGGCCGGCGTCCATGTTGTACTCGATGCGCAGACGCAGGTCGGCGGGCGCCCGCAGCAGCGGCGCGCCGCGGCGGCGCACGCGCAGGCCGCGGCCGCCGCGCGCGCACCACAGCGCCACGCCCGCCAGCCGCACACTGCGCACGTCCAGCAGCGCCCCGCCGCCCTCCGAGCCCGCGTACTTGAAGCTGTTGTCCAGGGTGAGCTGGTCCAGGTGCGCCGCGAGGGCGTTGCGCGCGCGCCCCGACACCGGCAGCACGATGACGGGCGCCGTGCACCGCACGTTCAGCTTCATGCGAGCTGGCCGGGCGCCGTCCGTGCCAGACCCGCCGGATACTACTGAAACCTTCAATGAAAATGTCTCATCAAAATCATTAACGATATGGAGAAATAAGTGGAATAGTAGAAGTGCTAGAACAGTTTTACAAAATACTAGCTCACTTAGAGACTGATTTGACTTATATTTTTGAAGCGTACCGTTTCAAAAATATAAGTCAAATCAATTTAATACTTTAAATGCAATTTTTCCGTATTTTCATTGAATACTTCCCTGGACTTCTAAGCATATTTCCAAAGATATTTTTGTTCGTTTCTGGGACCTAAAACTATCAGATAATTGGTCCAAGGGATAGGAAACAACAAAGTAGTTGGATTTGGCGGCTAAGTTCTGAATACCGCTGCAGATCTTCGAGTGAGTATAAACCACGTTCTTTAAGTTCACGTCTCTCAAGAATGATTTGGACTGTCTCTGGTGTAATGAACTCTTTCATGACGTTTTTCCAGCTTATTCTCTGTAGCGATCTTTTCAACCGTCTTCTTGAAATGCTTCCACTTATCATCGCTGTCTATGGATGACACACGGAAAATCTATCACTCTCTGCTCAAAGACTTGCCTGAAGCCATCAAGTTCTATGCTTCGCATATTTGGAACTTCACTAGGTCTCCTAAATTCTCCCAGATTTCGATAAAAGAGGTTGAACTTTGAATCAGATCTTCCATCGCCTCTGTTACAAAATAATGTTTATGTAGAATTCGAATTACCTAAATCAGACTAAGGACCAATCACGATGTTTCACACAAACTACACCGCTTTACAAGGACAACGATAACTCACTTTAAGTCTTGCTTGCATTATGACTTTCCGTAGCAGACTGAAGTCCCGGGCGAAGGCCTGCAGCTCCTGTACGAATCGCTTGGTGTGCACGTACGTCACGGGACCCATCTCTATACTCAGGCTGGTCTCGTGGCCCGCGGCGGCCGCCTCGGCAGAGCTCAACCTGGTGATGCCGAGGAATAGATCATTAACGACAGCGTACAGAAACGGAGACGGTACGTATAAGGAGGAGGGGGTGCAGTTACCGTTGGTACTGGAAGGTGAGCGCGTGGTCAGCGTGCGTGCGGAAGCGATCGCGCCAGAGGGCGGAGTGCGGCGTGAGGTCGGTGAGCGCCAGCGCGCCCAGGCGGCCCGCCAGGCGGCGCGTGTGGGCGCGCGCGTCGGCGCGGCACACGGCGCGCGCGCGCGACACGAGCGCGCGGCACGCCTCGCCGCGCCCCGCCACCACCACCACGCTCAGCGACCGCACCCACACCTCCGTCTGCGAGCACGCGCCGCCCGCGCCGCCCGCCTCCCTCTCTGCAAGCGCCACGTGCACGAGTCATTCCGCTGGACCGCGGGCGGGGCCGCGCGTTGTCGCCGTACCTACCGGTGCTCGGGGGCTCGGGCCCGTGCTGCCCGTCCGTCGCGTCGTCGCCGGCGATGCCGAAGAAGTCCAGCACCGCCACCCAGCTGTCGATGCTCACCACCAGGTTGAGGCAGTTGAAGTCCACTTTTATTAGTTTCGATATCTAGTATCATTAAACAAAACATGACCAGCACAATCTATAAAATGCAAAAACTAAAAAATTAGACATGATTGAAATATTCATGACAGCAATCTGCCGCCAGAGAGGCTGAGTGGTATGAACGGACGCACCTTGTCGTATTTGTCGGCAAATTGCGGATGGTGCGGGTCCCGCGTGTGTACGGACAACCAGACGAGGTTGTCTGAGGGGTCAGTAGACTCTGCGGGGTCGGCTGCATCGATGGGGTCTGCGGGATCGGAGTGCTCCGCGGGGTCGGCGGTGGGTCGCGGCGCTGCGGGCGCGGGCGAGGGCGCGCCGCACTCGGGCGAGCACGGCGGCGTGGGCGCGCACTTACTGTCACGCTTGTTGCGGCGCTCCTTGCTCTACCATCGCAAAATATTACTATCACGAATTTGCAACTACATTAGCCGCCAAACACGACACCACCGACATCCTCACCTCTCTAGTGAGTACGTTAAGCTGGCTGGGCAGGGAGCAGGAGCACCACTTCATGTACTGCAGGGAGCTGACACTGGACATGTCGTCCGGGTACTCCGTCACGAAGTCCGGGCACGACTTGGACACGAACACGGCCTTCGGGGGCATTTGCGGCGTGTGGGACACCATCAACATGCGGTGCTTCGAGTCCGGCTCTTTAGTAAGGTCTTCCATTGTTATCGAGTGCAACGACACCTACACGATCGTTTTGAAAAGTTAATTAACATTTAATATTGATCCAATAACTTTCCATATTCAGTACACAGGCAACCAAGGTTTACCTGTAACATATTTTCGTAAGGGTGTGTCTTCTGGTATTTTAGTTTGAATTCTCTAAAGGAGAGCTCCACGAGACTTCTCTCGCCCTCGCCCAAGTCGGCACGGAGCTCCACGCTGAACGTAGGCAGCTCGAAGTTCACTGCGGAGCAGGGGTGACAATCTTAATAGTGGCAAACGAGAAAACGTATCATTATAATTCTGTTAAATGAAGTGAGACAGTAAGTTAATTGATGTCCTCACATGAAAGTGACATTTTAATTTGGAAGTGTTATAATGTAAGGAATTTACAAAACCTCGGTGTAGATGGCGTTATTTGTAATACTGATGATGTGTGATTGCGTAGTAATTATACTAAGGTGCGTAAGAGGGCGCTATCTCATATTTTATTGGTTCTGTTTTAGCCCTGTCTTTTTAGTCTTGATTTTCAGTTTAAATCATTAATAAAAAAAATTGTATTGCAAATTGAGGCAATTGGTGAAATCAAATGTTTTTTTATTAATTACTCAGAAATAAAATAAAATAAAATTTGGCTCAAAACTTTTCTATTTGCAACATTTAATCTATTCTCCACATGAAACATTATAAAATGTAAACCTAAAGATAAATGAATAAATCTGAATAAATATTAAATCAAATAAACATGGATGTATGTTTTAAAAATACTTTAAGATTTCGACTGAAGGACTTGTATCCATGGTCATGATTTCATGAAATAAATAATAAAAAAAAAAGCAAACGTGGCTGCCGGTTTGCATTGCAGTGCTTTTCGGTGTCTTGTTTGTTTTTTCCAGATTTTTATCCCCCTTATTGCTTTATATCCACCTAAGTCCGTTAAGTTGAGCCTCTGCTCCTTCGGCCGTGTCGATTTTGTGCATAAGGTGACCGAGATCTTGTGAATTTTGTGCTTGAGATAGGACTCGTTGAGCCGTTTCGTGATATTTTTATTTATCATGTCTAATAGAAAGTGTTGTGTTCCCGGATGTGCAAATAGCTTAGGTAAGTTTTATTCACGTCTATGAAACAGATAGTCGTCGTTTTGTCATGACTCCACTGAATACTAACATGCGCCCCCTTTTTCCAGACACCGCGGGGCCGGGGAATTTTCATAAATTCCCTAATCCAGATAAGGATAGGCAGCTATTTAACACATGGGTCTACTCTATTGGTGGTGACATTCTGCAACTTGAAAATAACCATATTTTCAAGTACCGTCGCGTCTGTCATGTTCATTTCGAACCAAAATATTGGTGCCGGAATAACAGACTTGCTAAAGGAGCTGTACCAACGAAGAACATGCCAGGTTAGTTACAATAAAATACACAAATTAAGGTTACTGTTTCCCTTAAGTCTAAGAGAGTCGATGTTAAAAAGAAATAGTCATTTTATTTTTGATTTAAAGTACTCTGTCAGCTACTCCCAATCAACCTTGAGCCTTAATGCTTTAGAGATAAAGTTGAAAATCTAATAAGGAAATCTGACAGATTGTAGTAGATTGAGTTGCTGTCGTCCGTACAATGAGAATGTCTAAAGCATCTGAATAGATAATTTCTGTATGTAGTCATATAATTAAAGAGTGTTTCTATTTTACTTTCCGCAGTTATATTTTTAATCCATGTTATTTTATTGTTTGTTACAGGACTGTCATGCTCAAAATTCAGTATGGAAAAAAGAGCATTAAGACCTCTTCAGATGTCAAAACCATCTACATCAAAAGGTATATATATTTTGTCATATACATATAAGTGAGCAATTCTTTTTTATGTATATATAATACAAATTTGCTTCACACATCATATTCACTGGTTAAACAAAACTGTTGTTGCAAAAATGTTTCAACTCCATTAGAAATGTGCATTTTATTTAAAAAATCATTTATTTCAACAAAACAGGCTGAAAATGAAGAACTTTTGAATGATCTATTAAGTATTTATACACATTACACTAGCAATAAATTATAGAATATTAATATAATATATACTAATAACCCAATATTATTACAGAACCTGTGCCTCCACATATATATCCACAAAGTTCAAACATAGATGTACAAATGAAAGAGAATCTTGGTGAGTGATCCTACATACAAGCTTTTAATCAGAAAATATTTTACCTGCATCATGTTGTTAAAGAACGAGAGTAACCGACATAGCCCGAAGAATTGCAACACTAAAGTGGCAGTGGGCTGGACACATTGACCATAGGACAGATGCCCGATGGGGCCGAGGGGTTCTCGAGTGGCGACCACGCACCGAAATACGTAGCGTGGCTACCCACGCCTACGCCCTACGCCTACGCCCCTGACAAGGTGGACCACCACGACGACCTGGTGAAGGTCGCGGGAAACCGCTGGATGCGGGAGGCGCAGGACCGGTCGTCGTGGAGAACCTTGGGGGAGGCCTATGTCCAGCAGTGGACGTCTTTCGGCAGAAATGATGATGATGATGTTGTTAGAATGTAGCCTCTCTTGATAAATGAGCTAACTTACTCAGAATGCATTTTTAATTTAATTATTTTTGTTGTTCCTGACTTATAATATTAGTAAAGATTAAACTAGCCTCTCTGAGACTTATCCCTTAAGACAAGAGTGATTAGTGAAATACAGTTTGTAAAATTGCATTTTATACTTTTTATCTTATATTTGTAATAATGGATATGATTCCATTATAAAATATATAAAAGTAACTTGTCTAGTAGTGCAATGGCTTTCATTATTTCAATCAGATTCAAAAAATGGTTACTCAATCAGAACTACTACATTCATCATCACCATCACCTTAATTTGTATAGAATATTCACACATTTCTTACCAAATATGATAATGACTTTTCAGAACCTGTCGCTTCCCAATCTCAGTCTATACATAGTGATAGACGGTGTCATAGTGAAGGAGAAAATGTAGAAGTGGTGAAAGATCTTGGTAAGTAATACAATTGCATTCAAACTTAATATGTATAATATTTGCAAATCTGAGTTTGCTTGTTACACTTTCTACTAATATGTACTCTTAAATATTCAGTAATTTTAATTCATATGATTCTTATTATTTTTTCAGTTCATTGCCACGTACACGTAAAACGTGCTAGTAGGAAGCTAGTAAAACGGGTTGCTGTTACAAAAACTGAGCGTGCTCTGCATCAGAAAATGTTGCAAATTGGTGTGAAACTCAGCAAATGCCGTAACAAGGTTAAAAAGCAGGCAATCAAGATCAAGGCCCTACAAAATATTACCACAAATCCTCAATTTTTGGAAACTCTGGACAAAATGTCCAGCACATCCAAAATTTTAACTTTGCTGCAATTTAGGGAGCACAAAAAGGAGGTAAAAGGCCGGCGTTTCACATTGGAGGAAAAAATTCTAGCATTGACTATCCTCAAACAAAGCCCAAAAGGATACAGATTCCTGAGGAAAATATTTATCCTGCCATCACGTCAAATTTTAATAAAATTAATTCACATGGCAGATATAAATGCTGGCATCAATAAAAATTTGATGGCGCAAGTACAAAAAGCCACACATAAAATGAAACCAGAGCACAAATTATGTGTTGTTCTTTTCGACGAAATGTCACTGAAACCTAATGTGGCATACAATGAAAGGAAAGACAGGGTGAGCGGGTTTGTAACCAATGGACAAGAGACACTGCCTGAATATGCAGATCATGCTCAGGTATTTATGATACGAGGACTATTAAAAAATTTCAAGCAACCTGTTGCCTACACCTTTTCTCAATCTGCAACAAAGGGACCGGAACTGGCAAAACAATTAAAGGCTGTCATCACAGAACTTCAAATTGCTGGTCTTAATGTGGTAGCAACAGTGTGTGACCAAGGTACAAATAATGTAAACTGTATCAAATACCTGTTGCAAGAGACAAGAGGTATTCTTTTAAGAAAATTGGAAGAACCTCAGGGAAATATTATTTTAATAAATAACCAGGAGATCATTCCCTTGTACGACCCACCTCACTTGATTAAATGTATTCGAAATAATTTAATTACAAAAAATCTACAATATAAAAAAGACAACAAAATTTTAATGGCAAAGTGGGAACACATAACCGCACTGCATAACGAAAATCCAGGCTACAAAGGCATAAGACTGGTGCCAAAATTGACAGACTCACACTGTAAGCTCCCAGCAAAATTCCCAAAATGAAGGTGAAATTTGCTACGCAACTGTTCAGCCAAACTGTAGCATCAAATATGGGCTACCTAGCAGGTAAATGGTCTTTATTACATAATGTTTTCACATTGCATTGTTTTATCTATACTAATATGTATTATAAACCTGAATAGCTTGTATATTTGCTTGAATGTGCTAATCTAAAGAACAATCCAATCTCCAAGGTCAATCCCAGGTCCAATTAAAAAAAATCTTTTTTAATTACTAATCCATTACTCCGTATATTCTTAAAATGTGTCTGATCAACAACATAAACAACGCAATGAATATTGGTAAACTGTCAAAGTGAATCTTATTGCTAATACTGATAATGTGTTACGCAATCAAAAGCGTCAGTAAAGTGGACCCCAGAGTCCAAATCTGAAAAAGCTTCGGTTGCGACAGGGATTAGCGCTGAGATGATGAGTGTGTTACGCAATTGCCCTGCAGATTTAACAATATAATAACAAGTTTTTTTTTATTGATGACTAGTAGCTAATGTATCTGCCTGCCACTTCGGAGGTCGTGGGTTCGATTCCCGCATTAGTCAAGCATGGGTGTGGGTGTTTCTATGTACACTATGTCATGTTATTATAGGTAGGTGGTAGAAGATATGATATTTAGTATATTTATTGTCTGGTACCCAAATCACAAGCAAGCAATACCTATATAATAGGTTGGGACTAGATTATCTTGTGAGAATGTGTAAGGGATAATAATATTAAAAAAAATTCTTTTTCTTTTTTTTTGCAGAGAAAGGAATAATCTCCGAAGATGCGCAAAGTACTAAGGATGTCCTCTTGTTTTTTGATACACTTTTCGACTCAGTGAACGGAAGTTACGGAAAAAGGAAGAAGCATAGCAAACCTCTTCTGGGACCTGCGACGCCTAACTCTGTACATCACAAAACCTGGACAGAGGCCAAAATATTTTTAAAAAATATGAAATTTTTGAATGTGAACACCTCAAGTGTTGAGTATGTTCATTAAATAATTGGGTATGGACACTAGAAGGTATTGAACTACTTTTAAAAAAAATTGCTGCGAAATACGGAGTAACATCGGTTTGGTTGAGGCATCTGAATCAGGATCCAATAGAAAACTTTTTCGGATCAATAAGGAGCCAAGGATGCCGCAACGTAAACCCTACTCCAGATGGGTTTGAAGCAGCATTTAGCAGTTTATTAATAAACAGCGTAACTAGTGTCCATGCCGCTGGGGCAAATTGTGAGGTGGATAATTGCCACACTTTGCATAAAGTACTCATCACAAGCGGGGGCTGTAAAGAACAAATAAATTGCGACCTCAGTGAAATTCCTGACATAGAATTTACACCCCTTGAAGACAAAAGTGGCCCCCGAATAGTCGGGGGGCTACAATATGTTAGCGGATATTTTATTAAAATCGCTAAGAAGAAAGTCTTCAAGGGTTGTAATGAATGTAAAAAAGATTTGATGTCCAATCAGGAACCTGAGTACCTAAAGTACAGAGAATACGCAAATAAAAAATGGCTTTGCAGTCCCAGCGACTCTCTCCTAAATTGTGTCTCAAATCTGCAGGATACAAATTATGCAATTATTAAAACGTGTTTAGAAAAAAATCATTTGAAAGAATTAATTAAAACAGTCATATTTATGCACATCCAATTTGATTGGATCAAATGTGAATTACACAAAGAAAAAATAATAGACTTTTTAATTAACATATCCTGCAGATTCTTTATTTATAACTACTGTAAAGAAATAAATAAAATATTACTAAATAGGAGAGAGTGTGATGATGATACGGATTCGTATAAGTGGAAAGCGAGAAAATTATATATGAAATGTTTTAAAAGAAAAAAATAAATTATATTAAAGGTTATCAGTGTTTTATTTATTGCAAAAACATCGGACAAATAGTACGATTTTTAATGAAATAAACGGGGCGGCGCGTACCTGTGAGCGGCGCCAGCGGCGCGGGCGGCGCGCGCGCGGGCGGCGGCGGCACGGCCAGCACGGCGGCGCGCACGGCGGGGTCCAGCTGCAGCGTGCGCACGGCGCCCTCAAGCAGGGCGCCGGCCTCGCGCTGCGGGCCCGCGGGGCTGCCGCTGTCGGCCACGTCGGGCGTCTCCGAACTCACCCAGCGCAGCGTCTCCAGCAGCTGCTCGTACTGCTCGCGCCGCGCTGACACGTGCAGCCCGCCCACTACCCTGCCGTGCACCTCGCACTGCAATGTAAACAACATTATAAATACCTTACCCTAAGTTTGATTACAACACAGCCGCATCAACCCCAACTACGGTTAACCCGCTCATTGAATCATCAGCCGTTATCCAGGTGGGGTTGCGGGCGTAAACGCAACGATGTACCGCGAAGTTACCTGGTCCTCATTCTCAATCCCAGAATCCCTCATTCTCAATCCCAGAATCTAGTCTCAGAATCTAGTCCCTCAATCACAATCCCAGAATCTCCTTGCCCTGAATCGCAATTACCCATAAAAGGTCGGCAACTTGTAGTAACTACTTTGGAATTATGAGTGTGTGAGTTGGGGCATCGTTTGTTTACCCACAAGTACCTCATAAAGTCTTTTTCCAATAATAAACCGATCGATACTAAGACTCAGCCTACTTGCTTTTCTTCGGATGATCCATCGTCATGCGTAGATGCTGTGGCGGATGTGCTGCGCCGGGGGATGGAGTACTACATTCCATTCTCCGACGTGACAATGTCTAGCCAAGCTCGTCCGTGGTTTGGTGCTGAATGTGATCGCGCTATGCGCTTAAACACGAAGCATACCGGGCCTGGGTCAACGCTCGCATGCGTAAGGCGAGTGACGTGAGTCAGAAGAAGAGAGCCTTCAACAGTGCTGCCAAGTCTTGTAAGAAGGCAATGCGGAGGTCTCAATTCGACCACATCAGCCGCATCGGGAACAAACTTGCTTCATACCCGCTGGTAGCAAAGCGTTTTGGCTAAGTCGGTTGAATCGAACTTCTGCCGCCCCTCACTACCGCCATTGCTGAGGCTCTACGGTTCGCTGGCCCACACCGCTGAGGAGAAAGCAAATCTGTTTGCCGACCTCTTCGCGGAATCTTCGCGTCTAGATCCCGGTGACGCGCGGTCCCCTGCTTATCCTGATGGTTGTGAGACGTAGAACGTAGGGTGCTACGTAACCTAGACGTGAACAAGGCTAGCGGTCCTGACGGGATACCGGCAATCGTGCTGAAAACGTGTGCGCCAGAATTGACTCCAATCCTGACACGCCTATTTAGGCTGTCACTTGAGGCTGGAAAAGTGCCGAATGCATGGAAGCAAGCTAACGTACAGCCCGTGCCCAAAACCTATAATCAATAAAAAAAAACTCAAAGACAAGGAGAAGGTACACGTAGTACCTGGTAGTCGGCGTCGGAGCCGGCGGCGGGGTCGCAGTAGTTGATGGAGAGGCGCAGCGCGGTGTTGTGCAGCACGGGCTTGCCGGCGGCCGCGTCGTACACGTCCAGCGCCGACTCCGGCCACGCCGCCTGCCGCCGCAGGCGCTCGCCCACGTCCAGCGACGCCAGCGAGATGTCGCGCACGCGCACCTTGTAGCGCGTGCGCCGCGGCGCGCCCGGCCGGTTGCTCAGGCTCATGCGGCCCAGGTGCGCCACGAACACCTGCGTGCTGTGCGCGTGCCGCGGCACCACCACCACCGGCGACTCCAGCTCGATGCTCACGCTGCAACACGGGCCCCCGTCAGCTGCCGCCCGCCAGCGCCGCCAGGGCTGGGGGGGCGCCGCCTACCTGAGCACGATGTTGTCGGCTTTGAGCGCGGCGGGCTCGTCCAGCGAGGCGCCGAGGCTGACCGTGCGCCGCCGCGGGGACACGCCCTCCGTCGACTGCGACAGCTTTGGGTTCACGTACAATGACTCACCCCTGGAACATTTTTAAACAGTACTCATTTTTTTAATTCATTTTTAATCCCGGAACGGCGTTGAAGCATCTACGATCTTCTACACTCTTCTTGGTTTCTCCACTTCTTTCTAACTTCTCCACGTCCTTTTCGATTTTAGCAATTTGCCATCTTGTTGCTTGCTATTCAAATTGAACAAATAACATAAAGCCACTAACAGATTGACACGAATATGGTAATTAAGTAACATAGTCACCTGGGGTGCACGAGGCCGATGGCCATGTCTGCGGCGGCGGCGCGGATGGAGCGCGCCAGGTTGGCCAGGTACTGCTTGAACTCCGTGAGGCAGGAGCGCAGCTCGCGCAGCAGCGGGCCCGAGTGCGTGTACCAGACGCTGGCCACGTGCAGCGCCACGCTGGCCTCCACGGCGCCCTCGCGCAGCTGCCGCGCGATGCTGAACTGCAGCGCCTTGGCGTCCTCCGCGTCGGCCGCGTCCGCGCGCCCCGCCTGCCCCGCCGCCAGCACGCGCGTGTGCAGGCCGCCGCCCTCGCACAGCGACACCACGCCCACGCCGCCCAGCGACCCGCCCACCTCCACGCGGCTGCCATCTGCGCACAGTCGGGGCTCAGCCAGGGCCCGGCCGCCGCGGCCTGGCTGGCGGAGGCTACGTACCCACGGTGGCCTGGATGCGAGCCTCGCTGATGGTGGCGGTGGCGATCTTGCGCGCGACGAGCGCCCCGTCGTGCAGCGCGGCGCGCAGCAGTAGCACGCCCAGCCGGTGGAAGTCGAACGTTATCTCCGTGCGCACCGAGCGCTGCACACACACGTCACTACCCTCAGTACCCTCAGTGCGGGCCACACATTATGAAACAAAAGGCAGACGGACCGCACGGAACGATAGTGTGAAGCCGGTTTGTGTTGGTAAGCGAGTAACTCAAAAACGCCTGGACCAATTTTGCCAATTCAATGAAAGATAATTTTAGATTAGTTGAGGGGGAAATCGGGAAATTGAAACCGATTGAATACCCGTGCGAAGCAGGGGCGAGCGGCTAGTATATGTGACGATGCGGCGATGTGACGCATCGTGACGTACTGATCCGAGTTTGTATTCGCTTTTGCATGTGTATTTGCTTTGGTGGCTCCACTTTCGTGTTCTGTACGGTGTACCTGCCTTTGTCCTGTAATCGGTGGTGCGGGTTACCTTAGGTTCGTCTTCAGGCGCAGGGTAACTGTAGGCGGCAGCCGCAGCAGGCTCCGACTGGTTGCTCTCAGTGGATTGCTTCTTAGGGGCCGTCTTCGGCCCCATCACGCGCTGTGTGAAGCCGATCAACTCGACTATGGTCTCTTGATTGGCTACATACAATAAATAAATAATTATATATTGAATTACTACCAACAATAAGCGGTTCAACTTTTTAAACTTACCAATAATATCAAGATTGTTAAACAAAATATTAGCTATCCTTAAATCTTCTGAATCGGCGTCACCCTTGACGATGCATAAATCGACGGCTATAAGTGCTTCAGAATCGACGAGCCCGGCCGCGCCCCAGTTGGTGGCAGTGGGGCCCCAGTTGGCCCCGCTCCACGTGCCCCAGTCGGCCCCAAACATGCTGCTGCCATTCCAGTTGAAGCCGGTACCAGACATCCAGCTAGGCGCCGGGCTGGCTCGCCCGGGGTCCGTCGGCTCGGTGGGACACTGGGACTCTTCTGCAAATTGTATAACACCGAGTGCCTTTACATTATGGTCCAAGAGCTTTGAATGAACTTCGGCTCAGGGTTGTTAGGCATATCAGCAATGGCGGATTATCAACATGAGCAATAGCACAACACGCTTAATCTATACTATTCATAATGATACTGGTAAATCTATACTGCTATTCATAATGATACTGGTAAATCTATACTGCTATTTATAATGATACTGGTAAATCTATACTGCTATTCATAATGATACTGGTAAATCTATACTGCTATTCATAATGATACTGGTAAATCTATACTGCTATTTATAATGATACTGGTAAATCTATACTGCTATTCATAATGATACTGGTAAATCTATACTGCTATTCATAATGATACTGGTAAATCTATACTGCTATTTATAATGATACTGGTAAATCTATACTGCTATTCATAATGATACTGGTAAATCTATACTGCTATTTATAATGATACTGGTAAATCTATACTGCTATTCATAATGATACTGGTAAATCTATACTGCTATTTATAATGATACTGGTAAATCTATACTGCTATTCATAATGATACTGGTAAATCTATACTGCTATTTATAATGATACTGGTAAATCTATACTGCTATTTATAATGATACTGGTAAATCTATACTGCTATTTATAATGATACTGGTAAATCTATACTGCTATTCATAATGATACTGGTAAATCTATACTGCTATTTATAATGATACTGGTAAATCTATACTGCTATTCATAATGATACTGGTAAATCTATACTGCTATTTATAATGATACTGGTAAATCTATACTGCTATTCATAATGATACTGGTAAATCTATACTGCTATTCATAATGATACTGGTAAATCTATACTGCTATTCATAATGATACTGGTAAATCTATACTGCTATTTATAATGATACTGGTAAATCTATACTGCTATTCATAATGATACTGGTAAATCTATACTGCTATTTATAATGATACTGGTAAATCTATACTGCTATTCATAATGATACTGGTAAATCGTTCCGTCACCCATCACGATTGCGGCAACGTGACGAAAACTCACACTAAACATTGTTACTTACATACCAAACAAGTTATTACTTTTACCAAGTATTATATATATATATATAAATATATAAATATATATATATATATATATAAATAAAACAAAATATATATAAATATATATATTTTGTTTTATTTAAATTTGCATAAGGATCGGCATCAATATCCACTGACTGTACACTGTTATCCTGTATTAGCAGCATCGCTACTTATCTGTTTCAGGTATATAGTAGCAAAAGGGCATCAAATTTTATTCGAGAGTTTCGATTATACCTAGTTTGCTTACCTTAACGCTTTGAAGATTCGCCTTACTGGATTCGCATAGGAATACATTGCGATCCAATTTCTGTAATGTGAATATGGTGAAACGTGCGGGTTACTCACGTCTGTTGTAGTGCAACGAGTTGAGGGCCTGGTGCAGAGCGTGCGGGTGCGCCAGGCCGTGCGGGCCCCGGGCGCCCCGCGCATCCGGGGACGCCAGGCCCTGTGGGGACGTGGGAGACGTGGGGGACGTCGGAGACGTCGGGGATGTCGGTTCCGAGCCGCGGATACTGCCCGACATCGTGTCCATGCTGCAACACGACAATGACGGTAGTAGGAAGTATAAGAATGTAGTCGTGAGAGCAACGCGCGCGGCCCATACCCGACATGCTTGTGGCTGGCGACGAGCAGCTCGAAGTCGGGCCCGTAGGTCTGCAGCGCGTCGACCAGCAGCAGCGAGTGCACGGACAGCGACAGCGCCAGGTCCCGCGGCCGGCCCGTGGCCGCCGCCTTCACGCCGCACACCTGCACCTCCGCGATGCTGCGCCCCATGGACTGCACCTCCAGCGACATCTGCTCTATCGCGAACTGCAGCATGAACAGCGTCGAGTTGTGGTGCTGCGACAGCTCCGAGCGCTCCGTCTCCGAGCTCACGCTGCTCTCCTCCACGTCGTCCGCCGGCTCCTGCACGGGGCTGGCCGGCTCGCGGCCGCTGGGGACACGGCAGCAGTTAGAGGGTCCGCAGAGGGCCGGGGCGCGGGCGCAGGCGGCGGGCGGTACCTGGCGGGCAGCAGGGCGCAGCGCGCGAGCACGGCGCGCACGGCGAACAGCTTGTGCTCGCTGAGGTGCACGACCAGCGCCGGCAACGAGCCGCACGCGGTGGCCGACGGGTACTGCGGGTCGCTGGTCTGCACCACGCGCCGCTCCGCCTGCAGCAGGATGCTGAACCGGTCCAGCAGGTGCAGCGAGGAGGTACTCTTGGTGTGCGCGTACTTCCAGTTGTCGCGCGCGCGCCCCACCAGGATCTGCAGGTCGCTCAGCTCTATCTTGTACCTGCACAGGGCGAGCAGGGTTAGCAGGCACCGCGCCCCCACTGCGAGCGGTGCAGCAGCGCGCTGTGTACCTGTCGTAGAGGCGGTTGTGTAGGTTGGTGGCGTCCAGCGCCGGCTGCGCCTGGTTCTGGGGCGGCGGGTCGGGGGGCGAGCTCGGGGACAGCAGGCTGCCCGGGGGCGTCGAGCAGGGAGTCATGAACATTTCTGGAAAACAAAGCTTACTCACTTTACTCGTTCCTCGTAAATACATGCAGGTCCATGTTCGCCCGCAGGGCACGTACCCTCATCATCGGGCGGGGTGTGCGGCGCGCATTCTGCCAGGTTAGCGTTAGCCAGCCGCAGCCTGCCGAAGTCAACCACTAGAACTGCAGAGTCTCGCGAGCAGAGCTCTTCCACGAACAGAATCTGAGGAGCCGAGATGTCCAGCTCCACTTGCCAAGTGCGGCGCTCGCCCTGCAGACACAGAAGCATGAGCAAGTGGCGGAGCAGAGCGGCGCGCGAGGCGGCGAGCTACGTACGGGGTGCGCGTGCAGCATGTGCTCCCACTGCGTGCGCAGGCGCGCGCGCGTGGACTCGCGCACGTGCGCGTAGGCGCGCGCCCAGGGCGCGCTCAGCCACTGCTGCGCCCAGCGCGCCGCCGCCGCGCTGTACACCACCTCCAGCGACGCTGACTTCACCCACAGCCTGCGGGCACACCACACACTCCGTCACCAGTCGACGCACTCTTCGCACAACTTCATCAAATTAGGTTTATTGCTTTAGTTTACTTGTAGTCGCAGTTCATGCCGAAGGGTTTCTTCTCGTAAGTGAGTTGGAAGAGAGGCTCCTGCTGGGAGTGCGGGATGCTGGCGCCGGCCTGCGAGTGCGCGCGGCACCACGCCATGGCCGCGCCCGACGCGCTCAGCGAGCTCAGCCCCTCGCGGATTACACCCTGCGTCAACCACACATGTTCACTCTACACTCCTAATCCCAAATGACACTGACTGGCCGGCCGGCTGCTATGCTACGCGTCGCGGGTTCCATTCCCACACACAACGACACTTTTAGTGATCAACAAATTGTTGTTCCGGGTCTTGGTGTGATGTGGATGTGAAATTGAGCCAAAAAAGCAATAATTGGGTAGTTTCCTAGGTCAAAAATAAATTAATTCGACGTTTTAATACGATAACATATTGAAAAATAACTATACTTTTATTCATCGATCGATCGATACACTAAGTTTTAGATATGTTTTAGCTAATTTTTTAAAAATAAGTAAGCTATTTGACGCAAAAATGCTATGACGTCATAATTCAATGTTTCATACAATTTTCATAGAAAAGTATCGTTTTTGACATTTGGATAAAAGTATTGAATTTGACTAGTTGGAAACAACCGTATTGCAAGCAAGTAAATAACATGAGTATCTCGGGTGATGGTGACCTGTGGCGCGATGAGTATGGGGAAGAGTGTGTTGGGCGTGATGCGCTCGCGCAGGCAGACGGCGCCCAGCGACACGTGCAGCGCGTGCGACGCGGCGCGCGGCCGCGACTCGATGCCCACGCGCACGCACGAGAACTGCAGCTCCACGCCCTCCGCGCCCTCGCTGCCCTCCGCAGCCTCCGGCACTCCTCTGGCGGGCCACAAGCAGGTGTAACGTTAAACTCAACGTATACGAGCTCCGCCGGAAAATCAAGCGAACATGGTAAGCAAATAGCAGATCCTATATTTCGAAAGTTCTCCAAAACTTACTTGTCTTCGTCAGCCTCAGTCTCCATGCAGAGGTTGAGTGAGCCTTTGTTCAATATAAACTCGAACTTCCCGAACACGGTATCCCTCTTCAGCATGGTGTTATTGTCCAAAGAGTCAGCTATGACGTCGAGGATCTCTTCTTCGAGGTCACCAGGGGCAGGGGCAGGGGCGGGAGCGGGGGCGGGAGCAGGCGCAGCGGATGGGGGCGTATCCTGCGGCGCACCGTACCAGCCCCACCACTGCGGAAACCAGTGCACCAGCATGCTACGCCCCGAGCTGCCCGGTTTATCCGGCGTCGACGCCGGACTCGACTTTGGCACCTTGTGCATCGCCACCTGGAGATATTCGCCATTATTTAAGATCCCTAAAAGACTATAGAGGTTTTAAACCGGTGACGTAGTGCCGTTGTACCTCTCTCAAAGCCTTGAGCAATGGCAGCGGCGTGCGCCACTCGAACTCATCTTTGGCTGCCTTGCGGTCGGCGGGCAGCGTGGCGGCCGGGTTGCTCAGCGTCACCAGGCACGCCGCCACGTACTGCCGGGACTGACGGCCACGCTCCAGGCACGACTCCCACGTCGGCTTAGGCTCGGTCCCTGGGGCGGAATGTCAGCACACAAATGAGTATTATGCAGAGGAATATGAGGAAATAATGGTAAGAACGCTCACAGCGGTGGTCGGGAATGTGGCAGGAGAGCGCGTACAGCCACCAGTCCCGCGCGTGGCCCCGCACGGGCGCGGCCGGGCGCCGCGCGCGGAACTCGCGCACGCGCGCCAGCCGCTCCAGCCCCGCCGCGCAGCACACCGCCTCGTTGTACTGCCGCTGTGGGGACCACCACGTTACTGAGCCCGCCAGCGGGCTACGAGCTTGGTCAGAAGTAGCGAATCCGCCGCGATTATCTCGTGCGTAAAACGAGCGGGGTGAACACAATTTGATGAGTGAATGCACCCAAACATAAAGCGAATTTTTCTATTAACTCTCCACCTCTCTTCTGGCGTGGTATACTAAATCAAAATGTTGGCGCTCCATTTCCCTGGATACGTGCACTCGCTCGCAGATTTCGCACCGTATGTTTCGCGACGAATTCGCCATTTCTGGATGAGCTGTATACTCACGGAGGTGAGGTGCAGCGACACGGTGTCGAGCGTGAGGTGCGCGGCCAGTCGCGGGCGCGCGCGCGACCGCAGCGGCTGCTCCGTGCGCTCGCGCCGCACGCGCGCGCGCGCCGACGCCGGCCGCAGCACGTAGCGGTGCGCGCCGCGCCACGTCTGCCCCATGCGGCCCTGCAACCGTCACCGTACAGTGCCGCGCCCCGCGCCCGCGGCCCGCCGCCCTCTCCCGGCGCGGGGCGCGCCACTCACCGTGAGCTCCGCGATGGTACAGCTGGCGAACATGCCAGTGGGCACGGGCATCGGGTCCCAGTACACGGCGAGGTGGTACAGCTCGAGCAGCTTGAAGGAACAGCCGTCGGGGTCGCTGAGCAGCGTGAACCCGCGGCGCCACTCGCTGTCGCACGACTCGGCGCACAGTGACTCGACCGTCAGCCCGCACGCGAATGGACGTGCGCACGTTACTGCGTCTTCGTAGCGGATGTGTACGTCGTTCAGCTTCAGCTATTACGATACAACAAGATGGTTACAATAATTATGTAATGAACATAGTTCCGCAGTTCGCCCTAAAGCCTACTACTGATCATTCTCTCACACCTGGAGATTCTCGACGATGTTGGCTAGCAGCCCAGTGCCGTAGCTGAGCCAGGATGAGTAGGAGGTAGCGTAGTAGCCGGCGTCCGCGGCCTCGTGTTCTGCGCGCCATTGTGCCTCCAGCGCGTCCAGAAGCGCCGTCTTGCGCTCGTGCGCTATCGACGCTTCCACCGAGCTGTCCCACTGCTCCAGAGAAAAGTAATGATTGGGTAGCTATTAAACTGGATTAGGATTTCACGATTATTCATAGAATTTAGATTTATTTATGCAATCAATGACTGAGATAGAGGCAAGAAGATAATAAAAAAACCAATAATACATTTATCACTGTTACCTCTTATCAAATGTTACAATAACTTACTGAAATTCCACTCTCAAATATTCTAATTAATGTCACACATAGTATTTAGTTTTAAGTGTGCTTAAAACTAAATACTATGTTACATATTTTTATCTGTAAATCCCAAATTATTTATCTGACACCAGAAATGTTACAATTGTGTTGTTGATGGTTGCAGAAACAAATATTGGGCAGAGATTAGATAAAACAAGATGCTGCTGCACTTTCTGGAAAAAGATGATGGATGTGGCAAAAAATGACACTATTCAATATTTGACTGTTTTACAATGTGCAATGTAATGTTATGTTGCCAAATGATATCATATTAAAATGATTAATCATCCACTAATGTTCATATTAAAATTAAAATTATATTGCACTTATAATTGAAATTGTAGCAAATAATGAGTCTGTTGTTGGGAAAACTTTAGACTTACAAAATATTACCATACTAAGCAAATCACAGACCTCATCCAAATTGATTGGTGCTGCTACTAGATATAGTTTCTCGATGGCTATCAGCCATGGAGCTGATCGGATCTGCCGCACTGGTACTTGGAGTTGGACTTTCCCAATGAATCCTGCTTTGATCTCCACTGGAAGGCCTAGGTGGCGTAGGGCATCTTTCTTCAGGGGAAGATTCTCTAGCTCCACCTTCCCTTAAAGTGATGAAACAATAAACAAATTAATTTACTAGCCAATAATTTTTTTGTTACATTTGTTGGTCTAGAGATTACAAAACTAGGTGACATTCCTGGCTCCAAGACCAAGCCATGTCTCTGCAGGGTCTCTACCTATTATTAGACTACTTATAACAGTCAAATCCCATAACATGAACAGTAAACATGATGAGAATGTTCTTTAAGTAAAAGTGTAAATAAAACATATAAATAAAGGTTCTGTGCCAAAGGCAACATTACATCACTATTCTTTGTATATACATTCCTTGTCTTATATGAACACAATAAATAAAATTAGAGATGAATTAGTTAAAAATGTCGCATTTTAAAAATATACGCCATAAGATTATGATAATTGATCAACAACAGCAAACTTTGTACTTAGGAAACATATTTTCATAAATATACATTTATATTTAAATGCACTCAGTACAATCACAATTCATAGATTTCCATTGAATTCTATGACAAGATTTGAAGACAAATTATAAGAACCATTTCATGCTCATCTCTACTTTGCATTAAATGTAGTAATGCAAGTCTGACTACATATTAGACTGGTGTTTGAAACAAACAGGTCCCCAAGTAGCTAAAAATAGGGAGAATGTTTTTTATATGAATTCCCTACCATATATTTATATTTATTTACATTTCCTATGTCATCTATGAGTGTCAATAGTAAAATAGTTTTGTTCACATGTACCACCCTGCCTGAAATGTAATTTTATAGAAATTGTAGCATCAATTAGTAGTTTTTAAAATTGCTTATTGCAATCCTTCAATACTAAATAAGATTGTACTATACTATAGGGCATGGCTCTAATGTCATCTTAATAGCGTAATATCTAAATATACACAAGAGGACATATACGCAGTAGACTGCGTGACGACTATATGCACGTACCCGACAAGAGAGCTACGCTCAGCTGATCCGTGTTCAAGTTCTCCACGTACTTCCCCAGATAGTTGTTCAGAACCCATGCTACTAATCCCTCCAACATCGTGCATCGTGGTCTCTGCTCAACTCTGCTGTTATTTCTACTAGTTTACACCGTCTTGCGGTTCACTTTCGCCTTAAACACGCCAATGTTTGTCATTGACCTAACACCTCTGTTGTTGTTGTCGTCCTTTATCGCTGATATTATGTCACGTTTCGGTGAAGCCGTGATGAACTTTGTACGGCAATTTAAGATGTTATTGCACAATCTATTCATCCATTAAAAAATGTATAATATTTGTAATTATACTTCTTTTAACTTTGTGCTGCAAAAACTAGCAGGATAAAGATAACATTAGTTTTCACCACACAGTTACGGCAAATTTTTCAATGCTGCCATTAATAGTTTTATACAGTCCTTGCAATTTTAACTTTTGCTTAGACTAAGAAAAACATTTTTTTAGAAATATTTATGGGATGTTATTAGCTCTTTTTATTGAAACTAGTATACATGTTAATACACGCATAAATAAAAGACAAGTGTAGCTTGAATTTTGCAATCCAAAACAAATTTTAATTTGCAAGCAGAAATTCAGATTCCCTTAAGCAAGGAAAATCTATCGAACATGGTAACACTATGAAAAGGACTTCAGCTGTCACAAATTCGGTCAAATGCTAACAGCTGTCTACTGTCAATGTCATTAATAGACAATGAAACCATAGATTTAGTATTATAAACTCAAATAATTTGCCGTGTAGGTATATGTCCATGGCGGAAAATTATCTGATTGATGACCATCATGGCATCACAACATGAGCTATCAGCTAGCTTTCTCTTATCTAATTAGCATAAAACAATACATTGTAACTAGCCCTAATTCGAACTAAACCTGGTATCGAAATTATAAATGCGTTTTATTTAGACTTGTCGGTTCAACGGGACACGTAAACACAACTACATACTTTTTACTTGATCCAATGTTCAAAAATATTCCAACGAAACAATAAATAATAACAGACCATGCAACACTTCAATAATTTTTGTGAATAATACAAATAAAACACAATTCTATTAGGTGGTAAAATAATGTTGTTCCTTTATACGAAATTTAAGTTCAACATCAATGGTCCATGCAGTCTGTCAATTTTTGACGTACATTTTTGATGTTTGGATTTGACAGCAGCATTCGTGAAACAGATCGTCGCATTCACCTGAAATAGAATTTGTTTATTATATTTAACCCATTTTGTTTGGGTTACTACGAGTAACTGTAGAAGATGAAAGCTGTACGAGGTTTAAGTAGGCTTAGTGTATTAAATATAAATAAGTTTAATATATGTTATCGGGATATTTCATCGAGACTGCAGGTGCGACATAGTGCCACTTTATTAAAAACACATTTTAAGTTGTTAGCACCTACAGCAGTTAAAATTAGGAGTTTGGGGCTTGGACCAACTTCTAAAGATTTCGACGATCAGGTACAGGGACAAATTACTAGCCCTTTGACAAAATTACACGCTAATGAACTTGTGCTACACTTAAACGACGAGGAAAGAAAAGTGTTGCTCTACGCTTTACAACAATATGAATCTAAAAGAATTAAGGAAGAATATGAAGGTAATGCACTTAATCTTTAATCATTTAGTGTTTCGTTCCGCGTAAGATTTAAACTAAGTTTGTAATTTGATTCCAGATAAACTAGCTGGTAGAAGGTGGCGTAGCAAGTTAGGGAGACCAAGCAAAGTACCAACATTAGGAGATGTAGATCCCACTGGTTCATACTGTGAGGTACCAGAGGACTGGCTCAAGAAAAAGTATGGTCTGTATGAAATTAAAATATAAGCAAATTAAATCCAGTTCTAACTAGTTGCCAAGGTGATGATGTCATTGACTGTTCACCTATACAGATTACTCATTTGGTTTGGTTATCCAAAACTGCAATTAATAGTTTCCAATCATTATAGGTATTTTGATTGACTTTAAGTCATCTCAGACACAACCTAATCTCTGTGTCTACTACTGACTGTTTTTGGTTTGTAGATTATTGATTAGTTATCTCTCTGGGCTATCATGAACAAACAAACAATAGTAATCATTATGTTTTCCTATCCCTCAATTAAATTTAACAATGAAAACTATTTGCTATCTTAGGCAAGCATGCAAATTGACTTCTGATGTATTTTAAATTATTTATGTATTTCTTTTCTAACAGTTATGTCAATGTGCATGATAGCATATAAATATGTAACACTGAAATATTTTTAATATTTTCTGTTGCAGCCGCCAAGGTGCCAGCACCCACCACTAAGGAGCTGTTACACTGTAAGTGTTATCTGTGTCTTTCATATACTATCTAATCTGATGCAGAGGATTTATAATTATCATCCTTATGTAATCAGAGAATGTTAACACATAACAGTGATAATTAAAATAATCACATTAAAAAAATATGTACCTAAAATAGTACACAAAATAGCATGTGTAAGTATTTTAAAATTAGATAGACAGACAGAGAGCAGACCTAAAAATGAGCATGCAACAGTGAGGTTTTTTTTTATTGTATAGGTTGTCAAACTAGCAAATGGATTACCCGATGGTAAGCAATCAGCACTGCGCATGGACACCCGCAACACCAAAGGAGTAACGAGTGTATTGCCGCCCTTTTAGGGATAAAGGTTTAAGAAATTTAAGTAACCTCACTCATTCGGCAAAACACAATGCTGTGGTTATTTCACACAGGTTTTCTGTGAGGCCGTGGTTTCACTCCGGTCGAGCCGACTCATTTGTGCCGAAGCTTGGCTCTCCCACACTTATTTGTATTGTGATTTGTCACGCGAATGTTACAGGAGACCAGCAATGCCCTTGTAACACCTCTTGTGTTGCAGGTGTCCATAAAAGGGTAATTAAGCAAATAATTCCAATAGCTAATTAACTGTTTTAATTACCAATTTGCCCAAAAAGGTTTTTTTTTAAAAAGATGTATTGTAAACAAGTTGATATTACTGTTTCAGTATCCCTGGCAAATTCAATACCGTTTATTGGATTTGGTTTCTTGGATAACTTCATCATGATCATTGCTGTAAGTACTTTTATGCATTGCAATACTTGAACACATTAACTACTAATTTATACTAGGTCCTTATGTCGTTTTACTTACCGATGTCTTATATGGTAGGGTGACAGCATAGAAACAGGGATGAGTGCATACATTACCCTTTCAACAATGGCTGCTGCGGCGTTGGGCAACACGCTTAGTGACGTCATCGGCATCGGTTCTGCTTACTACGTAGAACGAGTCGCCTCATGGGTAGGCTTGGGAGCACCTAAACTGTCTCCTGCACAGCTGGATATGAACATCTCCAGACAGTTCTCAAACTTGGTATGTATGGTGACAAAGACAACACAAACATTCACAACATTTAAAAGGAATACTAACCCCCAGGGCCGGCGTAAGACTGACACCCCTAGCGTAAATATCGGGCGCACACTTAAAGGAAGCAAGTGTTAGTTTTATATACATACTAGCTCTTACCCGCGGCGTCGCTCCCGTCATTTGACTACCTACCCTACCCTTGCTACCCTACTCTATTTACCCTACCTACCCTACTCTACCTACCCTACTCTACCTACTCTACTCTACCTACTCTATCCTATCCTATGTCCTTCTCCTGGCTCTAAACTACCTCCCTGCCAATTTTCAGCTAAATCGGTTCAGCCGTTCTTGAGTTATAAGTGGTGTAACTAACACGACTTTCTTTTATATATATAGATATAGACGGTTCAATTATCCCCGCAATCTACCACGTGTCACGCGTATCGGTTTGGCGGTGGAAGTATTGCACCAATCGTGAGCGTAAGCACCGTGGGGTCGAGAAGTGACTCGAACGAACATTTGAGTGACTCCTCGATCACAAACTCTCAAAAAATCCATCTCAAAAATATGCATATGCACAGAGCGTAGAGCACAGTTCTGAGGGTTTGCACCAGAAAAGACAAGATACTCCAAGTTCAGACCTTGGCGCCCCCCCAATTTTTTGCCCTGGGCCATCGCCCCATCACGCCCCCCACCCTCCCCTTACGCCGGCACTGCGAATTATGGCAGTTCTGGGCTTCTGGCAGGCAATAAGGAGTTAGTAACCCCTTATTTGCCAGAACATAGATCTAAGCTTTTCTATTGTGTCTCATACGGGCAGTCATCACATATCAATATTCTGGTTCTAGGGACGAGTTCTTGGTATCACAATAGGCTGCATTCTGGGAATGACGCCACTGCTCTTCATCGATGAAGACTCAAAACCAGAACAGAAAAATGACGAGAAAAAATCTAAATAGATAAACAAAAACATATCTTTATCGAACTGTTACTTACAGGATTTTGTCCTATCCTTGAGCTAGTAACAAAATTTAGGGAAAACTAAATTGTGTATATTGTCTTAGTTTTGTAAATACTATTTTTTTTAATTTTTAAATCTTTATTTTATAAAAAGGGTTTGTAAATACTATGAAGTGCAATATTTAACGGAAAAACAAATTTATCTTTATACATTGGATCTATACTATGAGTGCGAATTTTATTAAAAGTATGCGTTGCTTTCATTATCCTAAACGTGACTATAATCTCTGAGAAACTTTTATTTAGGAGAGTGTAACATTTTCCTATATCTGACGCTACCACTACATGCTTGCAGCGTAATCTATAGTGGCTTGGGTTTTATGACACTTCTATAAAGACAATCATGTACGACCCTAGTGTAAGTATTTTAGAAGAATTTACTAATATCACCTCTGACTGAGGACCACATCAGTAGTACTTTATAACGAATGACCTATGTAGGCCTAATAAAATATGTTGTTTTCACTTCTACAGTCAAGTGTTTACACTTATGTAATATATGTTATTAACAACCTTGTAAAGTTAGGCTGGTGCACTGTCATTTAAGATTTGACCAAACTTGACGTTATAGGTATATCATCGTTATGCATAGTAAATATGATAGGTATTTGTCGCCATAATCATGTGTATCCAGGAGATACAGTTAAAAAGTTATGAATTAATATACACAGACAATGAGCGAAAAGAGATGCTTTTGTATTCTCTGTTAGAATTCTTTTTTCGGTTGAAATTTCGGAGAAGTTCTTGTATGAAAATACGAAGTATTTTTTTTACTTAGATGTCTAATGATGAAGCGATGTCAGCAAATAATAGACTAAGTTCATATGACTTTTCCCCGCACCGGACTCGTCCTGGAGTTGCGGGTATCAATGGGCGGCGGTGATAGGCTTACAATTTACAAACGGTAAAAGGCCCGCTCGTTTTCCCTATGTTAACAAAAAATGAAGTGTTCGCTATATCTTCCCACGTATCGCTATACACATGTATGTGTTACTAATAACATATGAGTTTTACAACATATTCTGTATCTATGAAATGTGTTTAAGTGAAACATATTAATTTAAATAATAGGATATCACAAAAATGTTACTATTATTGTAGGATTTAGTAATAAGTACTTTATAAAAGTAGAAATAATGTTGGATAATTTATTTATAATAGCTATCTATGTTTGCTTTATTTAATATTTTTCAGTGAGAGCCTTGCTGCTGTCACCCACCCGCTTGCGCCAGGTTAGCTAGATAAACAGATACCTACATTTTATGTCTAACTAATCAACTATGTATTTTAAAAAGGTTGAGTGATCATATCAATGTCCAGTATGTTAGGAGACAGCATGGCGATGGGGTGGAAGTTTTCTTTGGTGTTTATGTACATTTCTTGCCATTGATTGCTCTCAAGCAATAAGTATTAAGCTATACCTATTTAGTTTGAGTTGATTTAAATACCCTTGGACGCTTTATGAGGCATTATTTAATCGCACAGATATACATATTACTTGGTACAAACTGCATATTAGTAATATTACCTAATAAAATAAGACTTAGTCTCTGTATACAGATGACTTTTAAAAGTGGAAAAAATGTAAATATTAATTATTGAAATTTCGTTAATGATTTTGGTTATAAGGGCGTTTATGAAGCTGAAAGTACTAAATATTCTCCACTCCAACTTCTTGAGGGACTCAATTCCCAAATCCGTAATCCTTTAATTATCATCAGGTGATCATCCGTGAACCGCCCTATTCCATATTAAAGTGATCCTGGCTGAAACTAGTCGAATACATTGATTTAAAGTGATAAACATATTAAAACAAATAGCTCAATATCAAGCACAATCGTTGTCTCTAGTCAATGCAGTGAAATTTGTATATACTTGTATAGTGAATTGATTGTATTAGTACAAAAGTTTGGACTATTCTCATTTCAAGCCGTGTTCCTTCGTGAAACACTTCAACTTTCACTAGTGTACATTACTCTATTGTATATTGGTTAAAATACTGCACACACACACACACACAGATAAACTATTAAAATAATAAATTAATAATTAAGTGAATGCAATTATGCTTCAATGTGTTTCCATTGCTAATATCAATATACATACCTTTGTCTAGACATGTATAAACCAGGTTTATATTACTCAACAGATATGCTTCGTCACTAAATTCATTATTTTCTTAGAAGCGCTAGCTTAGCTGCCACTTTGATATAATTATTTGATAAACTTTGGCAGATAGTTCATACAAATTACGTTCTATATTCAAAATCTGGTATATAGCCGCAAACTAGACATTATGAAACAGTATGTCAACGTTTTGTTTATTTTGTGACTTAGTAATGTATAGGTTAATGTATCTACGCAGTATTTTAACCAAAAACTAAGTTATAAGTGAATTATTGTATTAAAGTATTTAATGTTTGAAATCGTTAATATTGTTTATCAGAATGTTGTATGCGTGTTTTATTCTTTGTCATTTCTCGGTGGAATTAATAAATAGATACAATTATACACGATGTTTTTAATAAAAAGTAATAGTGAACAATGCGTGCACAACAATCTTCGCAAGAAGATGAATAAATAAAACAATACAATAATGTCATAATCATCGTTTAATAAATAATTATCACTTGTTGATAAAGATATGCGTATGTAAAAGCTGCATTTGTTTAAAAAATACGCTAAGATCAATTACCATACAGCAGGCATTCACTTACAGACACACGTACAAGCATACACACACACGTACGTACATACACACGCGACTGCTGTCGGTGACTTTTATGTGTGATGAAGTAAAAGCAAAGTTAAGTAAGGGAGGTAAATGATAGTCAAAACGTTTAGAAAAGTGGTGTTGTGCCCACCTGGTATCTACCTATTACCCGCTGCGAGGTCTTGCAAAATATTTGGCAACTTCGGGTTCAACATGGTCGGAGTACTACTTGAAATATAATACAAGTCTAAATGATTGTTGGCATGTCACCTACGGCAGTAGCGTGCCTCACGTGTCTCGATATACTTAATTTTACAATTTAACCTAAGTAAAGTGCGAGGAAAAGATACAAATACTCCGTTATGCAACAGCGCGTCGCTTGCATCACTGCACGCAAACATGTCACAAAAATGTGATGCATTTGGCAGAACACTACAGTTCAAACGTGGTCGTATTTATATCAATTACATTGTATAAATTCAATAAGTATATTATACGTATCCTATCCATTAGGTTTTATAAACTTCAAAAGGGTTAATATAAGCAGTACAATGTTATCTATTTTACCAAGTAGGTACGTACAAGTGCTTAATGCGTTGTCCTTCACTGAGTCAATATTTAATCATTTGCATATGTTTTGTACGATGTAAGTGGTATTATAATGCGGCACGATCACTCTTTATTATCGTCATATAGAAACTTGAAATAATTACAGTGATTGTGAAATTTATTAGGTTGCATCTGAAGTGTGAAGACAACATACTCGATAGGTATCGACAGTTGCTTTCATCATTCAATTGGCTCAAATGTTTCAACGCACTAAGCACATGTTTAAAAATTTACTTGAAAACCGACTTATTAACTATTAACATAAGGACTAGATCTCGTATTAACTAACGCGGCACGGCTCGCGGCCGTCCGCGACACTACAGCTGGCAACTTGCTCAATACTATTCACCACGAACATAATCTCGATACAGCGGCTGGTCACTACGAAGTACCTACGGCAGTAAGTCTACTAACTTTGATCATTACAGAGAGGAGTACACTACGGGTCAACGCGTCTTTCGTTGTCTCTAAACGGAATTACCTACGCATTTATGTTACTTCTGATTGAATTCACATTTCTTATTTTTACTAGCTGCGACAAACTCAAAGATAACGTGAAGAAATTTTGAACAATTTGCAGTTTCCAGTATCAAGTTACAGTAAAAACTTTATAAACTTATGTACATGTTGGTCGTGATTACAGATAGGTACACTTAATTTAAGCTGCGTTAAGTTGCCGTGAGATCCTTACATTAGAGGCTTCAGGTATATGCGATCAATCTCAAAATAAATATGTATAAATCTTTACAAAAATGTGACACAGCTATGGTAGATAAATGTGCTTCGATACAATCTTATTACAATATGGTTTAATACTTATACATGAGTTACAGCGACTGCATGTTTTGATTGTTTCGAGTTGATGTTGATTATGATATATGAGGGCAATATAAAAATCAGTTAACATATTGTCCAGCACTCGCACTGCCTCGTTTGGGCAGCGTGTACTCGTCCTTCGGCACCGACGTCGCACTCACACACGCTTCTAATAAATACTTAAGTATATCACATTGGATGCGGCGAACTAAGTAGGTCGTGCATGCAGGTACACGACTAGCTTTGATAGCAGTTCACAACCAAACCTGGAGTCATCACAAAATACTTCAAAATAAATCACCGATATGCACCGTTCGTTGCGTCCCACCTTACATGGACTGACGCATTCGCTCGCCGGGCGATGTCGCCACATGTGAGCTCGGAAACATCGCAACATATTCACTCGGTGGACATTTTGTATAAAAGTATACATCAATAAGAAAGAATATAATGTAATATGACAAAATCTTGTATCAAAATACTTAGCAGTACGCACAGTACCCGTTGTTACACAGGCACTGGTACTGGTTTGATTGCTCAACAGTTGAAATATCTTGAGTACGTTAATACTAACAACGTAACGCCCGTAATAAGTAGGGTTGCTTTATAAATTGTAGCATTTTGTTTTCACAGAAATATTTGTTAAAATTCAATGAATCCCAAATAAATAGTTTAACCTACATGTCTTCAATATTTGAGCCAATAATCGAATGTCGCCCGTATGTTGCGCCTGCGCAGTGTAGCACGTGATACTGTGTCCTTACCGTAACGTATAATATTGCTCGACAAAAGGCTCACGTATAAATTATAACTAATGAGTATCGATGCATTAACGCTAACGTCGCTATCAAACACTGGACACGGGCCGTCACACGGCCGGCGTGCTCCGCCAACCTAAACTAACAATAATTACGAAACATGTAGCACTACTTTACATACTAACGTCTAATGTACAAACTTATGTACAACTCAATCTACACAAAATATGTTCCTAGTAAATAATTTCACAGCTGGCGACAGTATCTCGTTCGTTCGTTACACGGCTACTTTGTACTTGGTTAGTGCAGGGCTGCGACACGACCGGTACCCGCCTTCAGTCATCACTCCGCTGCCACCTCGGTCAGCACCCATCTCGCTCGAAACGCGAATCATTACCGAATAAAATAATACTACAACTACAAAATAAATGGTAAACAACAAGTAACTCGCATCCACTCGCGCTCTGCACCTTTTGAAGGTAGCAAATACATTGCTGTAACGAAACTATTCAGTAACAAACAATACTGTTATACACATTTAGAATTTCGACAATAGAAACAATTGACAAAGGTAACATTACAATAATTATCGCAGGCTCCGAATATACTAAAACAATATTACTTTGTACCCAATATGGCAAATGAATAGTTGCTAATACTCATACTCAACATTATCTAGGGTTGTATCGACTCAACGAATGATGCCTCCTACTTACTCTAGTAAACATGTCTCACTAATTTCTGAACCAATACGAATTTTCGAAATTCAAACAACAAAATCTTATCTATTTGGCGTATTTTCATCGAATGGAATGATATAAAATAATGTAAAGATTTGGTCTCACTAACATATCCAATAGTTATTTATCTTAACCCTAACTGGCGGCGTCGTGTCCGCGGCGGACGAGGCGGGCTCAGGCGGCGTGCGCCGTGAGCGCGTCGGCGGCGGCGGCGTGGTCGGTGCGGTAGTCCTCCGTGGAGTTGCGCTGCAGCTGGCGCAGCTCGGCGCGCGCCGCCGCCGCGCTCACGCTGCGCCAGCGGGCCCGCGCGCGCACCACGTACGCCGACTCCTCGAAGCCCGAGCGCAGTCCCAGCACGATGCTCAACGCAGACGCGTCCTGCCCGTGGCAGCCCGAGTACCGGTACTGCGGCTTCTTATCGAACCTGCAGCCTACCGACTGTGCACCTGGAACACCACACCCATTTAGTTATTGCTTATGTATGCAGCGTCGCATTACTTTGATCATTTATTATCACAGACCTATAGGCATGATGCAGTCGAGAGTGAGCGCGCACTGTATCCAGGGGCGCATGATTTCCACCACGGAGGGCTTGTTGACGACGATGAGCCGCGTCACGTCCATCATCTGCACGAAGAGGAAGTCGTCGATGGTGGCGTGGAAGTAGTGGAACATGCGCGGGTGCGTGAGGCTGGTGACGGCGGCGCGGCGCGGCCACGCCAGCACGCCGCCGCCGGCCGCCGCGCGCGACCACAGCTCGCCCAGCTCGGCCGGCGTGCCCGTCCATCGCTGTGACGCCTCGCAGAATATCACGCCGCCCACACGGCTTAAAGCGTGCTGGGAACCGGAAACAACACTTCATTAAACCTCCCATACCAATAGCCTATGTTTTAAAATATGCTTTAGTATAGGCTATGCCTATGCTCGTCTGTGATCCATTCACTGAATTGAAATGATTCAATAAAAAGTGGCGAAATCAGAATTATATTTTCTTTATGAAAGACGACAAAGGTGTTATAATGTTTCGGTATAAAACAATAATATAAAGTTCGCGCTGCAAAAGTAACAAGTTACTCCATTTAGTAGGGCGTGGAAAGATGCGCGCAATTAGCATGAAAGCCTCCGGTTTGAAGGAGTTTCGCGCGCCCCTCTCTACCAGCCTTTGTTCTACGAAGTAAAGTGGAAGCGTTGCATACAAAAAAACTCTGAGGATGGAGTGACTTAACATTACACAACCCGAGAAACATAAAAAAAATATATGTCAACACACGCCTCCCCACAAAATATCAGTATACCTTCACAGCTTTCTATACGGTCCGGTTACTTAGAGGCATTCAGGCAGACATTTTGCAATCAATATTGCATTGCAATTAATTTACCGGACATACTAAAGATATTTAGAGGTAAGACTAATTAATAACATCGTCAGCCAGACACGTTTTCGGTACCAACCCGTACTAATCTTCACCTCACGCTGTCAGCTGAAAAGCTAAATTATTTTTATCTAGTAGTTGACTATGTTTTTAAAATAACTGTCGTGAGACATACTAAGTTAACTAAAAATCGCGGGTTACTCACGTGTAAATATTGAGAAAAGCTCTACTAGTTTCGAACCACAGAGGGGTTCTTCAGTAGTTGACAAGTTAGTAATTGAAAAAATAAAGAGTTTTAATGTGGGAAAGCCATGCTTCGGCACGAATGGGTAGGCACAGAACACCGGCATGAAACAACCACAGCCTTGGGTTTCGCCGTGTGATTACGGTTACCGGAGTCCCAATACCTCCATTTCCCTATTTCTACAATCTCCAAATCCAAATCCAAGATTGACAACGCACTCGTAACTCTGTTTGTTAGCGATGACCCCAAATTAGAGTAAGATGCCCTTAAATAATTAATTTAAGCGTTGAAAATGAATGTTAAATTATCAAATGATAGGTAATAATTAACGTAAGTAATTCACGTAAGATATTATGAATATAATTAATAATAGAAAAATATTAATGTGATATTGTATAAATTAAAAGAAAAGAATTTGTAATTACATGTAACATAACCGCAGCCAGAGGGCGCCACTTGTACGATGGTCGCAAAAGCTTAAGTACCACGAAGCTTTACCGTAGCGAGAACATGTAATAGTTTTTTACGATTTTAAATCAGAAAAATGTTTATTTTATGTTAGTTTTAAGTGTAAAATGTTAGAATAAGTTATTATTAATGTTAAAATAATATTTATCACCTTGTAAAGGATGCCCAAATACGGAAAACTGAAAAATAAGATTTCCCCATACAAACTAGACAGTTTCTAAGTGTAAAAAACCTAAAACGCTCTGATTGGCTGCCGCCAAAAGGATAGTGCCGTGTGCAAACTCCGAGCGTTCTGATTGGCTGAAGGTCTCTATAAAAGAAGGCAGTTTTCCTTGGTTGGGCATTCTGAATCCAGCAGTACTACGAAAAGGAATATAAAAGAAGAACTTAAGGAAAATAAAAGAAGAACTTTACAATCAAGGAAGTGTTTATTCTGAACGCCGACACCTCTTGCCAAGCTACTCCCGCCAGCGCAAAATAAATTCGTTCTACAGCCTCAGCTGCAACAAATGGTCCTTCGAGCCGGATCGGGATTAATAGTTTGAAGAAGATGCCTACTACAAGAGGAGGTTCTGTGCGTTCGAAAACTACAGGAGAAAGTTCTACGTCATCAGATTGGAGTATGAATACGCCGAGTGATTCTACAAGTACGTCGGCCACGTCCACCTTGAGTCGGTCAACACTGACAAAACGGACGCCGCCGCCCAGTGTACGATCACACCGATCGCCCGTACTCCAACCAGATACTGTTGGAGAAGAATCAACACAGGGGAAAGATGCTCAGTCTGATCCCCTGACTAGCGCCACCAGCAAGCAAAGCGAAGCCACAGAAACTGCGAGACAAGAAGAAGACTCTTCCACGCCGCAGGGCGAAAACCAAAACATCGCCGTAGTGGCCCGACGGAATATAAGGAGCACGCCCACGTCAAGGGAAGAAAGCCTTCAGCAACCTCATCGTTCAGCGAAGCCAACCCGTGACGTAGACGCGCAATCCGACCGCTCCTTGCGAAAGAAGAGGGCTGAAGCCCAGGCCAAAATGACGCTAGCACTAAGAAATCTAGAAGTAGCCGAAGCGCGATCCAGGCTAGCTCAAGCAGAGCTAGACCTCATCGCCGCAGATTCCGAGGAAGAGGATGGCGCTGGCCAAGAAATATACGAGCAAACTCGAGAAGTTGAAAAATGGATCATCCATACAGCAGCCGGTACAGCACCCGATAAGGAACGAATACCGGCTGAAACTGAAGAAAAGAAGAGTGACATCCAGGAGTTGGCTCAAGTAATACTCAAGCTCGCCGACAAGTCACGTGATCTTACAACGCCTAAGCACCTTGAGCTCCCGCACTTTAATGGGGCCTGTGAAGAATGGTTAGCATTCAAAAGATCATATGAAGACATGGCTGACTCCTTCAACAACACCCAGAATCTGGCGCGCCTTAGAAGAGCAATCCAGGGAAAAGCCAGGGAGGCGGTTCACAGCCTTCTGTTCACTGCTGAAGACCCGCGTGAAGTCATCAAAGGCCTAGAAGCTAGATTCGGACGTCCTGGAGCCCTGGCATTGGCTGAATTAGAGAAACTAAAAAATTTACCGAAGGTCAATGAAAACCCAAGTGAAATTTGTGTATTCGCAAGCAAAGTCAAGAATGCTGTTGCTACGATCAAAGCCTTAAAGAAACCTCAGTATCTCAGTTCACCTGAAACCATGAAGGTAATAACAGACAAGATGCCACCGTCCATGAAATTCAGATGGTTCTCATACCACAGAAGCCGAAGAAATGAAGACCTGCAAGAGTTAGCACTTATAGAAGAGTTCCTAGAAATAGAAGCAGACATGTGCGGAGACTTCGCTCCACTCGACGCAACAGTGGAACAAAAGAAGACGATAAGAAAATCCGTACATGCTGTTCAACAAGAATCAGAAGAAAAACAGAAGACATGCCCAAACTGTCAAGAAGAACACCACTTGTCAGATTGCAAAGCATTCAAAGAGGCCAACATAAACGAAAAATGGGAAATAGTGAAAAGAGCCAAGATCTGTTTCAAGTGTCTTCGCTTCAGGCACTCAAGAATCAACTGTAGAGCTCCAGTATGCAAGAAGTGTAAAAGATGGCATCACACTATATTACATTCCGACAAACCACCGGTACCAGTTGAGAAGAAAGTAAACCTAGAAGAAAATCCTTCAGAGAAAGTCGCCTCGATCCACAAGTCCAAAGGGGAAGAAAAGGCATACCTGAAGATTGTCCCAGTAGACCTTTACGGACCTAAGGGCCAAGCTCGCGTGCTGGCATTGCTGGACGAAGGATCAACTGTCACCCTCTTGGACGCTTCAATAGCCGAACAGATCGGAGCGGAAGGACGTCAGGAGAACCTTACGATTGAAACAGTGGGTGGAAAAATTGTGACGAAGAGTGGTTCACAAAAGATTGAACTGAAGATAAAGGGGGCTCATAGAAGGGACAAGAAGACCATAGCAGCCAGGACTATCGATGACCTAAGGCTGTCAGAGCAAAGCATAAGCGAAGCTACCTTGAGAAACTGTCAGCACTTGAAAGGTATAAAAGAACAGCTTCTTTATACCAGTGAAAAGCCTAAGCTGTTGATTGGCCAAGATAACTGGGGACTCATAGTAACAAGAAAGTTGAAGAAAGGCAAACCAAGTGACCCCGTGGCCTCCCTTACTAACTTAGGATGGGTACTACACGGGTGCGACACCGGAGCCAACGCCATAGTGAACTTCGTCAATCACTGTGAAGAATCTACGGCTGAAAACATAGAGGATATCGTCCGACTTCACTTCCAGCTGGAATCCATTGGCATTCAAGACCGACTACCAAAGAATGACAGCGACAGAAAGGCATTAGAGATCCTTGACAAAAATACAAGAAGACTAGCAAGTGGTCAATTCGAAGCGGGCCTTCTGTGGAAGACAGAAGATGAGACTCTACCCAACAATTACTCACAAGCATACAGACGCTTGATTGGCATTGAAAAGAAGTTAGACAAAGACAAAGAAATCAGAGAGTCATACGAGAAGCAAATCCAAAAATTACTTGACCAAGGATACGCAGAGAAGGCTCCGCCAACTGCAAACGAAGGAAGGACATTCTACTTACCCCACTTTGCTGTAGTGCATCCAGTCAAAAGGAAGCCAAGAATCGTTTTCGATGCAGCAGCAAAGTTTGAAGGGAAAAGCCTCAACGACGCACTACTTTCGGGTCCAGACTTGCTGCAGTCATTACTTGGGGTACTTCTACGTTTCAGAGAAGGTCCAATAGCTATCATGGCCGACATTCAGGACATGTTCCTCCGCGTAAAAGTAAAGGACGACGATCGAGACAGCCTAAGGTTTCTGTGGCGTGGAAGAAAAAGAACAGGGAAGCCTGAAGAGTACAGAATGTCGTCAATTATCTTTGGAGCAGCATCGTCACCAGCCACCGCTATATACGTGATGAACAAGAATGCAGAAGACTTTATAACCGCGTATCCTGAAGCAGTAAAGGCCATTAAAAGGAACCATTATATGGATGACTATCTTCAGAGCTTCTCATCGGCCGCCGAAGCGAAGAAGATATCAAAAGAAGTGAAAGAAATTCATGCTAAGGCGAGTTTTCACCTCAAAGGTTGGGCCAGCAATGATTCAAGCGTCTTAAACGAGGTAGAAGATATGAATAAAGAAGACTGCGTAGAACTGACTAAGGAAGAAAAGACCTTGGGGCTACGATGGCTAGTGAAAGAAGACGCATTAGCTTTTAATGTTGGGCTGCGAAAAACACCAAAAGACCTACTTGAAGGAAAAAGAATTCCGACAAAGAGAGAGGTGACGAGCGCCGTAATGTCAACATTCGATCCAATGGGATTCGCTACTCCAGTTTTGATACAAGGAAAGAAACTAATTCAAAACATCTGGCGTACTAAAATCGATTGGGACGATGAGATCAACGAAAACCAAAACGAAGCTTGGCGGCAATACTTGGCAGACGTGTCGGCGTTAACAAGAATGAAAATTCCTAGATGCTTTTCACCCAACACCAGAAAGGGACAATTGCATACATTCACTGATGCAAGCGAAGAGGCCTACGCAGCGGTAGTGTACTGGAGAACGGTTGAACCTGACGGAAGAATCCATATTTCCATGATCTCCGGGAAAGCACGAGTAGCACCCACAAAGCCAGTATCGATCCCAAGATTGGAATTACAAGCGGCCTTACTCGGCAGCAGATTAGCAGCCACATTAGAAGAAGAAATGGACCTCGAGGTGACAAAGAAAACCTACTGGACAGATTCCAGCACGGTGCTACAGTGGATCAAGTCAGAACCGCGGAAATTCAAAACCTTCGTTGCTAACCGACTAGCTGAGATCGAGGAAAAGTCCAGACCAGATGACTGGAGATGGGTACCAACCAAAGAGAACCCAGCAGACGATGCCACAAGGGGAACCCCGCTTGAATTCGACTACAACTCGAGATGGTTTCAAGGGCCAAAGTTTCTTCGTGAACCAGAAGAAAAGAACAAGCAGAAGGTGATGGCAACAAAGGTTGAAGAAGAAAACTTAATTGATCTTGAGAGGTTTTCCGGATGGAAACGGCTGTTGCGTACCACGGCTAGAGTGGTTGCTTTCGCATGTCTCCTATTGAAGAAGACACATAGAGCGACCAACGTCGCCGTCCGCCGGAAAGAAGACTCCTGGAGACCTCAAAAGAAAACTCAGAAACCGACGCAAGTTGCCGTTACCCCACGGCAAGAAAAGAAGCGGTTGTACGTACCCTTGGAAAAAGAACATCTGAAGAAGGCCGAATTGTTGTTAATCAGACAAAGTCAGAACGACAGCTTTGCGTCAGAAATAAGAAATCTGAAAGCAGGAAAACCAAGATTGGACAATTCCAGTCGGCTTAAGAGGATCGACGTCTACATAGACGACGACGGAATAATTAAACTAAGAAGTAGAACCATGAAGTTTCGCGGTGAAGAAAGAAGAAAGATGAATCCTATTATTTTGGATGGTAATCAGAAAATTGCCCGCCTCATCATTCAACATTATCACCAGAAGTTTCTTCATGCAAATACGGCCACAGTCATGAACGAAATCCGACAGAAGTATTGGATCTTGGGTCTACGAGCAACGTTGAAAGCAATCTCATACAATTGTCAATGGTGCAAGATGAGGAAGAAACTGCCAGAAATACCGCCAATGGGAGACCTAACGGAGGAACGATTACAACACCATCAATTCCCATTCTCGTGCGCAGCAGTAGATTACTTCGGGCCAATGCAAGTAACCATCGGAAGAAGAACTGAAAAGCGCTGGGGAGCACTATTCACTTGCCTCACCACCAGAGCTATACATCTAGAGCTAGTGCCTTCTCTCAGTACCAGCTCAATGATCATGGCACTTCGACGAATGGCGGCTAGAAGGGGGACACCGAAGGTTATCTTCAGCGACAACGGGACTAATTTTGTAGGAGCAAATAAGGAGCTAGAAGAAGCCGCAGAACAAAGGGGAATCAAGTGGAAGTTCATTCCTCCGGGAACCCCAAACATGGGAGGAGCATGGGAAAGACTAGTAAGAACAGTCAAAACTGCACTAGCGGCAGTCTTGAATGAAAGAACACCACCAGAAGAGGTGCTTCACACGTTAATGACTGAGGTCGAACACATAGTAAACTCAAGACCTCTAGCCCCAGTCAGTATGGATCCAGACGATGAAGAAAGTTTGACACCGAATCACTTCCTGTTGGGAAGATCATGTGGAGCAATGACACCTGGAGAATTCAGCGAGACAAACTTGATAGGGAAAGCCAATTGGAGAACTTCCCAGAGGCTGGCAGATCATTTTTGGAAGAGATGGATCAGAGAATATTTACCCCTTCTGATGCAGAGGAAAATCGACGGCCGAGCCACCAGCGATCCTAAAGAAGGCGACGTCGTCATGATAGTCGACGCAACACTGCCACGAAATTCATGGCCCCGTGGAGAAGTCATCAAAACGTATCCAGGACCAGATGGAAGAACGAGAGTGCTAGATGTGCGCACATCGGGAGGAGTACTCCGACGGCCGACGAGAAAAATCATCGTTTTGGTTCCTGGGGCGTCATCGCGTCCACAAGAAGACGTGCTACGCACCGCGGGGGAGAATGTTAGCGATGACCCCAAATTAGAGTAAGATGCCCTTAAATAATTAATTTAAGCGTTGAAAATGAATGTTAAATTATCAAATGATAGGTAATAATTAACGTAAGTAATTCACGTAAGATATTATGAATATAATTAATAATAGAAAAATATTAATGTGATATTGTATAAATTAAAAGAAAAGAATTTGTAATTACATGTAACATAACCGCAGCCAGAGGGCGCCACTTGTACGATGGTCGCAAAAGCTTAAGTACCACGAAGCTTTACCGTAGCGAGAACATGTAATAGTTTTTTACGATTTTAAAGCAGAAAAATGTTTATTTTATGTTAGTTTTAAGTGTAAAATGTTAGAATAAGTTATTATTAATGTTAAAATAATATTTATCACCTTGTAAAGGATGCCCAAATACGGAAAACTGAAAAATAAGATTTCCCCATTGTAGAAGATTCCTACACCTTTGATGATACGATATGATGAGGGGTTAATCCTATAAGGATATAGAAATAATACCACCCGATTTGAATGCTAGATTAACATTGATTTATAATTCGTTATAAAAGACACAAATTACATTTTGCATTGTTTGCAATATACACAAAACCTGAGTGTGCAGAACGCACGGGCGTGAGTAGTTAAAATAATGTACGGTTCCGTACATCCTGCCCACTCAAAAGAGATAGATAAAACACGATTGAGATGAAAAAGATTGAAAGGACAAAGAAGATAGATAATGTGATCAAAATTAAATTGTATAAAAGGATGATGGATGATAACAAGGTGATGAATCAAAGATAGTCTTAGGTGCTATAATGTAATGTAAAATAAAATATACACTAAAACGTAGGACCTAACCAATTTAGTCACGGAGCGCACTGATCACATAGATTCTGGCGAAGTAGCCTTATCTACACCACTGACCGTGAACACTTCACTGCACTTAAGCACTGATCGCGCTTGATGTGACGCCACTGGCGCCGGATCCACCGGCGCGACTGTCGCCGGCCCCGCCCCAGCAGCCTCCTGGCCCTGGGGGGCCGGCGACGCTGCTGCCCTAGCCGCAGCTCGACGACTCCTGATGAGGTACACGACGACGCCACCCAGTATGATCACCGCGGCTACACTGATGTATAGCACAGTGTAATGGTGAACATCATGAATGCTCAGATCTGTTGATGACTGTTCCTTAACCTCGTCAATCTGAGCCCTTAACTGATCCCAAATAACCTGATGATCCTCGACCATACTAATATTGTCGGGTATTGATGTTTTCATAATTCGATTAAGCATAGACACCTCTGGGACTTCGATATGATGATGAATATTCAAATTACTGAAAAAGTTATTATGAGCATAAATACTAAAGGTATCCCCTTTCAATGTGCAGCCCTGACCTAGAGTAATGATGCCATTGTTTATAAGATGGGTCATTGTCACTCCGTTCGCGCAAATAATGCGAACCTGGCATTCCGGACAACATGTGTACAACCAGGTGTTTGGCCTGTGCAACTTGATCCACCGCTCTTCGCACGACGATTTTACAGACTTACATAAGTGAGCATGATTAATTATTTTAATGTCACAGATGGATTGCTTCATTTTTAGATCGTAAATGGGCATGTTTAATGAGCACAATAATATATCGCTAGGAATATGAGTGCACGACTTTAGATCTTCTTCTGATAGAAGAAAAGCTGTATCCTTGTGCAGATTGTACGCAATAAATGATACTGATGTAAGAAATTGATAGTAGTGTTGTCCTTGTTTCTGAGAGATAGAGATGATTTTGTTTAACTCGAACATTTCGTTGCTTAAAAGCGGAATTTTGATTTCTATGATTAAGTAATTTGAGATAACCCTAGCTGAAACCTTGAGTAATCGATACAAGTCCTTGATGTTTTTGATATCTACTGGTATAGTAAGTTTACCATTTAGCTGACTAGAGATGATGCTCAGCTGATACGATAGCTGTTCGGGAGATAGTAAATGGCTGTCGATACGTCCATGAGAAATATCCGTTACAGTCCCAATCAAAGTCTGCTGGATCCATCGAAGGTTTGATAGAATGATTGATGCAGCTAAAGATGATGACGTGATATAGTTATTGTCTTGATTAACCAAACGTACTTCATATACTTCACGCGCTAAATCTTGAAGCCGTTGATTGATAAAGGAGAATTGTTTATTCATGACGTTTTCATTACGGCGTAAAATGTTGAATTCGGATTCCATGATGCTGGTTTGATTTTTGATAAGATTTTGAAGATGTTTTTCGTTGTGACTGATCTGTTCGATGTCGCTTTTGTATTTTTCGGCAAACCTTTCGTCCAGTACACCGAATAGAGAATTTGCGATATAACCGACTCCATTTACAAGACCTCTTCTTAATCTCATAGGTGCTTCATTTGTATTTTTAAGTAACATGTCATAGTGTTCAATTTCACTAATTTCCTGCTCTAGCTGAACAATGATACTCTGATATTGTTTACTTGAATGAGTGATGCACATTGTTTTGATATGATTGACGTAACTTTTGATATCCGATAAGCCTTTCCAGTAGGTAGTCATATTATAGTAGACAACTAGACGCCATTCATCCTTGATGTATTGCAGGTTCGACAGTCTGTCGAAGTAAATTGCTTGATTTTCATCTAATGACGTCAGATTATATGATTGATGATTGTTGGTACTTTGTGCGTGAACAGGGGATAGCAACATGAAAATGAATAATAATGAATGAATGAATAGGCTCTTGAATGATATTCCTCTACGAGAACGTTGAGTACGCTCACTCTTTTTTTGTTGACATGATGATGGCGGTGATGGGTTGGAAGAATTTCCTTGATCGATAGCTTGATCTTGTGCCGTGTCCTCGTTGGTAGGTAATAACACGAGTTTGTTGACAGGACGTTTGATAATGTTATCACCTTTTGTTTTTAGACTGACCACTCTAACATAGTTGTCCTTTCCTGGATGTACATCTTGAATGCGTCCTAATGCCCACTTGCCAGGTGGTAGATTTTCTTCCTTGATAAGGACTACGTCACCAATTTTGAAATTTCTATTTGGTTTACGCCATTTTGATCTAGCCTGCAATTGTTGAAGATATTCGCTTGACCACCGCTTCCAAAGCTGTTTATTCATAGATTGAACGAGTTGCCATCGCGTCGAGAGATTGATGTGATCTGGATCTGTCTGTGGCCTGGATAGAATTGGGCCACCAACTAAAAAGTGTCCTGGCGAAAGAAAGTCATCGTCAGGGCTTTCAGTCAGTTGACAAAGTGGTCTAGAGTTGAGACACGCCTCTATTTGGTAAAGTAGAGTAGTAAACTCCTCGTACGTGAGTTTTTGATCTCCAATGATCCGCTTTAAATGATATTTAAGGCTTTTGACTGCTGCCTCCCAAAGACCACCTGCGCTTGGCCACGCTGGAGCATTGAAATGCCAGCTTACGTTCATGTGACTGATGTTATCAAATAGATCGGTGTTGATATTGGCTAAGATTTCTTGATACTCCTTCTTAATGATACGATTGGCGCCTACGAAATTTCTTCCATTGTCACTATACATATGACTAGGTGCACCACGACGAGCTGAAAATCTTCGGAAGGCTGCTAAGAATGCTGGAGTACTCAGATCGGAAACAAGTTCCAGATGAACAGCTTTGGTGGACAAGCAAACGAATACTGCTATATACCCCTTAACCGTTTTGATTCCACGTCCCTTATTGGCTTTTAACTCTACGTGTCCCGTAAAATCGACACCGGTGTGGGTAAATGGACGTGACGGGGTGACTCGAGGCTGTGGGAGATCAGCCATGATTTGATTATACTTTGATTGATTGAAGCGCTGACACTTAACGCAGGATCTCAACCTTCTCTTGACAGTACGAATTCCGCTTATGATCCAATATTTATCTCTGATATATGCAAGTGTCAGACGCGGGCCCCCATGCAATGTTGTCATGTGAGCCTGATGGATGATTAAGTCGGTGAGACGACTGTGGCTAGATAATATGATAGGGTGCTTTGATGAGTCCTTGATACATGCGTTTTTGAGTCGTCCTCCCACTCTAAGGATACTGTCCTCATCCAGAAAAGGATTGAGACATGATATTTTACTTTTAGGGTGCACGTATCCCTTTTGATTGATAAACTGAATGTCTTCATGAAATTCGTATAATTGATAATTCTGTATGATTAAATGTAATGCATTGTGCAACTCTGCTGACGTCAAAAATTCCGTCCCACCTGTGTGTTTACCTCGCGATCGTTTAATGAAACGTGATATCCAAGCGACTATTTTTACAATACGAGTTAATGAACTGTAATTGCACAATAGCTCTTGTATAACTGAAATGTTATTTTTATATAAGGCGGTGTTCACACAGTGTTTTTTGATCTCAATATTCGGCGATTGATAAGAAGTGACAGGTAATGTATTACGATCGAAATGAATTATCCATTTTGGACCCTGCCACCATAATGGATGGTTAAGTAGCTTCTGTGACGTGAGACCCCGAGTGGCACAATCTGCCGCGTTATCCTCTGACCGTACGTGATGCCAACATGATGATGGAACGATATTGGTGATTGTGATAATTCTATTAGCCACGAATTGTTTCCACCTATGGACGTCTCCTTGGATCCATCCTAGGACTATCATGGAGTCAGTCCAGGCATAAATTTCCACGTTTTCATTTGATAATGACTCCATAACCTTCTTGATAAGTTGAGCAAGAAGTAACGCACCACAGAGTTCGAGCCTTGGCAGTGACACCTTTTTAGCCAGAGGCGCTAATTTTGTTTTTGCGACAGCGAGTCTCGATATGCACTCGCCCTTATGATCTTTACTTACGACATATACTGCACAAGCATATGCCTTATCGGAAGCGTCACAAAATGCATGTATTTGATACAATTGGTTTGTATTACCAATGTATCGCGGTATAATGAATTGGTCAATGAGATTGAGATCACTCCTGAGATGAATCCAATCATCTTGAATTGATTGTGGAACATTTTCATCCCAAGATAATTTTAATGACCATGCGTTTTGGAATAGAAGTTTCGCTCTTATTGATAGTGGAGACAGCCAACCCAATGGGTCAAAAAGTTTCGATATTTCAGATAGCAACTGCCTCTTCGTGACGCATTGATTACGACACTGGACCGGATTTTGGAAGCTAAAGGTATCCGTTGATGGATTCCACCTGAGTCCAAGCGTTTTCTTCGATTCTGAGCACTTAAAGTCGAATGGGCTATTGAGCTGATCTGAGGAAAGATCTTTAAGTAGCTCCGGGTCATTACTGGACCACTTGCGCAGATTCATGCCAGCACCCTTCAACATCTCAATGAGTTGATGTTGTAGCTCCCTGGCTTGATTGATGGTATTTGTGCCTCCAAGAAGGTCATCCATATAAAAAGATTGGCGTAATGTTGACGCTGCTAATGGGTATCTATCGGCATCGTCGATTGATAACTGTTTAAGAGTCCTCATAGCTAAATAAGGAGCGGCTTTAGTGCCGTAAGTCACTGTAGTTAAACGATATTCTCCTAGTAACTCTTGAGGTGATTGTCTCCAAACGATTGATTGAAGATGATGATCTGATTGTCTGATGAAGAGCTGTCGAAACATTTTCTCGATATCAGCTGTCATAACGTACTTGTAAGTGCGCCAGTTCAAAATAAGTGTCATGAGATCTTTTTGGAGATTTGGTCCACAGCACATGAGGTCATTCAGACTTTTACCGGAAGATGATTTTGAAGAAGCATTGAAAACGACTCGAAGTTTAGTCGTTGTGGAATCTAATTTGATGACGCCATGATGAGGTAAATAGAAGGCTGGTTTTGATTCGTCGACATTATCGGCCTTACACATGTGACCCAGTTGTTGATATTCGGACATAAATGATTTATAACTTTCCGAGAATAATAAATTATTGCACATTTTTCTTTCCAACTGTTTGAATTGTGCAATCGCTTTTGATTTAGACGATCCAAGTTGATTTTCGTATTCGGGTTTCATGGGAATGCCAACTTCGTATCTGCCAGTATCTAAGCGACGAGTAGTTTGTTGATAAAACTCTTCACAATACTGCTCTTCACTAGTCAATGATGATGATGATGATGGTTCAACGTCTTCAATCTCCCAGTATTTTGAAAGATCCGATATATTGTTTGTCACGATATGACAATTAAAAGTACGAACGTTTCCCGATAAAATCCATCCGAGGGCAGTCTGCTGCGCAATTGGAGCTTGAGATGGACCTTTGATAAGACCGTCCATGATGATCTGTGAATAAATGCTGACATCCAAGAGAAGATCGATAGGCTTGGAAACATTGTACTCTGGATCAGCTAATTGCAGATGCTGGAGATGAGGCCATGATTGTTTTTTGAACTGAACGCTAGGCAAGTTACTGGCAACCCGAGAGAGTACGAGTGCTTCTGTAGTGAAATTATAATCGCCGTAGATAGATTGACAGTCGATAGATACTAAACCCTTACTTTGACTAGCACCTGAACCTATACCGGACACGGACGCATTGTAACGTCGCCTCTGTAAGCCTAGTCGTTGCACAGCGTTCTCCGATATAAGTGATATTTGAGACCCCTGGTCCAGGAGAGCCCTTAGGGTTATATAGGTACCGTCAGAACACCTTACATTGATCGATAACGTGGTTAATAGTAATTCTTCATCGTCTACTGCGACATGATTGGCATTAGGCTGTTTGTTGGGTGTTTTTGCGGACGGACCCGATGTAGACGATGATGATGAGGATTGATGTTTTGATGATTGCATACACGCTTCATGGAGTATGGTATGATGATTGCCTTGGCAAGACTTGCAACGTTTGGTGGAAGTACATTCATTTCCGTCGTGAGAGAATAGGCAATTTTTACAAATATTTGATTGTGTAACTATTCTCATTTGTAAATCCGGAGTCATGTTAATAAATTTTTTGCATGAAAACAAATTGCGATTATGATTTAGGTTGCAAACTGCGCATTTCGAGATATGAATAGCTTGAGCTTGATAATTTCGATGATTAAAGCCTTTATAATTATTATATTTGTAATAATTATTTTGCACTTTTGGATTTGGGGTTCGTTTGATAGATGTAGCGGGTTCCTTATCATATTTGGTTATCTGTTCCAACGCAGTAAATTTACCTTCAAGGAATGTCATTAACTCGTCTAACTTAGGTAATTTTCGCGGTTCGACGCGTGCTTCTCTGTAATCAGTCTGGGTATCCGTATCCAGTTTTTTACATAGAAGGTGCACCAATAAAGGATCCCACGCATTAGTATTGACGCCAAGATTGTGAATAGCATGAATGCACTCCGTAGTAGTGTCATATAACCTTTTGATTTCGGATGAGGATTGTTTTTGAATGTTGGGCTGATTGAGAAATATTTCGATTTGATGAGTGAAAAGAGCTTGCTCGTTGTTGTATCGATGGACTAAAATCTCCCATGCGGTATCGTAGTTTTCCGATGAGACATTTAAATGATAGATGAGTCGTTCAGCTTCGCCCTTGAGCTTACCCTTAAGATGTTGCATCTTTTGGGCCTTGGTGATGGAATTATTGTTATGAATTGTCTCGCTAAACAAATCATAAAAGGTTGGCCATTGACTATAATTTCCGCTGAACGTAGGTATCTCAAGTTTCGGAGTGACCTTTTCTAAATGAGTCGTAGAGGAGATTTTCCTATTTAGCTCACGTTTGATATTTTTGTAAGCTAACTCATGACGAGTGAATTCCTCGTCATACGATATATCTCCACCCGCAAGTATATGATCGATTTTCAAATGCTGAGCGTCGATAATTTTCCAAATAGACTGAACGCCGTTTAGCTCGTCTTCGAGTTCCCATTTATCCGATATATTTTCAACCTTGATGCTCTTAATAAGTCGACTAAGTGCCCTGAAATTAGTCCGCTGCATTGCTAACAATTCATCAACCTCCCCATCTGGTTGAGTTGATTTTGATGATTTTCCGTAAGATGATAAGAGGATGCGGACAGACTGATAAAGGTCTTTGCCTACCTGATAGGTATTTAGACGGAAATATTCATCTGCCTCACTGGCATGATCGGAAATTCTAGAATGATTTTGTTCGAACTCTTCCCAGAGAGCGTCTAGCGCGCCTAACCGTTTTTTGATGTATTCGGCATTTTTGCGGGAATCAGAGTCCTTATTAAAGTTGACCTTTATGGTAGTGATACTGGAGATGATTTCAGATTGACGGGCTATACGAGATTCCATGTTGAAAAATAAAGGAACAGTCTTACTTGATAAATGATGATCCAGATGCGACGTTACAGTAGTGACGTCCTACGCCCCTGCTGGTGATTCCAACGAAGCTGACAGCGTGCGCGACCTCTCGCGCCACAGATGAGATGAAGATGATGAAGTATCGCGATTCAATGAACACGACCGAGATGGCTTAAGCTAGCGATGCTCAAGTCGATGATGTGTGTAGATTACACTGGTGATCGCACGGAACTTAAGTCCACGTCACGTTGACGTACACGAGACACGAATACGCGCGCGAGGTCAAAGTAACCGCGAAGGTCCCGCCACGATCCGGCTCGAAGGACCAAAAAAAATGTAGAAGATTCCTACACCTTTGATGATACGATATGATGAGGGGTTAATCCTATAAGGATATAGAAATAATACCACCCGATTTGAATGCTAGATTAACATTGATTTATAATTCGTTATAAAAGACACAAATTACATTTTGCATTGTTTGCAATATACACAAAACCTGAGTGTGCAGAACGCACGGGCGTGAGTAGTTAAAATAATGTACGGTTCCGTACACCCATACAAACTAGACAGTTTCTAAGTGTAAAAAACCTAAAACGCTCTGATTGGCTGCCGCCAAAAGGATAGTGCCGTGTGCAAACTCCGAGCGTTCTGATTGGCTGAAGGTCTCTATAAAAGAAGGCAGTTTTCCTTGGTTGGGCATTCTGAATCCAGCAGTACTACGAAAAGGAATATAAAAGAAGAACTTAAGGAAAATAAAAGAAGAACTTTACAATCAAGGAAGTGTTTATTCTGAACGCCGACACCTCTTGCCAAGCTACTCCCGCCAGCGCAAAATAAATTCGTTCTACAGCCTCAGCTGCAACACTGTTGTTGAGAGAGAAACAGAGTAAAAGACAATTGACATGATTACTTTATGTCAATTGTCATTAATCAATTAACCAGCTATGGTATTGTGATTGTATACAACGTCGGGAATCTATTATTATTGAGGCATACAGACCTTATCCAAGTGCTGTCGGAACAACAAAAAGGTGAACTTTTAGAACGTCATTATCATTAGTCATTGAAGGTTATGCGTGAGTTATTGGAACGCTGCTCTAGATGCGCTCAGGTGTCATACTGTGGGGGATCCACATAGATTGACAATAAAATACCCAGAAGTGAAGTTTGCACGCTAATAAACCCGTATAATTAATTCCAAAGTACAACTGCAGTATCCCGCCAGGCAAGATCACCTCGCCTGGTCCCTTTTCAATGGAGGATGAGGAACTTTACACCCTGTTATCTCATACCTCCAAACTGGTGACCCCGACGTGATTGGAAGCAACCTTCTTTCGACGGTGCGAAACTATACTGATGAACATCCTAGGTCCCACCTAGGATGTTCATAAACATCATCCATCCTAGGTCCCACCTAGGATGTTCATCGGTATACTAACTTTTAAACTTTCGCGTTTCATATTAATGACATATACATATTCTGGGCATAAATACTGTTACAATTAAAAATAAACAAAATATTACATTTGAATTTGGAATCTGTCATTTTTATATAATTTTTCATTGTGTTTTCTTATTTTGGCGCCAATAAATTGTTCAATATTTTGCGATATTGAAATGGAGTGGGGTGATAAAGAGAACCGAATCGCTGTGATTGCATTACACAAAGTGAGTATGGAGCCAAATGCATTTTTTAAAACTCTCCACACGCTTGGCATTAGTCAAATGTTTGTGTACCGGGCTATTAATAGGTACAATGAGACCTCCTCTGTTTGTGACAGAAAAAGATCTGCCCGTCCACGTAGTGTTCGTACGAAAAAGGTGATCAAAGCAGTAAGGGAAAGAATTCGAAGGAATCCTGTCCGAAAGCAAAAGAAGCGGTATGCTAAGGAAGGTGACAGAAAAATTTTGTTTACGGATGAGAAAATTTTTACAATTGAGCAACATTTTAACAAACAAAATGACCGTATTTCTGCTCAAAGCTCTAAGGAAGCTTCTCAATTAGTCGACAGAGTGCAACGTGGGCATTATCCGACTTCAGTGATGGTTTGGTGGGGTGTTAGCTATGAAGGAGTGACTGAGCCATACTCTTGCGAAAAAGGTATCAAAACATCGGCACAAGTGTATCAAAATACCATTCTTGAGAAGGTAGTTAACACCCCTTAACAACACCATGTTCAATAACCAACAATGGTCCTTCCAGCAAGACTCGGCGCCGGGTCATAAAGCTCGGTCCACGCAGTCTTGGTTGGAAACGAACGTTTCCGACTTCATCAGGGCTGAAGACTGGCCGTCGTCTAGTCCCGATCTAAATACGCTGGATTGATTTATGGTCAGTTTTAGAGAGTAGGGCTTGCTCTAAACGTCATGATAATTTGGACTCCCTAAAAGAATCCATACGATTGGCAGTGAAAAATTTTCCCATGGAAAGAGTGCGTGGTTCTATTGATAACTGGCCTCAACGTTTCAAAGGACTGTATTGCAGCCAATGGAGTCCACTTCATATAAGCTTTTTATGTTTTAAATTGTTTTATATTTATGTATTAAACTTACATACTGTAAAAGTAATAAATGTTATTTGCAATAGAAAAAATATTTTTTTATTTGTTACAGTATTTATGGCTAGACTATGTATTTACGCGGGTATTAACGCGGAAAATTATTATTTGAATACCTTCTGCTTGTGACCACGACCGTAAACATATGTCATCTATTCTATCTATACTGAATAAAAATAATCCCGTAACTTCTCCTATTCTGAGCCACGCTGACCGCAAGCCTGGCTGGACATTAGTGAGCCCTGGTGAGCCCTATGTGTGAAGGCCTGCTGCCTCTTTGTGCGTCGCACCGTGCGCGTGGCCGAACGGCGAGTTATACTTGCACTTTGCCGGTTTTTGCAAATGGAACTTATCGCCACGTGAGTATCGTCAATATAATAACATAACCACAACTGTTACGTCCTTACATCCGTACATACATGTCACGAATGTTGCGTGTGGTGACAAGTTTTGTAAGGTTATATAAGAAATTCCTCGCTTTTGTAACTCGATACGGCTTAGGGCCCGTTTTAGTATTGTCGATGTGTCGATTCAGTTTTTATTAACTTAACTACACAGTTTTTTATTAACCAGACCTTAGGAAACTGATTCCAAAACACTAGTTACCAGCTAAGCGCGTATCGGGCCACGCTTAGTGTAGGGTTCCGTTGTTTCCCGTCTGTCATATCAAGTATCCCCACTTAAGAGTTATTGTAAATCTTAAAACCGCAAATCAGCGTAGCGGAGCCCTAAAAACAGCCGTTTAAGTATATCTGAACGTAATTATAAACAGTTTTATAAATTTGCAGGAAAGACAATCTTTAGCTCAGCATGCAAGATCACGCACTACGCACATACCCGAAGTCTCTAGTTATTTTTAGAATAATTTTCATAAGATTTTTCCTTTGAACACAAATCACAAGCGTAATGATTCCAAACATTGCGCCGGATATAATGATATTACATTTGTGATATGCGTACATTATGACCAAGCGTCATTGGCGAAGGTCGTCTGGAGTAGCCATACTCTCCACATGCACATGAAATTTGGACTACTTATCTGTAGATACTGGGTCGACTGGGATGTGAAATATACCTACAGTGCTGGTTCGAGTATATGAAATCGGATTTTGTGTGAGTTTGGATGGTTCGACGTGGCACTAAAAACAGATGACTTCGTACAACTATTTTAGCAAATAATGTAAATGTAAGTACTAGAAATAAACATATAAGTCTAAAGCTTTCACGCACAAACGAGCTGGACCGCGGTGGGCCACTTACTACGTATCGTATTTAATTCAGTCTCCGGGTTGTAATTCTATCTTTTCGCTGAGTATTAGATGGTCTCTAACATATGTAAGTACTGCACGCCTACATTCCCCAAGCACATTATATGATATTTTTTGGAAAAGTATACCGATTGATATTTCCTAGACGTTTTTATGTCGTTGACCTTCCTGTAACTATTAATATACCTAAGCGTTTTCAGACAAAAAAAATAGTGTTTGTGAAATATTGGTCATTAAATCTATTTCGGCGTGGAATGACCTAGACAGTGGAGACACAGAAACCACGGCACAGATATAACGTGACGCAGTCACGCTCAATCGCAGGGTCGTTTTACTGCTGTTACCTTCTGTAGCTGTTATTCGAGCTAGACGATTGTCATGGCGAAATTTTATTCTATAGGAAGTTTCATCCAATACATTATAGAAGGTAGCGTTAGCGTTATCGCAAAATTATGTAAATAAAAAGAGCCTGAAATTTACGCAATCCGCAAATCGAATTTAGCATTATTTGAGTCTAAATGTGGTTACGATAAAATGTAACGTAAGTAGGCCTCTAGCCCTGATATTCATAATTAGGCACGCTACACACATGGACTCTATCACGCGAAAGTCGATACTGTCGTTAAGTAGGTATATGCCACCATTACTGATAACGTGCACGTATTTTAACTGCTGACGGATGCAAATTTAAACCAATATTTACTGAGGACCATGGATCGATAAAAATCCTTTTTGTTCACGTTAATTCTATATTCTGTTTTACCATGAAGAATTTGGTAATCGACATGACAGTTATCATAGTGAGAAGTCCAAAGCACAAACGTATAGAGGATACTAAATTATGATATGCTAAGGAGGAGAAACTTCCTAGGAGAATCAGGACAGGACTAATCAGGAGGTTTATAACTATATGTATTAATTTCTGATATGATTATTGTGCCGTCACCCAAACCCAACAACATAGCACTGAGTGAAACATGTCCAAACATAGATTAGTGGCTATATTACACCTACAACCAATATCTAATAACCCAGATAACAAACACCTACACCATCTTGTTACAGTGCGCACCGGCGAATATGTGCATTATTATCTTATCTGGTGGAGTGTCGAGTGTGTTGACACATAAGTAGCTGCGCTAGTATACCTAGCGTGACCTAGCGGCTATCGCCACAAACGCTGTGCTGTGGCTGTGCCCTGCGACGAGTGGCACGAGCGGCACGCGTGCACTTCAAGCGACTGCAAACCGATATCAAGACAACAGTTCACTGAACGTCGATGCAGAAAACTGCTTTGCGGTCGGAGTGCAGCTGAAATGCAGTTCGACTATGTAGTATCAATGCTTACAAAAAACATTCAAGTATTGCGGGCCGTGACCCTTATTAGTGATCCCTCCGCACTAATCTAACCCTTAGCCTCTGCTAACAAACTCTTCATCTAACAAAACCTTGTTCTAATAAAGTTGACCTACCGGTTAATTAGTGGAATTATTGTTCCTGGTCGTTTGTATCACATCACATTACGCCTACCTGTCTAAGTAAAGTTAATTCGGTCACTTAAACTGTTTAGGGTAATAGAAGATAGTGAACGCACGATAGGTAATCCAATTCCAAAGAAAAACTTCAAATGTACTGATGACACAGAGTTCACGTTACTTACGTACGTTATAATGAAAACATACGTGCCTCATGGACGCGCGAGTGAAATTAACAGAAAAGCAGCAGCATTAACTTATTTGGTTAATTAATTTACAGAAATTAAACTTAATTACTTTAAAGCGATGGCCAACTTGGCCCTAGTTTATTCTGTGGAGCTGGAGTCTTTACAACCGAATACTGCGATAGCCATTTTAGCTTTTTAATTAAAGTAACCATGCCTGATAAAACATAACGTAGTTTTTTTTGGAATAGGTAACTTCCGCCTTTGATCGGATTAGAAGTTGGAACAGGGTGATTTTTCGTAAGTGTCTGACACTATTTCAAGAGCCATCTAATGACTTTCGCCTCCCAAAATAAGCTAAGAAGAAGTAACATTTGAGAAAACTTTTAATATCGAGTACCTACTTAGGTACAATGAAATATTTGTTTACATGGCCTGGGCACCTGAAAAGGACAGATTAAACCTTGACCAGTACATACTACAAAACAAAACCGGAAAACATATCAATAGACAATTTAGGGGTACTTCCCTTTTTAGGCATGGATAACAAATGGGCTTCCTTATCATCAGTTGAGCGACACAATAGATCCATGTCGAGTTTAATTCAACTATTGTGCTGCCAAGTCAACTACATGCTGTAAGGCATAAAACAAGGGATACCACTTATATTATGGGACTCAGTGTTGAATACGTCAGAGATTTCGACTGCATCCACAAAAATAACGGATATAAGTATATTAAGATAAGAATCTCATTTTTTGTCCCAGACAAACAAATGCATTAAGGGTGTTTCGCGAATTTAGAAAAGAAACTATGGGCATTGGCTAATTGTTATCAAAAATATTATATTGGTCATCTCAATTTGAATTCGTTATCAACAACTTAGTTGAAAGTCCTGAGATAAGGGAACTTCAATAAGTTGTGATAGCAACACGAAATCAGTAGATCAGCTCACCTGGATGACGAGCGGGCGTACAGCGTGTATGCTCTCATCGCTTACATGCGACGGGAAGGTTTCCAGATCCAGGTCGATAATGGCACATTTCGAAGAGTTGCAGTAGTTGGAAACCTGTTAAAAAATATATTAAATAACCTAAGTCTAGTCTAAAAACTTTGGTTACGAAAGTCATCATTGCTCTTAAATCTCGATCTTTCAATTGCTAGACGACTTCTAGCGTAAACTAGTTCGCCACACCAACCTTAAGGATCCAAAGTTAAGCCAAGGTTTTAGTTTAAGGCCAAGATAGGACATGCAATCAAAATAGCTACTAACCACCGACAATGAATAGGGCTTTAATCCTAGATTGTAGAGGAGCACTGTGTAGGGCAGCTTAGCAGCGGCACGGATGAAGCTGACAGCCTCAGCGTGCGCGTCGTTGCGCGCGTAAGTCACGAGGGCAGGCAGTGTGGTGTTGTGCCACAGCTCTTGGTGGCCGTCTAGCCCCAGCAGCCGAGAGTACTGTTCCTCCTGCACCAGGTGGTTTTCCTCCACATCCCGCAAGTTCTCCTGCTGGGACAATGATGCCTGTATCGTGGTAAATCACTATTTTACTGTCAGATGTACCAATTTATTAAACTATATTTTTTTTTTCAATCTAGTGTTACTACTAATCTTCTTGTAGGTATAAATTGACTATGGGTTATAAATTTGCATTAGTCAAATCAACAAAATTATTATAATCTTCCCTTATTTCAGTCAGTTAACCTGACAAACTTACTAGAGGTGAAATAGGAGTTTTCCTTTCAAATCACTGTTGCAAATGATTGTTTAGAGGTTTAAAATGTTCCTTAAACATCTTGTAGTCTAGACAGCCAAAAATGAATTTAGTATATCAATGACATTACAAACTTTCACTATCATTTTAAAGACATTTTGAAACTTCAGCAATGCCATTACTAGTTTGTCAAGATACCAATAAACTAAAGTTGGAGGATAGTAGTAGTAATAGTAATATGCATCACGGAGTCAAACCATTAATTAATTAACATACAATCTAAAAGAGAAATTGATTACGAAATATAAAACAGAAAAAACAATGTAATTCCTGGTCCTCGTTAGATTGAGAAAGAGACTTAAATAAACACAAACAATATCATGTTTTTGTAATTTGATGTAAGCATTGTGTACAAACATAAAACTTGTAAAATTGCAATTAAAATTTCTTACCAGCCGTAGTAACAAAATAATAATGTTTTTTTTAATAATAATATTAAATTTAATAAATTCGGTTTTTAGTGTACACATTATAATCACAAACCTGAAAATCCTTAAGATGTTGATGTGTTTGCGTGACAATACTTTGAATAGACTGCGGAGGCTGCGAGTGGAACACTATGAGAAATATACTTATTGCAAATACCGACGTCGAAAACAGCAAAAAGCTCTTAGTTTTCATTTTGTCCGCACATTATCACATACCGCTTTCGACTCCAAACATATTATTCGTTATTAACTGCTCTTTAACAGTCACTCGTTCAACGAATGGTCCAAAGCACACATGATCCGGCTAAATCATTTTTATAATTGTTCTCTCAGAAAATAAAAGAAATCAATATCAATGACACGAGTCACCGCAAACCCACACGCGCCCAGTTATATTATATCGATGCGCATACTAATGTTATCACAAAGTTATGATGCGAACGCAGTAAATTATTTACGCGGTTGCCGCTGTTTAATTATTTCATGTTGTCGTATGTTTTCGAAGCAATCTCTTTTGAGGATAGAAGCGTTCGGCCAGTTGTCTATCTTACTGCTTTTGTTAGGTATTTGACATTCGTGTTTGACATCTGTCACTACCCAATAGTTCAGGGGAGGGAAGAGAGCGGAAAGCTCCCAAAGGTTGCGTTCATACCGCGCGCTAACGGACTAACGGTGCTAACTAATATTACTAAAACAAGACTAGAGTAAATTGAAGAATAAAGTAGGTACATTATAAGTACCACAAGAATGAGCAAATTTTATATGCAGATAGTCATAGGTCATCTTATTTATTATCAGTATTTTTAAATAAAATATAAAATAAAATTTTGTTCTAGAGCAAATTGGATTAATAATTATTCAGCATACCACCTCACCACATGAGCGTTATTAAATAGTATTCACGAGTATATTTTAATTAAATTAAATTCCATAACAAGTAGGTAATAGAAATAATAGGTTATGAATATAAATTATATATTCTATGCCAAAAGAGCTTTTTAAAGAAACTCGGTAAACATATTTTATTATTTAATAATACCTAACATTGTTTCCTATAATAAAATGCTAATATGAGTCCTAAATAGTCCTCAAAAATAAGAAAATTAATGGAGAGTAAAAGCTAATGGTATGTATCTACACATACATTAGCTTTCACTCTAACATTCAATTGGTACAGTTTTGGTATACCTTGTTTTTTTTTTACTTGCAATAAACTAGTGCTTGACTGCGATCCCACCTGATGGTAAGCAGTGATGCAATCGTTGATGGTAAGGCGCACTAGTTTATTACTTTGATTACTTTTTAACGTGGCTTGGCTTGACTTCGGCTTAGCGTTTTTCTCCGCTCCACTTCCTTCCCGCGTTCTTCTTACGATTACATGTACCCACATTCGCAAAATAAATAGATTTGATTTGATTCGAAATATTACAGAAGAAATCGCAAAATAGCCGAATATAGTAGACACTAGCTACTCTCGCGCGGTTTTAACCGCTACTCGGCTCCATTTGATCGTAGCTTGATGTTTTATAGCCTGTAGCATTCAGGAACATTGTAGCTATCTATCAGTGAAAGAATTTTGGCAATCCGACTAGACCAAAGATTACCCCCTACATACAAACTTACAAATTTTACCTCTTTATAATATTAGTATCATAGATTCACAGACACTGACAATCGAATGACACTTCAACAATTAATGTACCTACTCTGTGCCCTCATTAAATTAATAATGCCATTTTGGCTTAAAGAACTTGTATCCAGCCCATAAACTTCAAAAAAAAAACAATGCCATATTCACATTGACATTTCTATCTCAATCATTGTCTTGAAACTTCAAAATTAACTGACATTTGTCTAAAACTGTCAGTGTCAATGTCAAGCTACAACGTTCCTAGTTTGTTTTTATTATAATTGTTGCGCATATTAGTGTTATCTAGCATCTCTGTCTTACTTACCAATTCTTGTTGATATTCCATGAAAAACAACAATATAATTATGTTTTTGTGTTATGCTTTCTAAACCTCAACGTGTTGATTCTTTGTAATAGCAAACAAAAAAGGGTTCTTCACTCGGAAGAATCCGGTGGTATAAATTGACGTTATAATAATTGTATTGTATTATTTATATATATAAATTAGCAGTTAGTATAGCTGACAATATGTCGAATGTATCGAAAAGAAGAAAAGAGGGATCCAGAACCAAGATCAAGGTATGGAAGGAGGTCACGTCGTGACCCACTGAATCACAAAGTTGAACGGCGCCTTCGACAGCGTGGTATTTCTGTTAAGAGCTAAATGTTTTATTCGTTAATTTAATTTAATTTATCAAGGGCTCTACAGTATTAGCTTTGAACTCAGTATCGTGAGTTAAAAAAAAAACATGTCATCACAACTTTAAAAGCATGATGTAAAAATATTCTTTTCATTCTACAACTTGTTTGTGACCATGTAAAGCTATATTTACTTATTTTGCACATTGGGATAATAATAGAGTGCCAATGTGCAAAATAAGTAGGTACCTATAGCACAAATATAAAACAAGTTGTTAAGAATTCACATAAAGTTGTTATCATGTGTGACATCACATGATAATGACAAACTGACACCAAGGTTATTTCATATAATTATTTTGTATTGAACATATAACTTTGTTTACCTACAATGGAAGCTCCATTAAATACTTGACTTGAATAAATTGCATTAATATTTAGTTTCATATCTCTCTGTCAGTGCAAAATCTGTAAAATGATATTTACATAATATATTGGCACCACTAAAATATTAACAACTACCTCGCTAAATACTTACCAAATTTTAAAACAAATTGGTCTAGTTGTGTTAAAAAATAACAAAATTATCCATAAATTCTCACAAACCTTTACATTTATAATATTTTAAGAATTTTGTCAAACTCAAAGTTACTTGTTATGCTTTGGAAGGACTGTAAAATATATCATAAGAACAAACCAACCAAATGATAATAATTTTACCCTCAGAGCATGGGTGACCACAAGGAGTTCCTGAAGCGCATCACTAAGACACTATACTATGGCCAATTACCCACTTTACCCTGTCTAAGTCTACCAGTTACAGGTAAGGTGCACTTACACTGTCATGTCTTAATCACACTCAATCTTTATATATAAAAATTTTGTGTCACATGTTTGTCTGCGATGGACTCCTAAACTACTAAACCAATTTTAAATTTTATTTGCATTCCATGTGCATTTTGCATTGTGCGTTGGTGCTACCATTTATCATGCCACAGTGAGACCGTTCTTTTGCGAAGTACCACTTGGAAGCCGTCCATGCTGTGGTCGGCGAATATGCCGGAGGCACTGCACCGCCACGGGAGCCCAACAAACAAACCCTAAATGCGTTATTGTACTGAACGCGCAGAAAATTGCAGTCATATTTGGTGTAATTGATTTACAAATTGCGCATGTAAAGTGTTATAATGTTGGCCCTAATTATTTTCAATTGTAAGTAATTCGAAGTTTGTCGTAATAATGTGTTTGAATTGGCAGAGATTTCGTGTGAGCTGTGGTCAGTGTCCCAGCGCGGGCGGTCGCTCCGGCGCCTGCACGCGGACGCGGCGGCCGGCATCGCGCGCAGCGCGTGTGTGTCGCCCTGCGCGCTCGTGCTGGCCATCCTCTACCTAGAACGATTGAATGCTTGCAATCCTGATTACATCGCCGCTGCTGCGCCTGCTGATCTCTTCCTTGTTTCCCTGGTATAATTGGGATTGTAAATAAAAACATGTATTTAAAATATCTTTTTACCATTATAAGCATTATTAAATGAACTTATATTTTTAGATGGTAGGTAACAAGTTTTTGCAAGATGATGGAGAAGACGACGATGTGGTATGCTCTGAGTGGGCTGCCTCTGGTGGTTTAGAGCTGAACCAGCTGAAAAAGCTTGAAGTTGAATTCCTCAATGCAATAGTTAGTACTTAATCACATTTCCAAAATCATTGTTTTAAAAATACACATGGTCAAAAATATGATATCTATTTATTTTTCACATTAACAGGATTGGAACGTATTCGTGAGTGAAAAATCATTTGAAGCAGGATTGATGTGGTTGGAACGGCAAGTGGCGCTGAAGCAGGCTCAGCTGCGAGGGTTCTTCACGTACAGCGACCTGGTGGCTGCCAGTGACGCAGCTCTGCTGCCGTCGCTGGCCCGCGGGTTAGGCGCAGCCTGCGCGTCCCTGGCACTGGCCTACCTGACCAGCCTCGTGGCCTTCCTCACGTCCACGCTAGTCATGTCGCATGCCTGGCTGCCCGCTCTACATTACATGGCCACGCGCACTCCACTTGCACCCCTAACCGCCCTCGACGCGCTTGATACAAATATTATAACGCACAGTTTGCATTCGGATCTGACCTCATACAACAACAATGCAACTCTAGACCAGTCCACATTACATATTCTCTCTGAAGAGACTGTTTCTGACAGCTTAAAGTGTTGCACAAAGTGGACCAAGTATCAAGATAGTACGACGAGCAAGAGGAACTGGTATGACGCGATCGTAGTGTACGACTGGAAGACCTTGGAGCCGTGGTGGTCGACGACATCTGTACTCAATTGGTTGTATCAGAGCTCTCTCGTAAACCCGATGCAGCGTTGGCTGGACAAACTCAGCTCATTAAGCGAATTAGTTGCGCGCGACGTAGGTGGTTCCACACCGCATCGGAGCTGCGGGGCGGCGCCGAACTGTCTGCGGCAGGGCCTCAACCTCAGCAAGCTGGGCGCGCTCGTGGCCACTGTGTCCGACCGGTAGACCGCCAGACCGACACCAAAAAGGCTGATAAATTATGGACAATGAATGACGCCGTGTTCACAGGACAATTTACAACAACTACAATGTTAATATAAGTAATTATTTTAAATGATAACTATCGTGAGACATTGTATATATATTTAAAATTTCTCCTTTCTCACGTGGATTTACTGAGAAGTTCTTTTATTACTACTAGTGCTGATCATGTTTTAATTAATTTATTAACAATTACTCCAACTTTTAAGCTTAATAACTTGTTAAAATAACTATTTTTTAAAAGATAGGCTTAACGTTAAGCCATTGTTCAATTATTTGTTCACGATTTAGTTTTGTTTTTGGATCTAAAAATAAAAATATCAATTTTGGAATTGCGTTGTAAAATGTCCGGTGAGCAATTTTAACGTTTTTAAATAAATAGCTATACTTCTATTCTTCCATCGCTAAAGACTTGTGTCTCAAAACAAATGAGAAAAACGTAAAACATCAAAATGGCAGACACAGCATGAACTAAGACTAAGGGCGAGTATACAATGCGGCGTACCGATGACACGTCATAAAAATCAACCACACTGTACTACGTATCGTAATCGACCGCAGCACATTTTCGCATCGTTCAAACGAACCGATCGTACTGAACGATGACGCTTTTTATGGCTGTGGGACTTAAACTATAAGATGCGTCGTCGCTGCGCAGTATTTTGAACTCGTCTTAACTTGAAAGTATACAATGCTTGAAACATAGCCATTTTAAAATGTTATCATTTGTTGTAAGAAATCTATTGTCTATAGTTGATCAATAATGATCAACTAACTTAGTAATTCTACATAACGAACAGTTTTCAATGTTATATTCAATAAAAAACTAGAAAAAGATCAGTCCATTACAACACTTGATATGTATATAAATATATATTTTATACAAACTTGTCAGCGACGTAATAGCATTGGCAAAGGGTTGAAACAATATCGCTCTAGTGCTATCAATATTTCTATCTATTTTTGTATGTGATGTGGTGTATTAAAACTATCAGCAATGAAAATATTACGTTTTATTTTTAAAAAAATATAATTATATAATAAAATGTATCTTATCACTAACGAGTAAGTCAGCTTATGTACTCGAGGAAATATATTGCCAGTAAATTCATAGGACTGGCGTCGACTACGCTTATCACAATTGGTTGCTTATAAATAACACTACTACTAATGACCTCATCAGAAATGACAAATATTAAATAACTCTCGAGGTAAAATTTAAAGTAAAAGAGAATTAGCTTGTAAATGCTATAAAATAAATGCGAATGAGGCACATATACTGAATTACCAGGCTGGAGTTTGTTCCAAAGTCGATTTATAGAAGTTCATTTGTCATGGAATATTACTCGGAAATAGAAAAAATCCGGAGATTTATTATCGTAAATATATAAATAATTGAGCAAAACGCGTAAAGCAGTGTTAATTGCTAAAATAATACAATAGTTAGGCAACACAATTTAAAAGAACTTAATTGAGGCAATGGATATTAGGTATTTTACAAACTGCATATTTGGCACTATTCATCTATCCTAAAATATGATAGCTGGATTGATTCTACGACTATTACCTACTAGTATTTACTAGTTACTGGTGTAGTATCACATGCCCATATTTATAAAAAAGTAGATTAATATATCATTAATAATAATCACATATAATTATGTCAGACCTCTCCTTCTCCTCCTCTGATAAAGTGAGGATTTTTGTTTAAATTTATTGGCTTTTTACAAAAGAAAATAGAAGCATTAATACGTTTAAAATCTATCTCTGTGGAAGACATATCAGTCAAATTGCTGTGAAACAACCCAGACGCTGCGTACCTAATGTACCAGCTCATTACTCGTAGAGGCCAGGGTGCAGATACAGTCTCTTGTTGAAGCCCCAGCGGTCCACCGAGGAGGTCTGCACCTTGAATTTGTCCTGCATGCGCTTGTCAACTAACGTGAACAGTTTCTCCACGTGACAGTCGTGCGCACGCGCAGCGAACACCTCGCACAGTGCTTGGATGTACCACGACCCGAGCTTGCCGTCACGGTGCGCCACGAGCCCTGTCAAATGTTCCTTAATATAAGTACCGAACGCAAAACTTCTATCATCTTCTTAGAGCAAGAGAAGGAAACAGAATTGTAAGGCAGCGGCACTGACCGGGCAGCGTGGAGTGCGCGATGAGTATGTCGGAGTAGAGCGGCGTCTGGCGCGGCCGGTCGTACAGGTGCAGCGCGGAGGTGGCGGCGCTGGCGGGCGCCATGGGCTGGCCGTCGTACACCACGTCGCCGGCCGGCATCGGCATCTGCGCCGGCGCGTGCGCACTGCTGCTTTGCCACGCGTAGTCCGCGCTGCTGCCTCTGTGCATTAAGACTGTGTGTTACAACAACAGTACACTGCTCTACGCAGATGGCAGCGTACGAGCTGGAGAGTCAGTAACCTGCACATTTGGAAGATGAACACTTTGGGGACCCCGATGAGAGCGGGCATGTTGCGGTTGTTGAAGTAGGTCATGATGTCGTACAGCGAGATGAGCTGGCCGTCCTTGCAGCGCACGTCGGTGTCGGACGAGTGCGGCCGCTCGTACCCGTGCGACGACACCACGATGAACACGCTCTCTATGTTCACTAACACGTTGTTCAGAGACTTTAGCGTCTCCATCGTCTCCTGGCGATAACATTCAGATTCATCAGTCCAGAGCAGAGATCATGCATGGCCCTCCAAAATAATACTTGAGATGTGTAATCATTTGGAGGAGCCTACCCATAATCAGATTGTATCTACCTCTACAGAGGACCCGATCAGTTCAAGTTGTACGCAGCAGCTAGGTTCTACATAACTTGAATGGGTCGAAGATATGTATATATATATTTATTTATTTATTTATTTATTTAACACTTTATGTACATATAAAAAAAATACATACAAAGGCGGACTTAATACCCGAAGGCATTCTCTACCAGTCAACCTCACGGGTGATGCAGAGAAGTGTTAACATAGGTTCTAAACAAGCACACAAATATATAATACAACAATAACATTTAATACGGTATTTGAGAAGTAATCACGCATTTGTATCGTCAAATGAACGAACGAAATATGAAAAGTTACTAAATCATTGTAAGTATTATTGGAAAATACTCAATTGTCTTACTTACTGTTTTGGTAAGGTTGAGGTATCCCAGCCTACGGAAGCCAAGTTCGTCAAACAGGTATTTGAGGTTGTTGCAATCGACGTCGACGCCATTGCGGAACTCTTCGATATTGTTGTCAAACTCTGTGTACGTGAAGTCGAGCAAGATGCCACGGTTGCGGCCGCGAGTTCTGTACAGCTTCAGATCTGTGATGAGAGCAAAAGACTCAAGTGAGATAGCCTTTACATAGCGCAAGCGGAAACGCCTTTTGTTTACACTTTGTGCATAAAAGTGACATAAAACCAATCTTTGTTTTATAATAATTAAAATTCATATTTACCTTTAGTGTCATCATCTTCCATAAATTTTGTGCTTTTCTTGACAATAAATGGCGGCGCAGTGACCTTCTCGGGCGAGTTGTCATTGTCAACGGCAGGCGGAGGCGGCGGCGGTGCTGACTGTAACTGCGTGCTGTCTACAAAACATATGCGAAACAGCAATAGTTTACTCACGCAATAACGTTATGACCAAAAAACAATAATGGCATCCTCTGTCTGCCGCGTTTTATGGAATACGCGAGAAATTTAAAATTATTGTGACAGAAAACTCTTTGACATCATGACGTCAATGGATGGTTGTCAAACGTTGCCTAGAGATTGTAAATTTCGTCGTGAATTGTCAACACGAGTTGGTGTAATCGGTAAGGCGTGTGGATTACACCACAGAGACCCCGAGTTCGAGTCCCGCCGTAAACATGAAGTTTTTTAGTTGATGGAAGTTTTGTCGAACTTTCTGGAATATTTGAGTGAAAGTAATGAAAAATTAAGGAGCGAGAAGGAGAATAAATAAAAATGAATAACGAAATTATTGGAAGGTTCTGGAGGCATGACGATCAAAAAGAATAACGAAATTGAATGTTCTAGAACCTGACCGGGGGTATATAACCGGAACTGCGGCTCACCGCTGGCAGTTGAGTTCTAAGTCTAAAGCGATTCGGAAGAAAAGGAAGAAGTGAGAAAGAAGAAAAGTGAGTGAAATAGTGAAGTGCAGTGAAATAGTGAAGTGCAGTCAGTTAAGTGAGTTAAGTCAGCGTGAACGGCAAAGTTGTGTCAGTCGGCCGGACTCTGCTGGAGAGGAACGCCGATAACTTAACTCCGTGGACGCTGTAACTTAAGTGCAATAGAAAGTCTGAAAACCGGTATTAGTGTTTCATTTCATCCAATCCCGTAACCCAAGCCCGCATAGTCAGGAACGTGACGTCAGGCACGTAACATTTGGTGTCAGAAGTGGGATTGGAGAAAAATGCCGCTAGTGCCGCAGGACGTAAGAGGAGTGAGTACCCGTGCTGTGTCAGAAGCGCAGCGTGTGAGGGAAGAGGGTGCTGCAGCTCAGACCAGCGATGCAGAAGCCAAGCCTGTGCAGATGGATCTTCTGCTACAGCTGCGGCAAATGATGGCAGAACAGCTGCGTGAGCTGAAAGAAGATCAAGCGCGCCGCCAAGAAGAGCAAGCACGCTGTCAGGCAGAACAGCTGCGGGAGCTGAAAGAAGATCAAGCGCGCCGCCAAGAAGAGCAAGCGCGCCGCCAAGAAGAGCAAGCGCGCCGCCAAGAAGAGCAAGCGCGCCGCCAAGAAGAGCAAGCGCGCCGCCAAGAAGAGCAAGCACGCTGTCAGTCAGAACAGCTGCGGGAGCTGAAAGAAGATCAAGCTCGTCGCCAAGAGGAGCAAGCGCGTCGCTTGGAGGACATGCATAAAGATTTCACGAAGGGACTGCAAAAGGCTGTCGAACGGGTACAAGAAGTGGAGGAAGGGTTAGGCAAGTTGAAACTTCGCGTCATGGCGATAGAGGAGAGACTGGAAGAAGAGATCTCCAAAATCAAGCAGGAAGTGACAAACCCAAGCCCTTTGAAGAGCCGAAGCCGTCTTGCAGCCGTTTTTGACGCCCCAAATGCGGCCTTAAGCGCAACGAAAGGGCTCAAGATTCCCCATTACGACGGAACAACATCCTGGACTGCGTTCAAGCTACAGTTTGAGACACTTATGGAGGCTTATGGTTGGACTCAGAAGGAAGCACAGTCAGCCCTTACCCTGGCCCTCCGTGATCAAGCGCTCTCAGTGCTGGAAGCTATCGGCGCAAGTGGGGATCTCAGCTTTAGTGCCCTCCTCGACGCACTTGAAGCACGTTTTGGAGACAGCCACCTCGAGCACGTGTACAGAGCGCAATTAAAAGAGCGTACTCAGCGTGCTAATGAGAGCCTACAGCAATGGTCCGTGGAAATCGAGAAACTTGTACGTCGAGCTTTCCGGTCGACTCCGTCAATGATTGAAGGCACGCTTCTCCAAGCGTTCATTGACGGTATTCGGGACCCAGAAGTACGAGCTGCTGTTCATCTGGGCCATCACAAGATCATGAAAGAAGCTCTGGCCCATGCATTGGAAGTGGAAGCCGTGCGTGGCAACTCCCGTACCTTACGTCTGCGGGAAATGACGACAACGGAGCAGGTACCTCCACGCCGTCGGAACTTCATGTGCTATGGATGTGGAGAGCGTGGGCACATACGGAGCGACTGCCCGAAGAAGATGAACCGCAAGGACGCGGCGGTCTCAACTTCTGACCAGCAGGGAAACTTAAATCCAGCCAGGGCTGCGGGGTGGGCGCCGGCTGGTAGTGGAACAACCCCAACAATCTACATCAAGCAAACCAACGATGGAAATACTCTGGTGATAGACGGTCAAGTAAATGGGAAAAACAGTCAGCTAACATTAGATACTGGAGCTTCAAGGACGGTGATAAATGTTCGGCTGCTCGAGCACAACATCAGGAAACACCTTAAACCAATTGTTGGCCTACAAATGAAATCAGCTACCGGCCAGTGCATACCGATAAGTGGAAAACTGCATGTAACAATCAAAATTGGGGAACGTGTTTATCGACATGAGGTTATTGTGGCCAAAATTCTGGATGACTGCATCCTGGGACTTGACTTCCTGCAAGGGCACCAGTGTAACATCGACCTAAAATCTGGAGTATTACTATGTGGAACTGAGGAAATTCCGATGAAGGGTGGAACCCTGGGAAAAGTTTGCTGTTTAAGAAGAACTGTTCTTGCACCAAAATCACAGACTCTCGTACCAATTGCATTACCTAGGAGGAGGGAAGGAAGTTTACCTCGAAGGTGCGCTGTGATTGATAAATCGGAACACGTAAACTCATGGCTACCGGCAAGAACTGTCGTGGGGTCATCTGATGTTAACCGCATTCCGGTATTCAACTTCAGTGATTCAGAAATTACGATTGAAGAAGGAGAGCCTGTGGGCGTATTGGAAGAAGTGGCCTGGATAAGAAAATGCTCGGAAAATCTTGTGAAGAAGGACAGTACGGGATTAGACGAAAACAAAAGTCTGACAAAAGTGGAGACTATGAAAGCTAGAAATTTACTTCTTCGATTCTCTGATGTGTTTTCAAGAAGCGATGGTGATATTGGCCGAACTGGTTTGGTGAAGCATAAAATAAACACAGGTGATACAATGCCAATTCGTCAAAGGCCCAGACGTATACCATTCGCTCGTGAGAAAGAGGTTGAAGAAATGATTGACGATATGAGGAAAAATGACCTGATAGAGCCCTCTTCTAGCCCTTGGTGTTCACCTGTCGTGCTTGTCAAGAAGAAAGATGGTTCAACGAGGTTTTGCGTAGACTATCGACGATTGAATGATGTAACCAAGAAGGATAGCTACCCGTTACCAAGAATCGATGACACACTTGACACACTGAGTGGCATGAAATGGTTTTCAACGCTCGATCTGAAAAGCGGCTATTGGCAGGTGGATTTGGATCCCAAGGACAAGGAAAAGACCGCATTCTCAACTGGGAAGGGACTCTGGCAATTTAAGGTGATGCCATTTGGATTATGCAATGCACCGGCAACCTTTGAGCGTTTGATGGAACAGGTGCTGGTGGGACTGCTGGGCGAAACCTGCCTAGTTTACCTCGATGACATCATCATTGTTGGACGGGATTTTGACGATCATCTAAGGAAATTGGAAAAGGTACTCGACAAGCTGCGTGGAGCAAATTTAAAGTTGAGTCCAAAAAAATGCTCTTTCTTCAAGCGCGAAGTGAATTATCTAGGACATGTTATTTCTGAGAGAGGAATTGAGACTGATCCAGCCAAGACTGTCGCTGTTAAGGAATGGCCAACACCTAAAGACAAAACGCAAGTTCGGGCATTTCTTGGATTGTGCTCGTATTATCGGCGGTTTGTGAAAGGATTCTCGGACATTGCCAAGCCATTGCATCGATTGACAGAGGAGAAACGTGCCTTTATCTGGGACGAGGATTGTGAGCAAGCCTTTCGAGAACTAAAAGAACGGCTTTGTAACACACCAATTCTCGGATACCCCAGCGCGAAAGGAATATTCGTAGTTGATACGGATGCCAGCAATATTGGAATAGGAGGTGTCCTTTCACAACGCGATGGTGAGCAGGAGAAGGTTATTGCTTACTTCAGCAAGTCACTATCCAAGCCGGAGAGGAATTATTGCGTGACCAGGAGGGAATTGCTGGCCGTAGTCAAAACTCTGCACCATTTCAAGAAGTATTTACTGGGACGGAAATTTTTGATCAGAACTGATCACGCTGCTTTGAAATGGCTGCTTCAGTTTAAGGATCCCGAAGGCCAAGTAGCCAGATGGTTGGAACAACTTCAGGAATTTGACTTTGATATCGAACATCGCGGAGGAAGAATTCATGGCAACGCAGATGCATTATCGAGACGCCCATGCGTGGAAGATTGCAAGCATTGTGCCAAGAAGGAAACTGCTTTTCTTAAGGTGATAAGGACTGATACTGTTGACGAGGCATGGGGAGATGATGCGATGAAATTAGAACAGGAAAGAGATGCAGATATTAAACCAATACTGGAGTGGGTACGAAGTGGTAACAAGCCAAGTTGGAGTGACGTCGCCCAATATAGCGCGGTAACGAAAGGTTTATGGGCACAGTGGAAAAGCCTTACGCTGCATAACGGACTTCTGTGCAGGAAATGGGAATCAACAAACGGCAAGGACGAGCATTTGCAATTGGTGGTGCCTCGTTCAAAAATAAGGGATGTATTAAAAGCGTTCCATGATGGATCTTCTGGAGGACATTTGGGAATTAGGAGGACTTTGGTGAAGATCAAGGAGAGGTTTTATTGGTTGCATTGCAAATATGACGTCGAAGATTGGTGCCGGAAATGCACTAGTTGTGCAGCTGTCAAGGGTCCACAAACAAGAAGCAGAGGGGCGATGAAAATCTACAATGTTGGTATGCCTTGGGAGAGAATAGCCTTAGACATCGCTGGACCATTTCCAATCACTGATTCGGGCAATCGCTACGTTTTAGTGGTTATGGATTATTTTACAAAATGGCCGGAGGTCTTTGCCATACCGAATCAAGAGGCAGTAACTGTAGCCACGAAGTTGGTAAACGAGGTATTCACCCGATTCGGAGTGCCCTTGGAGATGCACAGTGATCAAGGACGGAACTTTGAATCCCAAGTTTTCCAGGAAACTTGTAAACTTTTGGGAATCCATAAGACTCGAACGACCCCTTATCATCCACAGTCAGATGGAATGGTCGAACGCTTCAACCAAACATTGGAGCGACACTTAGCAAAGGTGGTTGACAGCCATCAGAGAGATTGGGACACTTACATACCTCTCTTCTTGCTTGCCTATCGGACTGCTGTACATGAAAGTACCGCAAAGACGCCTGCATTTGCAAATTTTGGAAGGGAATTGAGATTACCGGCAGATCTTGTATCGGGCTGTCCACCTGGTGACTCTCGCACCGAGTTTAGCGATTACATAAGCGAGTTAAGGGCAAAAATGTTGGACATTTATGAGCAGATCAGGGAGGCCGGTCTTCAAGCTAGTGATCGCGCAAAGACGCGCTATGATCGACGAGCCAATTCTGTTGGGTTTGAAGAGGGGTCATTGGTCTGGCTTCATAATCCAGTCAGAAGGAAGGGAAAATCTCCAAAGCTGCAACCGAGTTGGGAAGGTCCTTACGAGATAGTCACGAAGATCAATGACATTACTTACAGAATTCGGAAGTCTTCAAGGAGCCCTTTGAAAGTTGTCCATATAGACAGGTTGGCGAGGTATTACGGCAGCAACGATGCTCGGGACGAGCGAATCTAAGAGGGGGGCAGTGTGACAGAAAACTCTTTGACATCATGACGTCAATGGATGGTTGTCAAACGTTGCCTAGAGATTGTAAATTTCGTCGTGAATTGTCAACACGAGTTGGTGTAATCGGTAAGGCGTGTGGATTACACCACAGAGACCCCGAGTTCGAGTCCCGCCGTAAACATGAAGTTTTTTAGTTGATGGAAGTTTTGTCGAACTTTCTGGAATATTTGAGTGAAAGTAATGAAAAATTAAGGAGCGAGAAGGAGAATAAATAAAAATGAATAACGAAATTATTGGAAGGTTCTGGAGGCATGACGATCAAAAAGAATAACGAAATTGAATGTTCTAGAACCTGACCGGGGGTATATAACCGGAACTGCGGCTCACCGCTGGCAGTTGAGTTCTAAGTCTAAAGCGATTCGGAAGAAAAGGAAGAAGTGAGAAAGAAGAAAAGTGAGTGAAATAGTGAAGTGCAGTGAAATAGTGAAGTGCAGTCAGTTAAGTGAGTTAAGTCAGCGTGAACGGCAAAGTTGTGTCAGTCGGCCGGACTCTGCTGGAGAGGAACGCCGATAACTTAACTCCGTGGACGCTGTAACTTAAGTGCAATAGAAAGTCTGAAAACCGGTATTAGTGTTTCATTTCATCCAATCCCGTAACCCAAGCCCGCATAGTCAGGAACGTGACGTCAGGCACGTAACATTATGATAAAATAATTTTCAAAAGTAAATCTTTTGTTAAATAAAAATAATTTGTAGATATAATTCGTAAAAATATTTTGTATTTTTAGAGGTATATTAGGATTAGAGAGTTTATTTAACACATTCAGTGCCCCCGACGCGTATGTGCGTTTCCTCGCACGCACATACGCGTCGGGGGCACTGAATGTGTTAAGATACATTTCAGTAGTACATGTTATTAAATAACCTATTGTTCCGGGTGGGGTTATCATGCATATTATTATGTGAAACTGTATGTTTGTAAAGGCGGCTACGTCACATAAGAAAACTTTTTTTTGTGGAGCAAAAGTATAAAAGACTCATTTTCTCCCCGAGAGGATTTTTTACAATAAATTAAGCGGTTTTTAGCTTACACTTCACAAAGATGACTTCGAATACTTACTTCTATTGGGTTCTGCCCGGGGCCTGTTTGATGTGCTGAGACTGTGAAAGTTATCATTGTCTGCTGTTCTTGTTCGGGTTGTAGGTTCTGGAAGTATTGTTCATCATTATAACAAATATTCGGAATCCTTTTTCAACAGATTTTGAGGTATTTTCATCGGAGAACTTACGGGGAATGGGGTTAAATCTTTGTTGGCTTGAGAAAGAGAATGGACTATCAGGGTCCAGATCGCGCACCAAGTCCCAATATCCTAGTTCTCCTAAAGCGTCTACCAGATGGGCAAATGCATGAGGTCCTCGACGAGTTACATCCATGTAGAGCCGACGTTTGCGATCCCTTTCTAACTCAGAATTGTTCTGTAAACAAATTGTTATATTCAGTTTTGCAATGGTATAGTATAACATCAATAACCTTAATCGAACTTTTTAAGTTCTGACTAGTTACATAAAAACTGACTGCAAGTTAATGATGACTTTTTTATGGGAAAATCCATCACTAATTTGTCACGACGACGACGAATCAAACTCGCTACATGTTACCTAGCTGAAAATTTCTCAGTTTGCAGCACCATCATGCAGTATTTATACTTAGTAGGTACTGCAAACTACTGACTGACTTTGAAAAATTGTTGGATGTACATATACCTATAAACAATATTATTTTAAAGTGAAAGTATAATTTTCTACCACTTATACATATATTTCAGACATGTTCACCAGGGTTTTGTAAGGATTCATTTTTGTAGTATGTTACGTATTTTACAAAGTTATATTCTAATTTATGAAGCAGGTATGTATTTATAACGAAACCAACTCTATTGCTAGTTATATTTGTCAGCTCATATCAGATAAAAAAATACACAGAAAAAAATTGGTAATATTATGTTGTGGGGATAAAAATCAAAGGTTATAATTATGAATGTACCTACTTTGTTTGGAAGTTAAGATATCCTAGACCTATAGAAGTAGTAGTATTTACTTTATAAGTTAGGAAACTTCGAAAAAGATTTTAGATTTTTCTTATTGTGCAATAGAATATGTCAGTACATAGTAAATTTATTCCTGTGTAAAATTTTAGGAACAACATGACAAATCATAATATTTTATTTATATTGATACAGTTGAACTGTGAGTGTAATTGAGAATAAAGAAAGGAAGAAGGGCTTCATATTAGCACAGATATATTTTTTATAATTATTATCCTGCAATCTTTTTCTACCGAACATTCAGCAAATGGTCAAGAGATGATGTAGAGATAGACTTGTAGAATCACCAGTCTAGTGACGTGGCTCTTTACAATGCATTCCTTACAGATCTTCAGGAGCTTTTAGTTTTAGCCTTTAAAATGTTGAGTTCATATTCATTAAATGCATTGCTAGAATGTTTGTATGATTGTTTAGCCTTTTTGTATATGATAATATCATAGACTGTTTTACCTCTTCTTGGGCCGTTCTGATTTTAAAGGTAAATTAATTATAATTATCCTGAGTATTTTGGACTGGAACCTCTGGAGTACTTCTTTATTAGAATTTGCGGCTGTACCCCATAGTTGGATTCCGTACCTTCAGATCGATTTTAAAATACACTTGTATAGCAGTAGTTTGTTTTCGAGTGACAGGTACAGGCAGTCAATGATTGACTCCATTTTGTTCGAGAAGAAAGAAGTTATAGCTATCGGCCTGTTATTCAACGGATTTGTGCGATTACTGTCTTCCATGACATCGGGACTACGCCTGAAGAGTGGGAGAGTCAAAAAAGACTCTTCTTAACGATGCGACCTGAACTGGTAACATGCTGTGATGTGGGCTTTGCGGTATCGGGTGGCATCCTATCGCTTATCTGCTGTGGTATGGTGTTAAATGGCATCGTATCGCTTGGCGGATGTGGCGCGTCGTGAGACCAACACGTCATACCAAAACCTTAATAAATAGGCTGATTCGATACCGAACACTTTTCATAGTTGATTAAACAAATGTGATTGAAATTGACGTCCTTGGTCTGAAGTTATTGTTACTGGACAACCGAAACGAACGATCCAATGTTCCACGAACACCCTAGCAAGTTTTGGGTGTTATATCTTTTACTTGTATAACTTCAGGTTATTTCGTCACTCGAACCACAACGATGCCGCCCATGGACACTCGTAAAACCAAAAGAGTTATTACTGGAACTGCGTTGCCGGACTCTTTTGGGCTATTAGGGATTTAAGGATATGGGATTTGAGTATTGAGGAAGGGATATGAGTTTTGCAGTATGAAAGATCTCCATCCACCCCCACCCCCCCTCCGGATGGATGGAGAGGGAAAGGATTGGGCCTCTGGTAACCTCACTCACAAAGCGAAACACAAAGTAAGGCGGCCCATTCATGCCGAAGCATGACTCTCACAAACTTAGCATTAAATTAGACGTTTCGTAGTCGTGATGCCGCAACTCATGTTATGCAATGTTCTGATGATTACAACTTCCCGGATTTGCTGAGGTAGATAAAAAAGTACTTATATTGCTCGTAGGCGCTTCGCATGCTTTTTGTAGCTCATGCTTTTAGGCATAGTAATCAATTTAAATTGAAGATTGTCACTTTTTTATTCAGAATCGATGGCATGGTAATCTCTTCAATTTTGGATAAGGCGTCGGCTGTATAAACTTAATATTATTGTGTGCCGAAGCTTCGGCTTCGGCCACCTTCGGCCAAATATTTGCCGAAGGTTTGCTACTTGTCAAAATTTGAAATTCACTGAACGATGCTAGAGCGAGACGGAGAGTGGGCAGAGCAGCAGAGTTTCGCCGCGCAGCCGCACCGGCCCAAACGAATCGCAGTTAGTAAACTAAACGAGTCAAAACAAGTTTAAAAGTACCTAAAGATAGGTAAGCAAGTAAAAATAGGTATTGAAAAGCTTTAAACTGCTCAATTATTTTATAGAAATATTTTGTGTTTGTCTGATAATTTAAAAAAAAGTGACTGATTGTTTGATTATTTTTGTTAAAATTACTTTAAGTAAATAAATATTTAATTAATATTGTATATTTAAAACTTTTGTTTTAGACAATATTTTATTACCTACTTGTATAGGTTGGTCTCTCGGCTCGTTATTGGGCTAAATCTCTAAAGCTCTTACAATATGTATGTATCTTGTTTATTCTGAGATCAAAATAACTATCGTATTTCTCAAGGTCAATGTCACCTTCGGCTTCGGCTTCGGCCGAAGGTTTTGGTGAATACCGATTTCGGTCGGCTTCGGCTTCGGCCAGAATTGCACCTTCGGTCGGACACTAGTTGGTATAAATGATTTTATTTGTTACCTATGCGAAAATGAGTGGTTTGGATCTGTTAATACGGTTAGTTCTCTTCCTTCTATCATATGACAAAAATGTTTTATGTTCATGTATTTAGCTTAAAGCTCATATCATCTTACCAATTCGGGTCGCCGTCGACCGTGAGATTCGACATGGTGAACCGTCTCTCACTGTAAACTACAGCCTACATCCACACTTTGCTGTCTCACGACAACCAGCACGCATTACCCAAGTCAGTACAGTGTCCGACAACCAGCACGCATTACCCAAGTCAGTACAGTGTCCGACAACCATAGTGTTTAAGTAGTTTTATTCCAATAGTATAATAAGATCTACATTCCACGGCTAAATATATAAGTAGATAAAATAATGTAGTGTAGTTTAAGTTCTAGTCACACAACAAACCCCCACCTCATAGCCCATCACTTAAAACTTAGCACTAACAGATCAAATAACAATGCTCACAAATACTTTCTCACTAATAAAGTAGCTCACAAACTCCCGGAAAATGTAGTTTCAGCCCTAAGTGTGAACCAATTTACAAATCAACTTGACAAATATTTACTCAACTGCAAGAAATTAGCTAGTGAAAATTAACAGGATGCGGGCGTTATTATTTGTTTCAACTGCCTGCCTGTCAACAAATAATAAAAGTAATCCACAGGGCACCTTTTTTTTTATGTAATAGATCGGCAAACGAGCAGACGGATTACCTGATGGTAAGCAATCAGCGCCGCCCATGAACACCCCCAACGGAGGAGTTACGAGTGCGTTGCCGACCTTTTAGGGATTAGGGATTGAGGGGAGATTGGGGGAGGGGAAGGATTGGGCCTCCGGTTACCTCACTCACACAGCGAAACACAACGCCGTGGTTGTTTCACGCCGGTTTTCTGTGAGACCGTGGTATTACTCCGGTCGAGCCGACCCATTCGTGCCGAAGCATGGCTCTCCCACACTTAACCTTGAGGCAAGATGTCGGGAATAAGCGCTCCCGCGGGCTCTACCTTCATCTGAGTGATCAAGGGAGAAATCACTGTTCTTAATCTCCAGTTTCCCTTATTGGCTGGGATGAATGATGATGAGGTACAAGTCTCACACCTCTGGTTTGCCTTTATTGGCCATCTGTTGCAGCTGGCTTGCTAGTCAGCTGTTCATAAGCAGCAAGTGGGCCAGCAATGCAGAATGCATTTAGGGATTGTCCTTGGGTATATTTCCATCTATACTAATATTATAAAGAGGTAAACTTTGTAAGTTTGTATGTAGGGGGTAATCTATGGAACCACTGGTCGGATTCCCAAAATTTTTCACTTATTGATAGCTAAAATGTTCCCGAGTGCTATAGGCTATAAAACATCACACTACAATAAAATGGAGCTCAGCAGCTGTGCATAAAGGGACGGTCACCAGTCTGTGTGTCACTTCATTTAGATTAAAGTTATCTAAAGGGCCTCTGCACTGTTGGCTCCGGCCCCTTGTATGCCTCCCAAATGACTGGGACCCTGGGGTCCCATGATTGGTAAAGATGTACAAATAATAATAATAAAATTTTGTAAAATAGGTATTATGTAAGTTCTACTGTATAAAATAATATCTGTCCCTTATTTGTTTCAACTAAATTGTTTAATTTTTTTAATTGTATAACAATTTATTTATTTTTGTCTAAGTTTTACATTAAGATCTTCTCATTGCATTAGGAAAAACCCTGTTAAGATGGAATATGTTTTTGATCAATAAATAAATCACTGTTTCGCAAAGCTTTCTATTAAGTAAAGTACCTTTCTCTATTACTATTATTTATTCCTGTGTCTTCCTCCCCTCTCCCAAAGTAAATATTCAACAGCTACTAATATACAATTTTACCATTTATACCTTTCTTTTAGGTCACGTATTCTCCATATAAATATGTAATCACCTCTTAACAAATAATACCAGTCATTGTTTTGTTATTTTAACGATGCTTGTAAAAGGTAAAACATTATGAAACATTAACTTACCCTGAACGGTTCGATCATTTGCTCGGAAAAGACTCCTTTTTCATACAAAGCTGTAACGACTGAATCCAGATCTGTACGCTCCACCAGGGAGGTAAAATTACTTCGAATTGCTTCTCTGTGTTCTCTCTGCATTTTCTTTGTAGAGTATTTAATTTTACACCAATAAAATAAAAAAACTTGAACAATTTCCCTAGGACAAGCGTAACCAAGTCAAACACACAAATTAGATTAAATTATTATTGTAGCTCATTTACGCTTCTCGAAATAAATAAAGACGAGTTCAGTGACGACAGAACACACAAAACAGTAAAAAATATTTTATAATCTAATTCTTGCAGACTGAAAAGTGACACTGACAGGCACTGACAATGTCATTGGTTTAATACGTCCATGAATGAATTTTCTACACTCTGTTATGTCTGACATGAACAAAGGTTCTTATTTATAATAAGAACTTTTAACGTAACGTAAAATAGGTACTTTTTTGGAAACCCACCCGTTTCTGATAATTTTAAATATAAAGAGAAACGACTTGTGCAATTATAAATATCCGAGTATTACTTTTTTATCCGCTGCCCTACATCACTAGTCGCAGGGTGTCATGCATGACTGTCATGTCATTATTGACGTTTCGTCGTCCCCTAGCTAGAATTTCAATTTTCTATATATTAAAAGAGCAATAATCGCTTACCAAATTCAGTCAAATTCTGCGTGACTAAGTAGAAACATCTAATTTTATCGATATGAAGTTTACATTGCTAGCTATTTGTGCTATTTTAGCTACAAGTTTTGCTTACGAGAATTCAGATATTGTTTCTGCAAGAATTGAGGTTAGCTACACAAGTGTCAACCCCTATCTACTTACACTATTTAAGTAAGAGTGCTTGGTTCTGTTTAATAACTATTTTATTATATTTTAGACTTGCAGAGGGTGCTCATTAAATCGTTTACCGGAGGTCAAAAGATTTGTGATGGATGATGCTCCTAATTATGAGCGTGTGGAAGTTAATTTTATCAGTGGAGCTCCACCGGAGTTGGTCCTACTTGGAGAAAATGACCGAGAGTTAGAACGTCTTCCATTGTCGCAACTGACTCGCCAGCAATGCAATGAATTGATCCAGGAAAGAGGTTTTACAAAAAAGAATAAAGATAAGGAGTTGTAGTTCTTTTCAGATAGTATTGTGATTTTCTATGTTAAGATTTCATATTTATGTAACATTCCTATTCTTCTATTGTATGTAAGAGAACAAATATGCATAAGTATTATACAACCTTGGTTTAATACAATAATCGAGTAAATTTTATGTTTTGTAGAATCTGATGGATTAATTATTTTAATCAAACTGGTTTGGTATGGTATGAGATAAAGTCATATGATAAGTAGTGTAGTTTATTCAGTTTGATACATTTATGTTTTGTTATTACAGAGATAACAATTCAGCATGATTTCATATTAGGAAATTCAATCTGTGTTTGTATGTAGATAAATAATATGGAATGCTATCAATAGTGTAATTGAATTTTGGGTTACCACTTATTGTTATTTGATTTTATTGTACTTTATTAAACAAATACAGTTCATTGCCATTTTATAGTAATTAATTTATTACCACTCTCATTTTGTTTCATTCCCTGGGTGGGTATTGCACTAATATTACTCAGTCATTTTTATATTGGTTAGTATTGTTGACAGACATATTAGGTAATAAATTCATTTTCTCATGTAGCTACACAAATGGAATGGGAGTAACATCTCAATTTGTTTAGCTAATATTTATACATTATAATAAAAATGGTATTTTTAAAATTAATAGGTCTAGTTTAGTAAAAATTTTATAAAATATTCATTAATTTATTTTTTATAAAAAATAACAGCACATACAAGTGACTGGCAGATATTTACAAGGATTAAGGAAACAAGTAAGAAGTTGTATAACAAATTAAAAGTAGTATAAGTGTGAGGTCCAGGACGCGGGGGCGTAGTAGTATGTAGGTCTCAGGTAAGTAGCGTGCAGTCGAGGTCCTCGTCGCGTCCGTCGGCAATATTGCGGCGCAGCACTCGCGCCACCACGTCGCCCAGCGCCTCCCGCGCGCCTTCTTCTAGTAACGCCATGCATTGCTACACACAATAATCATACATTTGAAAATATTCATTTAGTTATCATCAACTAGTGTTTGCCCGTGGCTCGCATTCGCGTTAAATTTGTAGTAACCTAATGTCAAAAGAAAACTCGGAACAGAATATCCTACCGCAGACAATATGAGGATAGTCTTTCCATTTGGGGAAAGAATGTAAAGATTTCGGATTTTTGATACGAATTATTAGCTTTCTTCTACCTACAAAATGCGGAATATTACATTTATAACAATACTAGCAGAGCTGACAGACGTCGTCCTGTCAAAAAAAAATGTATTGTGGCAGTGTTTCATTCCTACCTACTTTATATTCATTGCAAAAAAATATCCTGAACAGAACCGTCACCCTGGTAATAATTCGGTGTGAATTAAAAATAATTAAATAAAACACTATTACATGTTTTATTTAATTATTTTGATATATTTATATTACACACTGTTTTGTTAGATATGACAGAATTTGAACTTTGTATAGGGGTAAGAAAGAGCAAATTTACATTTTCATGTTAGGAACACACCTACATTTCTTAGATAACAGTGAGTGCTTGTTATTTAATATGAACTTTATTTAATAGCAATAAAGCTCAAATAGATTCTACGTTTTAGTTATAAAACGTTTGTATGTGAAAAAGAAAAGGAGTGTTTTTAGGGTTTTCCCAGCAATTATTCGAATTTTTCTCGCCGTAAGACCCATCCTTGGACTTCAACGAACATCTTAAAAAAAGAATTGGCCAAATTGGTCCAGGCGTTGTTGAGTTATGCGCTTACCAACACATTTTGCGATTCATTTTTATATTATATAAGATTTTCCATACCCTCTATTTTAGCAGTGATAAAGTCCATATCCCGGGCCTAAGCTACCACCCCTTAAATTTTCGGCCAAATTAGTTTAGTCTTTCTTGAGATCTTAATGTAAGAATTGATGGTGTCAGACTTTCTTCCTAGTGACCTGCTCAAGCATTTTAGGGTATTGAGTCATGTAATAAGAATTTTAGGTAATTTTTGTATCAAATTCATTTTGTTTATCTATGTAGATCAATATGATAGCATGAACTTGATACAAATCTTTACTTCTTGGAAGTGTTTGTTTAATATGTAATCAGGGGCCGTGGTAATGCAAGACGTGACAATTCACACGTCTGGCAATTGTGTTCTTTGTATTAACAATTTAATAACCCACACCAGAATTGAGTTGTTCTATATGGGAGTCAAAGTCCTGACACACCTTTTTTATTGCGCGAATCGGATCGCAGTCAAAGAACATATTTAGGGAACTTTGTACAGATAGAGCAAGCTGGTGATGAATGTAGTAAGTACTGACCAGGTGGAACTGTTCATCTTGCGGCAATCGTAGCACGGCGCGCAGCGCTATCTCGGCGTTGGCCCTGACGTAGGTGTTCTTCTCCTTGGTGCCGTTGACTAGCGCCGGCAGCAGCGCCCGCAGCAGCTCAGCGCTGGGTCCGCTAGCGCTGAGCTCCGCCTCGCGGCCCAGCATCGTGGCCGCGCGGGCCATCAGTTGCTTCACTTCGTTGCTTGGGTGGTTCATACTCTGTCAAATTCGTACATATTATAATTCTCTAAAAACTGACCTGTCGCAAAGCTGTTCATTTGTGGATTACACAAGTTCAGTGGGGGGAATGCAACCTGCAACACGTAGTGCAACTACATTTTATGTCAGCTCGAGAAATGCAGTCGTGGTCGGATAATGGTCGGCCTCAACAACCCTTGCAGTTACTATTTAGGTTAATATACAAAATTTATGAAGTTATACAGGCAGGTTCAATTGACTACAATTTGTATCTTATATGACAGAAGGAACTATCGATGTGTCACTGTGCATACGGAAATACCGAGACTTACTCTGACAAACTGCGAGAGTATGGCGGGGGGCACGGGGCGGCCTTCCTTGAGCAGATGCCGCATCAGGTAGCCCATGGCGCGGATGCCGTTGCAGGCGATGGACACCTTGTCGCTGGCCAGCAGCGCCAGCAGCGCCTTGTCCACCTTTTCCTCGTCCTTGTAGACGATGTGCGGCGTCTCCTTGAGGGCCACGAAGAGCGCGGTGGAGCGGCCGTGCGCCAGCAGCTCGGGCTCGCTGGGCGCCAGCACGTGGTGCGCCAGCGCCGCGTCCTGCTGCGCCGCGGGCAGGCAGTGCAGCAGCGCGCCCAGGCAGCCCGCCGCCTGCGAGCGCGGCGGGTCCTCGGGGTGCGCCAGCAGCGCGGGGCTGCTCAGCGTGGGCAGGATGGCCAGCGCAGTGGTGGCAGTCATCTTGTCGCCGCCGGCGGATATGACGCCTCGCAAGGCCTGCAGCATGGTCTCCTTAATAAGCGGGTCCTCCACGTTCTTCATGGTGTTGTGCATTTCCAAGAAGAGAGGATCAGCCCGCGAGTGTATGACCACGAGCTGCGACAGCGCCAGGCACGCCTTGATGCGCACGGGCCTGTTCGGGTCGTTCAGTGCCTTCAGGAACGTCGTCTGCAGTTGCGGCAAGAACTGCTTCAGCATCACTCCCACCTAAAATAACCGATTACATTGCATAGCATTGGAAATGATGTTTAGAACATTTTAATTTGATTACAAGCGCAGACAATGAGAGCGCCGAATAAATAAACCAAACTCGCTTGGTTCGGGCAGTGGACGTTTAGATATTGGGGTTAAATATAATGACCACCCTAAAATGCTTTGATACTCTTAATTCTTGCACTTCAAACTGTACTCCAACATTAAAAATAGAAAGCATCAATCTTAGCGAGGTTATTATTGCGTTAGGCTGTGTCAAAAATACCTTTGGGTTAGGTTACAACGGTGACCTTTCATCAACAGCGTCAAAAAGGAATATTTTTTAACTTATATAACCATACAAATAATGACACGTTGATTAATTAATTTTACCATATTTTTTATATTCTTATTTTTTTAACCGTCTTCCAAAAAGGAGGTTGGTTTTCAATTCGACCGTATGTTGTTTTTTATGTTTGTTCGCTGATATCTCAATTATTTATAAACCGATTTTGATAATTCTATGTTTTGTTGGAAAGGAGATAGTCCCAGAATGGTCTCATGATATAATAATGAAACTAACCCATTGTTTATGGGTTCACAATTGTTGGGCGTAAATCCAACAAATAAACAGTAGAAACTTGTATGGTAAAATATGGGATATTGGTTAATGGTAAGAGCAAACGCGGCTTGGTTGGTGACCGAACGTTAACTAACTTTAAGTTAGTGTTAATATTTACACTAAATAAGTGTGGGAGAGCCATGCTTCGGCACGAATGGGTCGGCTGGACCGGTGTGATACCACGTCCTCACAGAAAACCGGCGTGAAACAACCACAGCGTTGTGTTTCGCCATGTGAGTGAGGTTACCGGAGGCCCAATCCTTCTCCTCCCCCAATCCCTACTCAATCCCTAAATCTCCAAATCCCTAATCCCTAAAAGGTCGACAACGCACTCGTAACTTCTCCGTTGCGAGTGTCCATGGGCGGCGCTGATTGCTTACCATCAGGTAATCCGTCTGCTCGTTTGCCGAGCTATTACATAAAAAAACCAATTAAGACCCTTAATAATTTAGGTGAAGAAAGAAGATGCAGCACCAAGTGTCCTTGAAGCAGGCTCCCATATAACAATTCAAATAAAACTGCGTGTAACAAAGCAATGGTCACACAAACGACCCAAGTTTTTCTATTACGATTCCCAACCTACTGACGTATCACGTATTGTGATGGCCAACGAATTGCCATACGTCATCATTAAGTGTTTGAGTTGCGAACACTTTCGCATAGTTTGTTGGCACAGATTCCTTTTTGTTTGCTCCCCATTCAGTTACGGAATTTATGACGTTCGAGCGTTGAAATTTTATGGTTCCTTGGAATGTTATTGCGTTGGTGTTCCGTCCGGTTGGGAAATAAAAGGGATGTTGGATTCACGTTGAACTTTCTTCGTGTTATAGGAAGAAAGGTGTCGTTTTCAAATTGGTGTCCATGGGCGGCGCTGATTGCTTACCATCAGGTAATTCGTCTGCTCGTTTGCCGACCTATTGTATTATACATGAAAAAAAATTTTGGGTCAGTGTCGAACTGCTGACTGCGCGCGCGGTTGACATCAGTAAACTTTACTTTGTACATTTCCCAGGGGGCTGGAAGATGAGGGTGCATGGTGATACAAGGTGATAAAACAATAATTTATTTTTTATGGAGTATTTCTTAAAAAGGATAGGATGGTGTGAAAACTTTGATTATATCTAAGTTTACATTAAAATGCGGTGTTTAATGTCGGTGATCGTTTACTATTTTGCTTGTTATATTTTACTATATCTGGTGGCGCCCTTGATATTTTACTGCGCATATTTATTGTATCTGATGAGCTTACCTTCGTGAGTAAAGTGGCCAATGTCTCGAGTACGGCTGCTTTCACACTGGAGTTGAACCTGTCTCCCAAGATACGTATGAGCGGCCCCGTGATATGCACTACGGAAGGTTGGATGGCGGCAGCAGAAGTAAGTCTGATGATCTCGCCCAACATAAGTGCAGCGTTCTCCTTGTCTTCAGGTAGACCGTTCAGTATCGACTCTCGGAACAGCGGCAGAATCGGAGCCAAGCCCTGTATACAAAAGTGACCTGTCATTAGTGACACACAGAAGACGCACCAGATTGAGAAGCGGCGAGAAAGGGAGAGAGGCGGACCTTGGGCAGGCAGAAGCCGGGCAGCAGCTGGTCGGGCTTGAGGTCTGCGGCGGCGTAGCGCACGGCCTGGCGCACGTCGGACACGTGCGCGATCTGGCGCTCGGGGTCCAGCGACTTGGTGAGCGCGGCCAGCGCCTCCCACGCCATGAGCTGCACGTCGCGCTCGGCGGCGGCCAGCAGCAGCACGAGGCCGCGGATGAGCTGCGCCACGTGCGGCGCCAGCTCCGCGCGCGAGTGCGACACGTACGCGCACAGCAGCGCCGCCGCCGCGCGCTGCCGCGCCGCCGTCCCGCTGCGGATCGTCTCCAGCAGGGTGTCGATGATGCTGCGGCGACATTTCATATTACTCAACTGGTATCACTTACCTACGCTGCACTGTCGTCCATTCACCCATCCATAAGCCCAGTAAAATGCACGATCAGCAATAAACGGAACGTAACTCATAAAACTGAGGAGGTTGTTTGAAAAAATAAATATGTTGCCAAAATAACTATTCCACGCGAACAAAGTAGCGGGCACAGCTAGTTGTGTTATAAAATGCACGCAAGCGCGAGGGGCGGGGCGACGCAAGCTTAAGAAACTAAATTCTTTGTCCACTAATGTCAAGCTGAACAACTGACTACCAATGTTATTAAATCACAACACTCAAATATTTAACTATATTTTAAGTCTAGCTGTTATTACTACCTATTTCATCAGAGTCAATAATCTTTTGTTTACTCTATTCGCTTTATTCATTAATCCAAACATCGTGAAATTAAATTAAATATTTCAACATTAAAAATAAACACTTTATGTACCTACCGTTTTACATGTACTGTGGGATTGCGCCGCAACTTACTTTTGCATATGCATTCTTTGGTCAATCGTAGACTTATGCTTAGCAATAAGATATATATAAATTGGTAATTTTTATTTATTTTATATAACAATCATAAGTTAAACATAGTTTTATTGGACTGCCCCTGCTGCCACCGAATATAATTTATTTTACGCAATAAAGTCGCGCGGCTAATGTTAAAAACCACACCGTCCCGCGTCCGTTCGTTGTGACTACCTGCACCCCGACACCAACGCGCGTAGAATAGCAGGTTTCGTCCATTTGCATGAAGTTGGAATACTGTATGATAATATTACCGTGCTCGTGTAGCGACCCGGTTCGCACGGGATATCTCTATATTTTTTGTACTCATTTTATACTGAGAGATAGAACTCGATATTAAAAGAAGAAGAAAAATAAGGGTATTCAATGATTTTCGCCAAGGATAAATATTAAAATTTTATATAGATTTCGTATTTATCCGTTTGCAAAATATGCTTTGTAAGCAATAAGCAGTGAATTTAAACAAGTCACCTGTAAACATCAAGCATTATAATGTATGACTTAGAATAAAACAAAGCTGTAATTATGTCAATTGTGTCATCATCATCATCATATCAGCCATAGGACGTCCACTGCTGAACATAGGCCTTCCAAATAGGCAATTGTGTAATTTAAAGTAATAATGATTTCAAATTAGGTGACAAGTGAACAGAGTGGCACGTGGTACCTGCGCACGCCGGGCGGGTCGACGACGGGCAGCAGCGCGTCCCGGCAGTGGTCGAGCTCGCGCGCCTCGTCCGGGCCGCCGTGCGCCGCCACCAGCGCCGACAGCAGCGCCGGCAGCACGCGCGGCAGATGGCGCGCCAGCGCCGCGCCCGCGCCCGCCGCCAGCGCCGACAGCGCGCGCGTGTCCACGGCGCCGCCCGCGCCGCCCGCCGTCAGCACCGGCACCAGGTACGGCAGCACGGCGCGCGACTTGATGGCCATCACCTGCACACGCCGCGCTCGCTTACTCTCTGTCTCTGCAGGTAGTGCGGGGGCACAGGGTATCCACAAACCTGTTTGAGACCGTCGAGCGTGGCCTCCGCTATCTCAGGGTCGGGGTCCTTGAGTCCCTCCAGCATCTGCGGCAGGATGTCGTCCAGAGCCTTGTTCCCGATGGTGGCGTGCAGGCTGTCGAAGGTCCGCGCGGCCGCCATGCGCACCTCGGGGAGCGGGTCGCACAGCGCGGTGCGCACGGTGGGCACGAGCCCGTCCGCGAAGCTGAGCACGGCGTCCCGCGACGTGGACGCCAGGATCTCCCCCAGCCCGATGCACACGCCCTGGCGCTGGTCCGCGCGCTCCGAGCGCAGCCCCCGCTCTAGGATGGGCACTATCTCCGGCAGCACTCGCTCGCCCAGCTGCAAACCACGCATGTATTATGCCAATCATTTATATCAAATTAATAATTAATAACTAGCTTTTGCCCGCAACTCCGTTCGCGTGGAATAGTGACTTCCTGCAGATTTTTGGTATAAAACTATCCTGTGACCTTTTTCGAGTTCCAAACTATGTCTGTACCAAATTTCACAGAAATCAGTTCAGTAGTTTAGGCCTGAAGAAAAGAAAGACAGAGTTACTTTCGCATTTATAATATTAGTTTTGATTACTTCGTGACAAAACCAAATTGTTGACTTGTCCTCTACCAGATAGTGAAAGAGGTAACAATTCATCAAGCATTAATACTAGCAACATGTTTTTACTTTTATCTTAAGGGTATTAAAACAAGGTATTAAGTAAACATGTCTCCCAGACTGCTGTGGTACCTTGCGCACGAGGTCTCCCAGGGTCCTGGCGGCGACCTGCCGCTTGTCGTAGCTGGTGGAGGCGAGGCAGCCCAGCAACAGACCGAACAGCGTCGGCAGGATCTCGCGCAGCGTCTTCGGGGTGTTGGTCACCACCACCTGCGGGGCACAACGGGCCGTAATGTAATGTTCCAAACGAGTCAAGAATTCAATGTGTTTTTAAAACCGAGGCACATACCTTCCAGACATGCAGCGCAGCCTGGCGCACCATCAAGGCCACGTCACTTCTGCCCATGTACAGACCAGCCAGTACGCGATTCCTCCGCTCAGGGCCGAGGGCGTTAATGATCGCCTTGTGTGAATGCTCCGTACCAAAGTTATCGTCTTCTGAAGCAGTCTCCGTGCTCATCTTTCCAGAAACTCCCGAGATACGGTAGAGTAGATCTCCCAAGAGTTGTACCGAGCTATATCTGATGCGCCAGTTGTCATCGAATAGTCCCTTCTCGAGCTCGGGCAATAGTAGCGTGATGGCGGACTCGGCGTACAGGTTGACAATCCTCTGGCCCGCTTTGAGCGCGGTCTCCCTGACGTACTCGTTCTCGTCGGCGAGCGCCTTGAGGATGGGGTTGATGATTTGCCCGATGTAGGGCAGGAACTCGTCCGTGAAGGCCCCGGGCATGTAGATGAACATCATGATGTAGCCGTCCTTCACGTGTGGCGCGATGTCTGTGCGCTCCGCCGTCGCGATTATATCTAACCAGGTACAACAAAACAATTAGTACCGCAGGTTGGCTAGCACTTCGTTATTATTGCAACAATGTGCAGACCTTTAATACGTTATATAACTGACCTGGCATGATTTTATGCAGTTTGTGCACGCCAAGGCCGGCGACGACCTCGGACAGTCCTTGCGCGGCCCCTGAGCGGTCTACGGAGCTAGACTCCGAGGTGAGGGTGTGCATGAGCCATGGGAGTAGCTCCTCGAAGCTACTCTCTCCCATACCTTTCACCATGGCGCCAAGCGCCCGCGCCGACACTGAGCGCACCTATATGGATGTATATAAAATTTGTACTGTAGTACCATTTTCATTAAAAATATTCTAAGAAATTAACAGTTAAATTAGTGTGTACCTCAGGCACAGGGTCGAGCAGGGAGCTCTTGAGACCGGGTATGATGTTGGGCAGGTAGGGCATGAGGTCCTTCTGGTCTGTGAGGGAGTACATGTTGCCGATGATCTGCGCCGCCATCTTGCGGGTCTCGGTGCTGCGGTCGAGGAAGGCGCGTTGCACTACCGGCATGATGAGGGCCAGCGACGGCGCGTCGATGAAGTGCACGAACTTGGTGTCCAGCAGGGTCTGCAGGCAAGCCGACGTCTTGTTGGACGGGTCCTGTAGGGCCTCCAGAAGCACCGGCACGATTGCTGCAATATGAAGACATCGATAGCATCTTCCCTTTCACATGTTTTTTACCTACAATAATAATAATAATGTTGCCCCGTATCGCTACATGACGTGCTAGCGGCCGTTTTTGGTGGCCTATTAATTGAGTTTGCTAGTCACCCCCTGCCTGTTTATCCGTATGTATCAATATTGGTGAGGGACAGGGCCCATCGTATTTCCATAGTCGTCATTCACTAGTCCATACCCATAACTCTATCAATTTTTGCTACATTTTACAGTAGCCCTGCATCAACCGGGGATTGTCCTTGGGTGCTCCTTTATAGTGCATACAGGGATAATTGTCGGCTGATGTTCCATCATATTTATATTAAAACTGTTAAACAGGCCTCTGCAAGTTGGCTTCGGCTCCTCGTACGTCTTCTAAAGGACCCTGTGGTCCCGGGAATGGAAAGGAATATACATCTAATATAAAAACCAATACCAATTGTAAAAATTTTGACAATTCTTATTAACAAAATAAGAATTGACAGTTCTCGTTATTGCCAGGAAAAGGTTGTTATGTAAGATCATTTGGGGAAAGCAGAAGGGATAATCGGGAAATCGCAACCAGTTGGATACCCGTGCGAAGTAGGGGCAAGCAGCTAGTTATAAATAAAAGAGTACCTTGAATCTCGGGGTTTCTGATAACGGATCCGATGACGCCGAGCGCCTCGGCGCCGGCCTCCTGCACGCGCATGTGCGAGTCGCTGAGCACCTCGATGAGCTTGGGCACGATGGACGGCAGGCACGACGACAGCTGCTTCGGCGCGCAGTACGCCATCGCGCCCAACAGTTCGATGGAACCTGTCGACACTCTCTAATTGAATTCCTTCCACATAGAAATAAAGGTAATGTCGTTGCGCTCTATAGGAATCGAAAGTTTGGAACGAGCGACAAGTTAATGAAGGCAAAGTCGGCGTACCGGCCTTGGTGCGCCAGTTGTCGTCCTGCAGCGCCTGCAGCAGCGAGGGCAGCACGAGCTTGACGCCGTGCGCGCTGAGCTTGCTCATGATGAGCTTGGCGGTGTCGTCGGCGGCGGCGCGCACGTACTGCGACGAGTCGCCGAAGCACAGCAGCAGATGCGGCAGCACGTGCACGATGTAGGGCTCGAACAGCCGGCCCAGCTTGTAGCACAGCATCTCGAACCCGAACAGGGCGCCTGCGCACACGACCCGTCTTACTCGTTACTCTCTCTTTGCTGCACACACTTCAATAATTACACCTACAAACCGAGTACGCATCTTCAAAGTGAAGCTACTCAAACCTAGTCATTTTGGCTAAGTTCAGTCAGTCGTATTGAAAACTACTTCCGATATTTTTATTAATAATGACAGATTGCGCAGCGCACAGATGTCACAGTACATCAGAAAAGCACAAGGAACTTAATAACATAATATTTCAATGATAAGTAATGAGTTTGAACAATATTTATTCGTAAAATATTTTTTTTTTTAAAGAAAACGTTGCCCCACACTTGTTGTTTCTCCTGTGTCGTGGGTGCGTTTACAAACATACAATTCCACAAACACATCACACCCAGACCCGGAACAACAATTTGTGGATCACACAAACTACTAATGATGTCAACTATTAAAATGGGAAAAAATTCAATATGAAAATGTTGCTGTTGTGGGGAAAACATCTCCTACATTTTCTAGTTTATACACGTCTCCATACGGCAATAAATGCACAAAATGTTATTTGACAATTATTTATCTACTACTAGCTTATTTTTTGGTAATTTCTTATTGAAATTGGATATAATTTCAAATTCATGAATACTTTAAAATAAGTTATTGTTTTATTACTTGAGTTATCGAACTTATTCACCAGGGGGAGGATATTGAATTCGTTAAAAAAATAAGTAAGCGACTTTTCCCCACTAACACACCATAAGGAAAATTTAAGAATTTTATTCACACATAAATTTGAATCTTGCTTCACTTTTGATGGACCGTTTTGAAGGGACCTATCTACTCATAAACATTACACAGGACACGTGACACAAAATCTACAATATTTATAATATGAAAGAATTTACCTAGTTAGGCTAGAAACAAGTCGAGAACACTGGCCAATCAGTGGTATTAAATGTGTAACGTGCACACTACCTTCTCTATATTTAAAATTCTTCTTCTCCTGGATGGCCTCAGTGAGCTTGCCCATCACGTCGAGTTGCTTCAGAGACAAGATGCCGAGGCCTTTGATGATGCCGGCGATACCGTACGCTGCGCCCTGCACCCCACACGCATCAACATCAATACCTCACGTGGAAGCAATATCTTACTTACACGGAACATGTGATATTATTGTATGTTAAATAATATATTAGTATAGGCATTTCTATACTCACTTTTCTGTCTCCGTATTTCTCTGCAGTGAGTAATTGTTTCATCAGTTTGTTCATGATGGTCGGAATTTCGTCTTCTAGTGCTGGAGAGCTGACTAAGTGGGGCAGGCAGTTACTCACTGCTTCTTGTACCTGTAGCCGGAACAGTCTAGTTTAGCAATAATGTAGGGCGGGGGCACCGAGTATGCTAGTGGTACTGGCCTGCTGGCTCGGCGTGGACAGCGCGGCCACGAGGCGCAGCGTGATGGGCTTGATGCGCGCGTCGTCGGGCTCCAGGTGGCGCGCCAGAGACCCCACCAACAGGACCACGCACTGCCGCACCGCGTCGTAGCCGCCCGACTTGGGCGCCTTATCCAGGAAGTTCTCGAACACTGGCAACTGGCTGCTGAGGGTCTCCTGCAGATATAACAGTGGATGTGAGCACAGGGCGTCGTGACGACATCGTCGTCGTGGAGGCGTAAGGTTGCAGGCGGTCACCTTCCCGTGTAGGTCGACGATGGCCATGGCGGCGTTGAGCATCTCGGCGCGCACGGGGTCGCTGCGGTCGGGCAGCGCGCGCTCCACGAAGAAGCGCATGGCGGGCGGCACCGCCCCCGCCGGCAGCTGCGGCGCCAGCGCGCGCAGCGCCAGCGCCACGCCGCGCCGCGCGCCCCACGCGTCCACCGCCGCCTCCACCACGTGCCCGAACTGGTCCAGCCGGGCGGGGATCATCTGCACGCACATGCAAATATATCATTTATTTCATTTTCAGACCGCCAGCCACATTATCGAGTGATGTGTCGTAACGGCTTCTGGCTAACCGGCAGGCGCTCAGTGTAGATATCCTGCAGACGCTGCAGCACGTGGTGCACGGCGCCGGAGTCAGCGGAGCGCTGCACGAGGTGCGCCAGCGCGGCGGCGGCGGCGCGCTGGACGGGCTCGGCGGGGTGCTGCACCTCCTCCAGGAGGAGCTCTACCAGCTCAGGCTCGCGGCTCCACTGCTGCGCCAGCGGCAACTGAGACCACAATTCTTCCGCCAGCTTCCTGCAACGACCAAACGTTTGCACGAGCCGACTGCGACTGGGTAGTCGGGTGTTATATGGTGTATGGAGTGTCTCGTGGCAAATCGCGTGAGATTATTTATGTGCAACAAATAATTATATTCGCTGACCTGTTGTCGTCGGCGACATCGAAGGTGGCGACGAGCAGTCGCTTGGTGAGGTCGAGCGCGTGCTGCGGGTCCTCCAGCAGCGCGGGCAGCGTGCCCAGCACGCGCAGCAGCGCGCGCAGCGCCGCGTCGCGCACCACCTGCGCACGCTCTACTCTACACTAGCGCTCACATACACACACACCGACAGCTTTCTGCCGTTTTGATCGGTATTGACCTTATTATAGTTAGCATAATCATCAGGTGGTTCTAAAGTGAACGATTAGGTACGAGTATTCGTCAGTTGATCAGTTGAACATAAAAAAATTGCGCGTATGTACCTAAATTCCAATAGGACTGTAAGTGGTAAGTTGTATGATATTAAGTAGTAGGGTGGAGTACCTCGAGCGGGCTCTGCAGGCCGGCCAGCAGACAGGTGACGTCGTCGAGGGAGAGCGTGGCGCGCGCGGCGCACTGCGCCGTCTCCAGCAGCGCCACGGTGCACGCCGCCTGCACGCGCCCACTCGTGCTGCCTGCAGAGTGACACACGTGTCTGTACTACGCACTGGCGCCAGCGGGGGCCACACGTGTCTGTACTACGCACTGGCGCCAGCTGGGGCCACACGTGTCTGTACTACGCACTGGCGCCAGCGGGGGCCACACGTGTCTGTACTACGCACTGGCGCCAGCTGGGGCCACACGTGTCTGTACTACGCACTGGCGCCAGCGGGGGCCACACGTGTCTGTACTACGCACTGGCGCCAGCTGGGGCCACACGTGTCTGTACTACGCACTGGCGCCAGCGGGGGCCACACGTGTCTGTACTACGCACTGGCGCCAGCTGGGGCCACACGTGTCTGTACTACGCACTGGCGCCAGCGGGGGCCACACGTGTCTGTACTACGCACTGGCGCCAGCTGGGGCCACACGTGTCTGTACTACGCACTGGCGCCAGCGGGGGCCACACGTGTCTGTACTACGCACTGGCGCCAGCTGGGGCCACACGTGTCTGTACTACGCACTGGCGCCAGCTGGGGCCACACGTGTCTGTACTACGCACTGGCGCCAGCGGGGGCCACACGTGTCTGTACTACGCACTGGCGCCAGCTGGGGCCACACGTGTCTGTACTACGCACTGGCGCCAGCGGGGGCCACACGTGTCTGTACTACGCACTGGCGCCAGCTGGGGCCACACGTGTCTGTACTACGCACTGGCGCCAGCTGGGGCCACACGTGTCTGTACTACGCACTGGCGCCAGCGGGGGCCACACGTGTCTGTACTACGCACTGGCGCCAGCTGGGGCCACACGTGTCTGTACTACGCACTGGCGCCAGCGGGGGCCACACGTGTCTGTACTACGCACTGGCGCCAGCTGGGGCCACACGTGTCTATACTACGCACTGGCGCCAGCTGGGGCCACACGTGTCTGTACTACGCACTGGCGCCAGCGGGGGCCACACGTGTCTGTACTACGCACTGGCGCCAGCTGGGGCCACACGTGTCTGTACTACGCACTGGCGCCAGCTGGGGCCACACGTGTCTGTACTACGCACTGGCGCCAGCTGGGGCCACACGTGTCTGTACTACGCACTGGCGCCAGCTGGGGCCACACGTGTCTGTACTACGCACTGGCGCCAGCTGGGGCCACACGTGTCTGTACTACGCACTGGCGCCAGCTGGGGCCACACGTGTCTGTACTACGCACTGGCGCCAGCTGGGGCCACACGTGTCTGTACTACGCACTGGCGCCAGCGGGGGCCACACGTGTCTGTACTACGCACTGGCGCCAGCTGGGGCCACACGTGTCTGTACTACGCACTGGCGCCAGCTGGGGCCCACAAAAACGGCACTGTGTACGTACTGATGAGGTCGATGAGCAGCCGGAATATGTGGTCGATGGGGAACAGCGCGGGGTGCATCATGTCGGAGTCGAGGCGCAGCGCCGCGTGCTGCTCTATGATGGCCAGCCCGTTCAGCATCGTCTGCTCGTCCGACCACAGCGCGGAGTTCGACAGACCTGCATACCCACAAACAATGTTCCTTCAAAATGTTCACTTACTGGAAAGCTCCCTTTGTCTATAAGTTTTGATTTTATTAACAATAAGCTAAAAGGTAAAGTGGTTCAGACGAGTCAAAACAACATACCAAGTTTAAGCAGTGGGAAAGCGTAACAGAACCCTGGTGCGGTAAAGTGGTTGATCTTCTGCGGTGCATCCTCGTCACCTTCACTAGGTTTAGTGCAAGTGATAGCATATATCTGATTGATGGTGCGCGCGGTGGCCGCGTCCAGCTCGTTGTCCTCCCAGCTAGGCTCCAGGTCACACTGCGGCTTATGGAGCCTGTCGAAACAGTAGTGTTACAGACAAAATTAGGGTAAATTGCTTACGGTAGACAGGTACAATATGGAGCACTGTAGGTGATTTTATGTGGTATAGGTTGGGTCATTAAGGATTATAGGATTGCACATTTGCGAATCGGGAACAGGGGTAGGATTGGGGCTCTGATATCCTCACTCACAAGGCGAAACTTCCAAACACATCATAAATTCACATGTAGATAAGTAGTATGTGGCATGAGTGTTAGAAGAGTCCAAAATTACCGCAGCGTGAGACGCGCGATGAGGTCCCCGAGCGCGGCGTGGCGCGGCAGCAGCGCGGGGCGCAGCGCGCGGTAGACGTCGGCCAGACGCGGCGCCGCCAGCGGGCTGCGCAGCGCGGCCAGCAGGGCGGGCAGCAGGCGGCGCGCGCCGCGACACAGCGCCGCGCCCGCGCCGCGCTGCACGCCGCGCACCAGCCGCTCCGCGCCCACCACGCGCGCGTTCAGCTGCGGACACACACACATCACTCGCACCGCGCTCGCCGCCGCGCTGCCGGCATCCACGTACTGCCGCAACTTACCGCTGTCAGTCTTTCTCTTATTGCACTCTCCTTTGCCAATTGCGCTTTGATAGCTTCTTTCTGTTTAGCTGATAGAGGCACCTGAAATTTAAAAAAACATATCAATAAAACGAAATATTTCAATTTTATTCATTCAGAGTATAGGGGAAGGACTAAGCATCCAGTAACCTCTCTCATATGTTTTAAGTTAAGGCAGCCCAGTCAAAGTCTAGTATCACTCCAATCGAGCCAACTTTCTTTTAATTCTAATACAATGAGTCAGTGTGAGACTAACCTCTTTAACCTTGCCCTCTCTCTTGTTCTTCTCCTCCAACTCCCGTCGTAGTTGCAGCTCCTCTAACTGCTCCTTGTAGCTGTACGCCTTGCTCTCACGTTTCAAATTCATCTCCTTATTATCTTCATTACTGTAGCAACACAAAACATCTTTATAGTATCTCTGTTATGATTATCATTAGCCCGTTACTCCTTATCCGCTCACTAGTTAACTCATTGCTAGCTCTAGCCAGAAGAAATGTTTAACAAGATTTATCGGTACAGACCCCGGCACTGCACTCTTGTCGTAGAGTTCCCCGGGCGGCGTGAGGTACGTGAAGTACTCGTCGCGCGTGACGCGCAGTAGGCCGGGCTCGCTGAGCACGGCCAGCGCCGCCGCCAGCGCCGCGCTGCCCGCCACGTCCGGGCTCACTCGCACCAGCGTCGCCACCACGTTAGTGTTGGTCTGTCATGTACAACATGCAATGTTATTGTACTACTCAATGTCTGCTCTGTAGATAATTTGGCCAGAGACATTTCATCACTTACATCATTAGGCACAAAGTCCACAATATACTTGTTCTTGAGATTGTTAGAGTACAGGCTGACCAACTTTCTGGGGTCGTGTCCGAGGTAGTTGACCAGCTTCACCCACGCATGTTGGTTCACTGCCACAGCTAATGGGTGGTGACAGCTTGGCAGGACTGATAGGGCCAAGTCTTGAGAGTCCTTCTCTGGGTAACCTGTAGATATAAAAGAAGGTTAATAACATTACAGTATGGAAAAATATTGATAAGAATGAATGAGTAAATAGAAGTACACCTCACCTTTAAATGAACACAGTGCCTGGACACAATCTAAGATCATCTTTCCAGTGACTTCGCCAGCTCCTTTTTCGTCCGTTGGTGTCTTTTCTTTGCCACTGAACACTTTTCCTTCTTCTAGAACTTCATTCAATTTGAGTGCTAAATTCCTAGCTATTAGAACCCTGTCTTCTTTAGCGAGTAGAGCCTTAACTTCCTCTACTGCGGAAGTACGAACAGTCTTGATCGGCGATAACAGTACTAACACGAATGCTCTGTAAACCGGCGAGTTTTGTTCGCTGGCAACACTTTGGTAGTTTTCCAACACTGTTCTGCATAGCAACACCACCTGCATTAGGACTATAAAGGGGTAAATGCTATAGTGAAATTTAGTAAATTATTATATACCATAGTGCTACTTTGTTAAACTTAGCAAATTATTCTGTAATACTTTGTATGAATACGAGTGGGTACCACTAAGTTGAAACTAAGAGTGACATGTATTGTAAGGAATGAAATAGGCAAGTTGTATAGAGTGCCAGGGTAAGCTATGAAATAACAGTAATTTTTGGTGATAATGAATGAATAAGTATCATGTATGCAGAAAGCAAGTCATTGTGCACCAATGACAAGTTGTAGGAAAACTAAAGAGAATGCGCAGTAGAAGCAGGTGCAGTAGTTACCTTCGTCGCCGGCGGCGGCCAGCACGCGGTCGTGCAGCAGCACGTGCGCCAGCGCCGCCCACTGCCCGCTGCCGCCCGCCTCCAGCTGCACCAGCCCCAGCATGGCGCAGATACCCTCGCTCACCACCAGGTGCTGCGGGCACCATTGTATTACATCACCCAGTGTAACATTATTTATTATTCATGAAGCACATGTACACCTCAAACAAATGTGTCAACAGGGTAGGTATTATAGATCAGTTAGTCGATACAGGGCACAGAGGCGGCCCTTTGTTACTTTTGCAGGTTTATGTTGATGTTCTGAGCGTTTTCAGTTTTTCTAAAGTAGCCACTTTTCTATCACATAGATTATTATACATTAAAGTGTGTAGAGCAGTACCTGCAAGGGCTGCTGGGCCGCCTTGTCGACCGCCTTGCTGAGCACGGGCTGCAGCGCGGCGGCCTGCGCGGGGCTGGCGCCGCAGGCCCGCACGCCCGCCGCCACCATGCTCATGTACATCGTGCGCACCGCCTGCGTCGTGCTCTTCGCCGACAGGTTCTTCTGCACAAGCAATCGTGTACTCACATCGAAATGTTCACCATCAACTAGAAAGTATTTTGGTGTGGCGAGGATGTTTACACATAAACACGTCACAATCTGATACGGAAAAATAGTTTGTATACTGTGTTTCTTGCAGCCAAAATCGTATTGGTTTCATAAGAGTGCGTACCTTAAATATATCGAGTAACTTATCAGGCAGCGTGGTCCCGAGCCCTGCGGTCCACCGCTGTAACGTGTCGAGTGCCACGCACAGGGTGCGCTCGTGGGACTCGCTGTCCAGTACCCGCGCCAGCTGACTCGCCACCTCGTTGAAGAGCGCCACCCGCTCCGCGCCATGCACCGGCAGAGCGCGCAGGCAGCCCACACCCTGACCAAATGCAACTTATTATAGAAAATCTTACAAATATTAAATTTTGTTACTCACCCAGTCACTCCTTTATCCACGTACGCAGTTCGTCACTGGACGGGATTTAGTCAATACATGTGTTTTTTTTTTTAATTTTCCTCAGACAAGTAGACAGCAAGGACGAGGACCACTTTCCCGCCTTGAAGTATTAATAAAAATTGCCAAAAACAAACAACTTACGTTGAGCACGGCGATCTTGTCCTCGCTGGAGGTGAGCTTCCCGCTGGCTCCGTTGTACTCGGCGAATGCGTGCGCGAGCAAGGCGCGCGCGGCGGCGGCGTGGCAGCAGCGCGCGGCCAGGCGCTCCAGCGCGCGCAGCGCCTCGCCGCGCACCCACTCGTCCTTCGAGTGCAGGTTCACTGCACGCGCACACAACCCCACGATAACCATACACTCATACAATACTGTGCGCTAAATATTCACTTTTAAAATACTAACCGATTAGACTTTTGCCAATGTCTACAGCCAATCCATCTAATTCCACATTCAGGCTGGCGAACACCTGTCCTACCGCCTGCACGATAGTCTCAGGACTGCGCAACATGGCCTTGTGTAACGCTGGCAACAGTGCATCGCGGACATCCCCGGAATTAAGTTGACTCAGCAAGTCGTGACAACCCTTGATGTAATTCGCGTTTGGTCGAGATTTGACGCTGATTATACTCTTGGTAAAACTTTCCAGCATCTTGGTCTATAGGAACAATATTTGACAAAATAAATAAATTAGTAAATAAGTTCGTAAAGGTCGGCTCTAACGATGTCGTGTCGGCGTTAATTATAATAACCTCCACCAGTCTTCAAAATAAGGATCTAATTAGATGTACATGCCCCAAAAGTAAACTATTTCTGAATTAAATGTACAAAATACCTACATGAACACTCAGTATCAGTTATCAGTTATCAAACTAGAAATTACACTTTATCATGTATACCTTGTGTTTTTCAATGGTCTCCCCTTCTCCTATTTGTTGTAGATGTCGGCACAGAATAGAGAATGTCACACAGATCTGAGGACCAGAGTCTGGTGGTGTTGCAAGTAGCACCTCAATCCACTTGGATAATTTCGCTTTGCCAATTGTTACCCAAGTTGTGTGTAACTGGAAAAAGTAGAAACAAATTATAAAAAGTAACTATTTAGTTTACTGTAACAAAAAAAAAATTATAATTCAAAGAATAACATACCATAGAATATGCCTTATCACTCTTTCTATGGTCCCCATATGCAGTAATAGCAGCAAGCAGATTAGCCTGGGATATCACAAGGGTATTGTAGTCCACACCATTTTCTTCTGATGCCTTTATTGCACCTTCTATGAGAACTGTGGACCACCGCAGAGCATACAGTCCACTTTGGCAAATGCTCTTTCTGCAAACACAATTTTATTAAATATTGTCATTTAACTTATACACATATACAATATTTTAAAATCAGCTTCAAACAATGGCAAGCAAAGTCTAAGGCTACTCTATACATATATAAGAAACAAACTTGTATTCTACAGTGAATATGAACTTACGATGATGCTGTGTTCTTCAGCTGCTCTGATATTTCAAGCAAAACAGGCAACAGAGCTTTGAGGGTCCATTCTCTGTGGGTGGTAGCAAGGTAGGCCACCAAGCTCTTGATATATGACTGGGAGGTGGAGTCCCTGTAGCGGTGTAGCGTGAGGACCAGCAGGCGACATACAAATCGCACTGCTGGCTCTGTAATACCTGATACACAGTACAAAATTATATCATTAAAGTAATTCAACAACAGATGACAAAATATTAGAGAGTTCAGTACATTAAATATATGCTCCATTAAGACAAGCAGATCATAGCTATGCATAGCAATATGTAAACTCTTTAAGGTGGAAACAAAGGTGTAAGAACTGAATCATCAGAGACTGTGATTTACTGACACTATTAATTGAATAAAAAATATTTGATGCAATTGCAATGCTATCACAATTTTATTATTCACCAACTAAAAAATATGTTGGAAGATAATAGCACAAATGTTTATAATTTTCATACAAGAATATGTTATTACACTGTTGAAGTACAGCATTCTTATTTATATCTTATATTTCCAGCTCAAACAATATTGGTAAATACACAGATGATTATTGAAGTATGCTCTAAGACGAATGCTCCAAAACTCAGATTATGACTGAAAATATTATAAAAACTGTTGCATTTCAAGTTGACAAATAAGTCAGGTTTACTGTATTCTAAACCAGATGAAAATTTCCTTAATACTAATTGTAATATTCTATAATACAAAATTTTCTTTGGACTTACAGGTATCAGGGTACATTCTTATTAGACATTGATGAATGTTTTTTAAAATATACAGAGATTCAATTTACGCAGCACGTAGCTAGCTCTGATTAACACGTTCGAGGATGAATCAAGTGAGAGCTTGGTATTTCAGCTACTTCTAGCTACATCTATGGATCAATACAGCTGAATAACCAACCTATAAATACTATGCAACTATATGCAACCAATGCACATCATACAACAACACACTTACAACTTTTGTGTAAAACCGGGGTTAAATGGTTTATTGATGGTACTTACCCGGTGTTGATAACACATTCCTAATTTCTTCAACAACCTCACGTCGTTCTTTCAAACTTGCGGTCTGGATTTTAAATGGTATATCCTTCAATTTTTTTAATACCTGTCAAAAGAATTTGAAGTAGTCAATGCAGTGATAGTTTCGTAGAGATTCAATGCGAAAAGCTAGTGAATTTACCTCGGAATCTGCCATTTTCCACACACATTTATTGAGAAAATTCAATTGAAAAAAGCACACACGTCTCGCTGAGCGAATGCCACAGATTAAAAAGAATCGCTTGTCGAATCAGCTGTCAACCTAAAACCTTGCCGTTTGCAAGCTTTTTTAATACCTACATCAGTTTTGACCACAGGTTTTGACTATGAAATATTTTGCTTATTATTAGTTTTTTTTTTAGTACGGCAAACATGGATACGCATTACCTAATGGGAAGTAATCGAAATCGAAACCGATTCGAAATCGGAAAGTTACGAATTAGTTAACGACCTTTTGGGGATTAGGGTTTTGGAGATTCAGGAATTGAGGGAGGGTCTGGTTTGGGCCTCCGGTAACCTTATTACCAAGGCGAAACACAACGCTGTGGTTGTTTCACGACATAAGTGCGGCATGTTTTATTCGAGTTTATTGTCGTTCTAGACTTCCATGGAATAAATAAGTTTTTTTTCTAATTCTGTGACATGTTGGTCAGTGTTCTTTAACAAACCTCAAAGAGTTGGCTTGAAAGACCTGTATCCAGGCCACAAACTCCAAAAAAAAAATAACCTTAAAGTCACTGTCAAGTGTCATTTAGCAAAAAAGTAAGCATTGTTCATTGTTTACAAATCTAAATTGCTGTAAATTATATCATATAATGGATAAAAGACAAGAGGAATTAACGAAATTAAAGTCTTACACCGAAATTATCGACAATGATCTAACAATGATTTTACAGTCTCTTCAGTGGGATCGAAAACAACTGTTGCAGGTTATTATTATGTATACTATTTTCTGTAAATTGTGTATTGCGATACAATACAATAACTTTGGATTTTATTTGCAGAACCCTATGATGGACACTTGCAGATATGACCCGAATCATAAAATCCCCCCTGATAAGAGAGAAGAACACGAGAAAGTATGCTTTTTGAGAAAAAATGGATATTTTAAAGAAGATCAGCTGTTACCGGACCCTCTTGATGCAAACTCTAACACACTTGTCAAACTCAGTAGGTATATGTTCATAGCGTTACCTTAATTGAGTAAAATCCTGCTATTGATAGTGATACATGTGGTAATTATGACTTATTTTTGCACAGGGAAAGAAGATATTCAGGATATCATTGCGAATGCATCCAGAGCAGATATCACTTTCAAAAAAGGTAGAGTGCAGTATATTTTTTCTCCAAATTAACTCTTCTGGTATGCATGGCAGATATTTGCAAAACAAATCTTCTGATTTTCATGTTATAGAAAACTAGCTCTTACCAGCGGCGTCACTCCCGTCATTTGACTACCTACCCTACTCTATCTATTCTACTGCACCTACCCCACCCTGCTCTGCCTACCCTACTCTGCCTACCCTACTCTACCTACTCTAACTACCCTACTCTACCTACCCTACACTACCTACTCTTTCTTTTTTTTCTCTAAACTACCAGCCACTTTTCATCTAAATCGGTTCAGCCATTCTTGAGTTATAAGTGGAGTAATTAATGTGACTTTCTTTAATATATATAGATTATGAGGAGGTTCTGTACTGGCAGATCCTTTATCTGATGTATCCTTTATAATATAATGATAATTATTCATTTAAGTAATATTTTGTTGATTTGAAAAGCTCATTTTGTCAATATTTCAAAGAAAAATATTTTTTATTAGAATGTGCTCATAATAAGATAGGAGAAAGGAATAATTTAAGCACTTATGTGGTGGCAAGTTCAGCGTCATAGCAACTAGTATATAAATTTATGGCACACAGTGGCTGCTTATTAAACATTTATAAAATGATATCTGCTGATAAAACAAATATAACTAAATAGTAATGTATATACAGTTATACATAACCATATATAGTTATATATAACTATATATATGTTACTATATAGTTCGTTGTAGTTATATTATATCTATGTGTATATCATAATGTTTAATATAATAACTGTAAGTAGAATACATGTGCATGTATAAGTGCCTGTTCAGCTATATCCAATGAGTTTCCTCAACTAAGGCTTGGGTTGCCATGGAGCAGAGCCGATGTCATTGGAACGCCTTCAGGTGTCCTACTCAGCAGATGAACGCCGGGTTATACATGATGCTGTGGTCAGCGCAGTACCCTCCTGTCATGATCTTACTGACTTGGCATTACTCAGGTAACTCTTTTAATGTATATCTTCTTAAAAAGAGTGTTCAATTATTTCTTTATTATGCTTTAGTTTACTTTTGTTTCATAAAAATATGCTCCAAACTTATTTATAAATTTATTATTCAGTAAATTATTGTTATCCTTAATTTAAATATTTTTTCCTTCTACCCCATAGTGAGAATAATGAGCAGGGCTCCAAGGTAATCCTGACACGCAAAGAGATACTTCTGGAACTACGTAACATGCGGAGGCGCCGCACTAAGTACCGTGTCGCTCCTAAGACTCGCAATTATTCGGATGTTCTGCGCGATGTCATTAAGACACAGGTGTGTATTTTTTATTTTATTTTTTGTATTCAAAATAGTCACAATGAGTCGCAAAGATTGTCTGATGTTTGGAGATATGGTTGATGCCTGCTACAAAACCAGCATATCTGACGATATGTAAAGATGTAATACATTTACATCTTTACATAATAATATATATACTTGCTGACGCTTTCTGCCATTTAAAAAATAAGGGTTGATCACAGAAGGGTGAAAATTGAGGATTGTATGTATTTTTGTATGTTGTATCATAAAAACATTGAATAAAAATTTGGTCTGAAATATAAAAAAAAATGTTTTCCTTTGTTTTTTACATTTTACCTTTGTTTTTTATAGATGGAAGTCTACAATGATGGGAAAACTGAAGAAACTACTACAAACGAAACGGTTGATCGAATGAACAGTTGTAGAGATATTAATAATGGGAGTCAATATTCTGGAACAGACTCATATAATGGAAACAGAAATAGACATCACTCACAAAATGATGACAGGATTAGATATACCTCACATAATGTTGACAGAGACAGTTGTGATTCCCGCATTGTTGATAGAAATGAATCTAAAAAATGGGTTCCGAGACCAATACAAGTTAAAAGTGAAAGGGAAGAATACGTAGAGAGAGACAGAATAGTAAACAAAAGGCGGCCGAGGCAAGACTCAAACGACATCGAAAGATATCAAAAAGATCGCAAGAAGTGGGTTCCTAGACCCATCCAAGAAGAAATAAAGACAGAAAGAGAAGATTTTACTGATTGGGACGCAGAAACTGATAAAACTGAACATTCACGGCGTTACTCTAAATACGAGGCTAGACATAGACACGAGCGTCCCAAAAAGTGGGTACCTCGACCAATCAAAACGGAAGTCAAAACAGAAAAAGAAGGTTCGAGAGAAAGAGATAGAAACTCTGAAAATAGACATTCGAAACGGGTCTCTGAAAGTTTAGATGAAAACAGATACACACATAATGAAGAGACTGTTCCGAAACCCATTAAAGAAATAATTAAAACTGAAAGAGAAGATTCAACAGAAAGATTCAGAAGCGTCGAAAGGAGATATTCTAGCCAAGATTTTGACTCAGTACCTAGACCTATAAAAGTAGAAGTTAAAACCGAAAGAGACGAGACAGAGAGGATTACAGAAAGTACTAAAAAGCAAAGAGATGAAATTAACAGTATAGATGAGCGCGATAGAAGTGGCAGACAAGGTCACAATCACAGAGAAAGAAGGTATTATGAAGAGAATGACCAAGGCAAGTATGGAGAGTATTCCCGAAAGAGGAAAGATGGTTGCGATTATGAGGAGTATATTTATAACAGAGATAAAACGAAAGAAAGGCGACAAAACTATTATGATGATAGAGAACACAGAACTGAAAGAAGACATAAAAGAAGTCATAGACACGATGATCACGTCGTTGAAAGTAAGAAAAGAAAGGAATCAAGGTTAGATGATGAATCACACGGTCATGATAGGAAACATGAAGAGAAAAGAGATGATAAACATAAAGATAAAGATCGTAGGCGTACGGACAAACATAAGTCGAGACATTATGGCGATAGTGGTAGTCGACATAGGGAGAAAACACAAGATTATAGGCAGGAAGCAGGTGATAGAATACAAATTAAGCAAGAAAGAGCGGATAGTGTTACATCGAGAGATAACCACGAGAATTGTGATGACGAGTTATACAGAGATAGGACAGGTCATAGGCGGTACTATGATGACTCTAATGTCCAAGATGAATACGATCCTTATAAAAAAATAAAAACGGAAAAGTAATATAAGTATTCATGATTTGAAGTTTTATTTTAAATATTGTTGTCATAACGTCACGTTCTTTTCTAATCTCAATAATTAGTTTTTAGTATTTCTCGTTTTAACATGCATTTAAAGCAAATTGCTAGATTTCATAACACCTATAAGCAGGTTGAATCTTGTCTCATCAAGCAATCTGGCAACGCACCTGTGACTCCTCCATGGGCGGCGCCGATCGCTTACCATCAGGTGATCCGTCTGCTCGTTTGCCTCCTATTCCATAAAATAAAACGCAGCGGAGCGAAGAAGAATTAGCAACTTGATCATTTGAAAAGTCTTTCCTACCTGTGAGATTGTGTAATGCGTTATATTGGAATTATTTCTAATTTATTTCATATACATACTGAGCCGGTACTGTATATAGCAAAGCAACGTCTTAAGTTGCGTATTAGTTCACGGTCGGCGAGATTATCCAGATCCCTGTTCTTATATGCGTTCGTATGTTAACAGCACTCTCACCTAAGACTGATTCCACAAGCCTTCCCACGAGGAATTTACAATAAATAGTAAAATAAAAACATGGCAGTTAATATGAATGAACGAGAAAGTTAATCGATCATGCAGATATTTGTGATTTCTTATTAGTATGTATCTGTTCTCGGCATCTTGCAACTATTAACATTTATTATTTTTACAGCAGACTAACTGTCGGAAATATTGTGAACGTACCTACTGATATGTACATATATGCGTAGAGGGGGGAAGGTGTTTGCTTTAATTAATTTATGGGTCCTTGGCTTGACGAGTACTTGCGCAGAGTCCTCGAACACTTCGGTTAGAGTTCTACTATCCACAATTTTCTCAGCACCGCCAGCGACGAAATTGGATGGAGGAAGGCAGAGTGCGACAATAAGTACTCAGCAATGAGGAATACGACGAGAACGATGTGCTCGATGAAGGAGGCCTTTGTCCAGCATGACATGTCTGATGATGATGTGGTCGACTGAAAATTTTGAAATACAATATGCGACATGTTGGTATTTTTAGTATACAGGGAAATTCAGCCGAGGTTGTGGCTTGTGGCTCAATCACTATTATGAACCACAGCTTCGGCGGATGGTTTTTTAGGGTGTGAGAGTCTGACACGAAATGAGAGGTACCTCATCTCACTCAGAGCGACAGAAGACATTTGATGTTTCTCCCACATAAAAGTGGGGTAATAAACCTTTAAACCAACATGTCCTGATGTTATCAATTTTAGATCCACAAAAACTAATTTGACAAAATAACTACGAAATTGAGGATCTTTAATTAATGCGTTATCGTTAAGACAGTGAAAGTCTGAAGACATTTTGAGATATTAACTTTCTTTCACGTGCTGCCTATGTAGCTTGTTAAGAAACCAAAGCTGTTTACTCGGAAAATGTATATTTACTTAATTGCTTTGAATGCCTAATAAAAAGTATAATGCTATCTAATTTCCAAGTAGCCGTGCTTAGTGATGGAATGGGTGCGCGAGTGCGCGTACGCAATGGGAGTGTGACGAACGGCCGCAATGCTCACGCGCAGCTGTCACGGACGATATCGTGTTACTTACAGAATTCATTATCCACATCTAAGTAGGAATCTGCGTTAATATTTATATGTGATACCATAACAAGTAATTTCTTTTACTCTCGCAAGTAATTTTAAATGTAAGACGCCTGATCTGTAGTGGTTGCTAGTATTTGAACAACAACTTCTGGATGGGCCAACTTCAGTCTCATTGCGTGATACAAGGAACCTCTTCCTAAGAAATTGTACTTTTGGTATCATAGAGGTGCACGGTGATGTCACCTCTCGCGCCCGGCCTTAGTCGAGGCCATGGTGCGGAGTAAGAGAAACTGGGACGCCGTCTCCTCTTTCTGTGAAGCATCACAGAAAGATTCTTCCTTCTCACGTCCGAGAGGCCACAGCAGGGATCTTAGACCTCCGGTAATCGCAGGTCTGCGGACGGCGAACAAGAGTAACCGTCGCGTCGCCCGAACAACCCCCGACCAGAAACAAACCCTACATACGGGTTGGGCGTTCCGCACGAGCTTCAAAAAGCCATGTTAGTCGTTAAGTATCTGACACTTAGCCGTGGTTGCAGGGCAATCGAAATGAGGTAGGTACATCGACCTTGACCTAGAACAAGAGCAGGAATAGAGTGGTTTTTAGGCAGTAAGAGTCTGATACTCCTCTCCTATCCCCCTTAAAAAAAAGGGAGATATAAAATCGACAATTAAATAACTTGGTAACGAATAGGTTCAGTACTATAATTTACTTAATGGACGAGTTAATCGGTTCGTATGCGGGGCGGATCGATATACGATACGATAACAGTTAATTATAATCGAACGTCTTCATTAGCCCACTTATTTAGTATGAGCCAATCAGTACCGTGTTACCGCTGCAGACTGCAAGCACAATGCTAGAAATCATTCTAACTTGCTTAAGTACAATGCAAATGATTTAGAAACCTTCGTGTCAATTCAGTAAACTGACAGACTGCGGTAATAAGCACTTTAGTAATTTACGATAGTACTTATATTGATTTTAATGTTTTAGATATACTCAAGTGGTCAAGTTATTGGGATAATTAGTATAACGTACCTATAAAAGCTTAAAAACGTTAATGCACCTTAATAAAACCTACGTAAGTAGGTATACATAAGTGCAAACCTAGTTAATTATGTTTTGATTGTTGTTTCATAACATTAAGTTCCTACATCAGAGAGTAGGAACAAAATGGAACTTGTTTTTGTAATTTATTTGTTTCACTCCATCTCACTTATTTTTTAATGGAACATGATTTCTGGTATATACAAACCTTACTAAATTCACTCTCAGTCTGAGGTCAGATGGCGATCTCACTTTCAGTTCATACCATATAACGAGTTATGAAATAGAGCACACTAAACGTGAAAATTGTGCGGATCGATGAGAGGAAATGTACCTAATTTCCTTGTTGCTTCCAATACTTATTTCGGGAAATAAGTTTCCCTGTGCAATTCCCTGTTGTCCCTGCAACATATTATATGAATGTCGAGTATAATATACCGATAGTGACGTATTGTGGTTATTCATGAGCGCTGTGAGTCAGGGCCGCGACAATGATTTGTCGGGTAATTTCACGGGGCATGAGCACTAATCGTTACTTGTATCTTTGGATATATTGTATAGTGACAATTTAACAAACTTGATTCGTGATATGCGTAGATATTAAATCAAAGTTTGCCTACTTACATTTAATTTGATAGTTGAAATATTTAGTATTATCCATATCATAAAAACATGATTGGGAATGGTTCTAATATATATATAATAATAAATTTATTTTGTTTCAAAAAATGTGGATGGTCCCATTGGAAGACTAAGTATAGTTGCCATGATCCCGTCATTTAAATATAGATTATTTCCAGATTACTTTTTCTTGGCAAATGAGCTGAGGGATTACCCGATGATAAGTAATTGGCTCTCATGGACCCTCGCAATACTATAAGAGTCACTTTACTTTTTTGCGGTACAAGTGCATTGTTGGGTTATTATTGATAGGTACTTAAGGATAGGGTATACTTAGGTATTAGATTTTAAGATTAAGGATGGGAATTTGGAGAGGAATTATTGTGCTTCCGGTAACGTCACTCACACTGCTAAACACAACGTAAGGTTTTTTCACGCCGGTATTCTTTGAGGCCGTGGTATCACTTTTGTCAAAACAACACTTTCGTGCCGAAGCAAGGATCTCCCACATCCAGATGAATTAGAATCGATGTCATAAGTCACAATGTTGCTAAGACTTATGTCGCTACGAGGTGTCTGCACGTGTCTTACTAATTAGATTGTATTCAATCACTTTCTTTAATACGACACCCGTGTTGCTCTGTAGCTGTAAAAAAAAACTCCACTACAGGCGCGTGTTTTAGTCGCCGGACACGTGCTCTACATTTAAATACACCGAAGTTTCTTACAGTTAGCTACTGAATAATAAAACTGAATATTAAATAAGAATGAATTAATGCTAATGCCTGACCACTGCTTTGTTGACGTGTATGATGATGACTAATCGCAAAAAAGCCTCAAAAGATCAAAATCTCTCTTTTATTTTTAAACTTATTTGTTTTATATTCCCGCTTCGTTTATCTTGTTGTCTGAAGCGTGACTGCTAACCACGAAGTGCTGGATCGACACCAGTCTGCTTAATGTTTTGTTGTGGATTTATCTTTAGGTCATGTTCAAAGGCGCACTCTAGGAGCTAGTAATTTAAGAATTAAAATGTACGGTGACGTATATTTTTACTTTGTATAAATAAAGCTGTCTAAAATGAGCAAAACACAGGGCTAAGGCCGAAACGTGTGTGAAGATACACGCGGCGCACGCACAGCCCACCGAACTGGCCCCACGGGGCTGCGAGGTCACGTTGTAGCCTGCAGGCTAGGAGTTAGGATGGTATTATGTATTTAAAATACATAAGTAGTATAAACCAAAACACCGTGAAATTTTATTGTTAGCTTGTCTTTAACTGCATTTTTGTTTATGAAAATTACCCTGTAACCGATTACTATAAACTGTGAATGAACAGACAATAACAATCAACATCAAAATAATAACGTAACAATGGCTTTCATTATAGTTTCGGCATTGTTTACTTATAATGCAAAGGATGTTTGGACAAGATCGCAAAACAAGATGTGAGTGTTCATACAAATAGTTCGGTAAGTACTTAATGTGGTACATCATCAGCCTATAAGTGTTTACTGCGGAGCATAGGCCTCTTCTCACAAGAGCATTAATCACCATGCTCAAGGCGGATTGGCGATTTCAAACTTATATTTAGAAATTATAAGTCCAGGTTTCCACACGATGTTTTCGTTCACCGTTTGTCAGTGATGTCTAAATAATCATAGAGCACACAACGACGTATGTAGTACCGTACTATGCTATCCAGATATTGTGAAACTGGCCCTTAATTCTTACTTACCACGCAGAAATGTACAATAATATCGGTAGTTGTCCCTATCTACCCATGACCCGACGGATGGTGCGAGATGCCCGTGGCCCGTGCGACCCGCGGACCCGCGAGTAGTCGTGCCGCGTCCGTGCGCCGTGCTTTACGTCTCGTCGCTCGCCCGCGACTCTACGCTCCGAAGTTTCGTAGTACATCGTAGTAGTTCGGCGCTCGCCGTAACCCGTGCATTAAATACATTGTTTGTGTTTTGTGTGTGACAATGTGTGTGTTTGTGTTTACCTCGCATTAAACACGGATTTTATTTTTCTTTGTTTTTTATTCGTGAGTATAATTTACTTAATATTTTGAAGGGCTTTTTGTTTGTTACAGCTTTTTATTGTTAAATAATTTAGCAACAGCACCACTAGGCGCAAGCGTCATAATTATAAATAAAGCTATAATTTATATTAATAGTTACAAGCCATTTATTATCGAAAGTAGTTAAACCAATATTCCGCCTTAACGAAGTGACGCGGTGGAGGAGTTTCTTCGATATTAATTGAGTAACGGTCGTCGGATCGAGCAACATTAATACTTCCAGAGTCGTGTATGTATAATACATTGCTATTGATATTATACCTTTCATTCATTGAGTAGAAATACTTTAGAATTAAATCTTTAAATTATTTATTCATGAAAAAAGAAATCATGTCCGATATACAAATAAAGTACTAGAAACCAGTCTATTTCTTTCTATAATACAAAAAAAGAAACTCTATTTGTTTACATTCACAATTTTGCCTAAAAAGGTGTGCACGTTATTTGGAAGACAGAGTCATAGCTGATTCTCTTGTTAAACAATAATTAAGATAACATGTATAAGAAACCTATTCAAGTTGAATGGTTTTGGGTACAAAACTCTAGTTTTTTCAAACTATCAGTCTGTCTCAACCTTACCTACGCACGAGGAGGTTCCAAGTAACGAAGAGTTAACACTACATTTCAGGAGGATAGGATTTCATTTCTCACGACCTCTCGACCGCGAGCCGACGCCTTAGCTGGGGATATAGGGTTTCTATGATGTGGTGTTGTTGACCAACTATTGCATTTGCATATTATTTGGAAGAGTATAGTGATCGCTCACTAGTGTAAATATTTGCTGACATTAAGCTTGAGAAAATGTATCAAGTGAGGAACATGAGCATACGAGTAAATCGAAACTATAGCAATTTCAAATGAAGACATATACAACAAGTTTAAAATAATAGGGTGTCAGTGTTAAAACAACATAGTATCAGGTTCAGTTTAGGCATTGCTTACATCATACATCCAAAAATGTTGACCGTTAATCTACATTCCAGAGCTCTTTTTAGAACCGGAAAATTAAATGTTTTCCCAACTAAGTGTTTATAAGGCGCGGCTGGTGTGAGCCCGGCCCTAAACCTCACACTTAGTTGTATAAATATGCTTAGCACCTTCTTATTAGAGTCGCGACAACAAACAGATTACTCGAGTATTACAAGAGTGTTTGTGGACGCTAAGTGTGTTGGAACAAATCATCAACATTGTTATGGGAGCTTCTGATTGTGTGTTTACAATATTATGGGAGTCAAATATTGGCGCCATTCGAATATATTTTTAAAAACAATTGTTTACCTAAATTTATTTGTGTACACATACATAGACTACTCGCATACTATGTTTTCTGCTTCTATATCAAACTCACCTGTGTTTTCCAGAGTTTTTTGATTAACATTTAAACAAATAATTACTTAATCTTTTATAGCACAGCAGAGCAAGAAAATTATTTATGTATAATATTATTTGCTCAGATAGATGTGCGTAATAGGTCACCCACATTAGGAAAACATGTCCATGGATATGAGTTTATTCAATGATAAGACATTGATAAGCTAAGTGACGAATATTGCTAATTTAGAAAACAAATCGAGTTATGTCGCAAATCGAATGTGAGGCTGTCCATATAGATTAGCAATAGGAACAAAAAAAACAATAAAACTAATTTTGTGTGTTTGAGAAGATGAAATTATTTAATTTAATAAGTAATTCGTGGTCCGTGGTCCATCTGTGCGCGTGTAGCCGGGGTTGCGGGGTAAGCGCAATGAGGTACCGCGACCTCGGCACAGAGCAGGAGAAGGAACAGGGGTGTTTTTAGTCAGTAAGAGTCTGACACTCCCTCCTGTCCGGCCCTGGGTGGGAGAAGTCAATTGATGATTTTCCCCTCACAAAAAAAAACTGTGCGCGTGTATGTTGTATGTAACTGAAATACAAATAATGCAATGGAAATTGTTAATTTATTAAAAAAACCTATTTTTTCCCCTAATTGTATTCAAAATATTGGCAAGCGGATCAATCTAATACAATAAAATCTTTACAAATTCAAAATTCAATTCAAATTTTTTTGATGTCTCAACTCAAGTCGTGTCAAATCAAAATCATTTATTCCAAATTCCAACTAAACCATAAATAGGTACTTTGAAACGTCAAAATAGAATAGTAGTCTGTCAGTCTGATCGTCAGTGAAGCTAGGTGCTCATTCCAAATTGTAGTTACGAATGGAGGAGAACGAGCAAGAAACTCCATCGTTACTTCTTACACACACACATTGTCAGATTGTTGTAATTACATAAGTTGATGAAATAAACGTTTTTATTAAAATGCAAAATAAAAACATGAAATGTCGTTAAATGTGTGTGCTCAAGTAATGATGGATGACAGGTCATGCACCATAAACCCGTTTCTCTCATATTCCTTATAACACAGTAATGCTAACTAACCAGTTTGGGGAGATTGATAAACATACTCACAGTACACACGCGTATTATTTCATAAGTTACGTTTATACGTTTGAGCATATGTTTACAAATTGATAAATAAAATTATAAAGGTATTCGATCATTTTGTGGTTTTCGAAATAAGATGCAAAGCTCCGATTGAAGTTTTATGTTACCAAAAGATCAGTTATCTAATTGTGAATTGGTGTCCTCAACAGATAAAATGGTATCCTTCACGATCACCAAAGTATGATTTGCTTCCAACAAGACAATGTAATTACAATTATATGTATAATCTCTGTAGCACTAAAAATACATGGACCATTTAAAGAATGCAATGAATGCAAATAAAAATCCATTACAATATATAATTGGTAATTATCTCGTTCACGCATCGTCTGTAGAAAACGTACATAATTGTGCAGATCGAGATAAGCAGACGTATTCAAATGAGAGCCAGGTAAAGTGCGCGCGCGCACTCGCTGCATGTTATGGTGACGGCACTTTAATTAGATTATTGTGGTTGGGAACACGACTGCGGAAACTTGACAGTATCCAGGTTGTAACTACAAGTTGTGCAAATGATAAACAAACAAAAAAATTGAAATATAACGCCCAGAAATACTTTAGTATTTTATTATGAAAATAATAGAAATTCATCAAATTTTTATTATCAGTTAGATATATGAAACAAGTTTGTATTTTGTTTATTTTTGTAAATGAGACTCCATGCCATTGTCTATTACTAGATTGTTTGAGCACAGACAAGATGTAGGCAACGCAGACCTTGTGGTTGTTAAAACCAGAAATGAAACGTGACTACACGACAACCAGTCTGCTATTATCAAATTACTGTAATTTAACTTTTTGTAAACAAAGACACGGATAAGACTATTTCTTAATTTTTGACCGTGAACCAAGTAAAGGTCTTTACGATGCACTATTGTTATTATAGTTTAAAGAGAAGATTGTACTCGCGTTGGATTGTTCGAAGTAAATATTTGAACAAATGTAGCTTTGTTCGTCAAACCGCGCAACGTAGTCGAACTCGAGACATTGTTACGTGTCAAAAAGACAAAATATAATTGTTTGCACATTTTCGTACATATATACATATTTGTTACCCATCCTAATCGGGGAATATTCCACTTTGGGTTATTACTATTTATGCTGAGATATAACTTTCCTCGAGCATTTTCTTCACAGAATCAACAAGTGACATAGCTTGCAATTTCTATTGCACTTGTCAGAACTTAGAAGTCACGTAGCCGAGCCTGTACTAATCGATACTAATTGCAACATGTTCACTTTTTATTTCCATTTTCTTAAGAACCGCATCTTAAGGTACCATACACAAACAGTATACAGACTTTTTTTATGTAATAGATCGGCAAACGAGCAGTCGGATTACCTGATGGTAAACAATCAGCGCCGCCCATGGACGCCCGTAACGGAGGAGTTACGAGTGCGTTGCCGACCTTTTAGGGATTAGGGATTTGGAGATTTAGGAACTGGGGAGGGATTAGGAAGGGGAAGGATTGGGCCTCCGGTAACTTCACTCACACGGCGAAACACAACACTGTAGTTGTTTCACGCCGGTTTTCTGTGAGGCCGTGGTATCACTCCGGTCGAGCCGACCCATTCGCGCCGAAGCATGGCTCTCCCACACTTACAATTGTATGTATGTAGACTATGTGTAGTGCGTAGAACACAATGTGGGTAATTGATCCTACTTGAATAATAATTAAACCGAGATAAACGTCGCGCCTGTACTCTCTACTAAGGAGTATGGAGCGCGCGGGCCGCTCTTGTGTTGTCGCAGATACACTATGATGTACAGTATTTGTATACGAGCATATCGTTATTCAAATACGTACGAATTTCTGGTAAAGTAATCATTTTTTTTTTGTTGTTTTGTCCCATAACTACATTTCAGCATAGAATCTCTTCTAATGTGCATATCTCTGACGTTAAAACTTGAACATTTCTCCCGCAATAGTGTTAATTTAATTTAAAGGGATATATTAAGAAGTTTACGAGGCTTCATTACAAAGTTTAACTGTCGGCTCCATCTGTGCAGAGCTATGCGCGGTCATTACGTGAGGGCAATAAAAGGCCGGCAGATGCATGCGTCGGTTGCCTCATCGAGGCGATATATTACTTTTGGACCTCTAACTTATCTCAAACTTGGTTTTTATGGAACTGTGAAAAAGCTCATGTTACTTAACACGGGAACTTTTTGCAAGTAAGATTTTGTGACAAAAACATTTGTCTGTTTGGCGTTAGCTCATTGGCTCGGACTAAAAAACTTAATAAAGATAAAACAAAAAAAAAATATATTGAAACTACGTGCGATCCTTATTCTTGTGCTACGCGAAGATGATATGTAAACATCCAGCTTTTGCATTCTCTTATAAAAAATTACGCAATCTAATAAGGAAATTAGTGCCAAAGAAAATGATTTAATTTCTCTTTGGTGTACAATGGGCATTTTTTATTGATTGTCTTCAATTAATATAATCGCGTGACATTATTGCATGTGCACTCCCTTCCTGCAAACCTTACGTAAGGTAGTTGTCTATGGGAAGAGCAGAGAGCAAAGACAAGAGAGGTGTAAACCAGACCTGCGCGGGCGCAGTTACACGGCTGATGTAATCTCGTTTATTATGTGAGTGTATGTAAAAACTGTGACTTGTTACTGAGAAGACAAGTTGATTGGACTTTTTGTTCAGGATGTGAGGCACTGCATGACTGGTGTGACAGTGTTCGTGTGTGGCTGCGCTTACAGACTATATGCACCGCATTCCACGACACTGAAAAATAACAGTCGCAAAACAATAAAACAAGAAATAGTGTGAAATATATTTCCTACAAACAGTTAAGATAAAAACCTCGATTACTTTAGTTATTTAGTATCGTGCCGCAGCCACATTCCTTTTTTTTTATCAAGCAATAGTATGGGAATAACATTTGTTCCATTGTGTGATTGCGATCGTTTGTTCGGTTCAACAATCCGTCGCTAATTACAACGAGATCGAAATGCTATGTTTTACTAGCTTTCTACTGTTCGGTTGCTAATTGAATTTTTATGTGTTTTGTCAGTCTTGCTCTTCAATATAATACTGCCTCGCATATTACATTTGGTTCAAGCTTAACTAGGTATTTATGTGATCAATTTCTATCACTAGTTAATAGAGCTTTAAAATTGTAAATAAAATTGTCCAATCCTCTTTATTTTATCTTCTCCTTACCCTGAACCGGTAATATCAGAGAAGTTACGAATGGAGTTTTGGGATTAGGATTTTGGAGATTTAGGATTAGAGAGGAATCTGGGTGGGAGAGTGGAAAGACCTCACATTACTTGCTTCAATAAATGAAACGATATTTTGCGATAAATTAATCCCCAGATAGCTTTTAATTTCTTGGCAATATGGCGATATCGTAAACGCAATCTTGCCAAGATTAATGAGTATAGACAAGTGGGAGGAGCAGATATGTCAGTATCGCAAGACTTGTATCGTAACACGAGAACAAATTGTTTCGTAAACTCAAACATCAAGAATTCTACGCGTGGATGGATGCGCGTTGAAGTCTTTTGTTCTAAGAGCTTTGTAATCGTGCGAGCGTAGCGCCTACTACACCAAAGTTTAAAACAATGACACAATATTAAATATATATTCTTTTTTTATGAACACAATACAAGTCCCTGACCTAAATACTTCCGATATTTCAACGCACTCAATAAAAATGTGTTAAAACACGTCTACAAAATTCCGATTAATGTCAAATGCAAATATATACAACCCTAACGTTAGGGAAAGAATGAGAACAAAAACATCCCGCATTGTTGCCCTCGAGCCCTCGACTACGCCCCTCGTAACGGATGCTCAGAAACCGTTGATCATATCAAAGAATTACCTACCATTATTTTTTCTATCGTGTTTTGTAAATTACCTGTCCGTTTTGAAATGTAAACGCTGTGTAAGCGGATTAGAGTTTAAAATTGAATGTTGAAAGGTAATAAAATAATGTAGGTTCAAAATTTGCCGGAGGTTTAGCCGCAGGGTGTTAGAGGAATCGAGTTACAGAAAGTAATTTGAGCGCATTAGTATTTAATGACAATGAGGTGTGCGGACTGCGCGGCCTCCGCTTACAAAAACGATGTAATCAAATACACGCACTGCCGAGGAATGTACTTGCATGCTAGCTACCTGTGTTTTATGAAACAATCATATTATTTAGACATTGAGACATTGAACAATTTTATGAAAAAAGTAAGGATTTATACTGTATCTTCCAGAAAACAGGGATAAATTACTGATAACAGTTGTAAAAGAGTTTAACATAAGCTATGCTACCCTGGGAACTATATTCTATTCGAAAGTGAAAGAATAGTCTAGACACGACTTTTCAGCCATTTAACGTACTAAACGAGGCTCTCAACAAAGTTGCTTGCCTTCTTAATTAACAGCAGATCGTATCTGAGAATATTCAAATTGGCAGCGAAACAAACCTCTCACAGTGAGAGACAGCCGAGGAAGCGCATTGAGGTCTCCGTGACCTCTACACTGCGGAACTTGAATAAAGAAGGAGCTTTGTTGGAATGGAAGCCTACTTCAGTATAAGAATACCTTTATTCACATCCATTTAACCTATAATTACAGGTATTATTCTTTAAATTGAAAGATTCCATTTAACATCGGTACTTTTTCTGATCTAATACAGGAAAGAGTACTCTACTCTTTCATATAGGATGGGTAGAACAAAATGATTTTATCTAATAATATACATTTTGTTGGCCTAGAAATTGGGTGTTGCGTGCAAATAATAAAAAACCAAATTAGCACCTAATTTAACAATCATCGCCATTTTACAAAGATTAATGGCGTTCTTAAGACAATTAAAACCTTCAGGAGTGTGCCATGAAGTGTGGGCCTTCTGCACATTCCGGTGTACGCAATCTCCTTGAATGGCGGTCGAGGAACAATGGCACTGTTAATGGGCAAGCTCGGTAGCTGCGCCGGCGCACCGAACAATGCCCGCGACGCCGCTCAGGGTTGACATCAAACAAAAAACAAATACTTTTTGTTTTTTGTTCGAAGCTTAGTCAGAGATTATACCGAGCTTTTACTTTAAGCTTTTGATGACTGCGGTCCTGTATTGTATGTTCATTTAATGATTTTAATATAAGTTCAAAACCAATTATGCATTAACTCCAAAATTTGCGATTTGTTTTGTTTTAGGTACCCAGAGCTTAATCAACATATTGATAAAACATGCCAATAATGATAAAGTCTAATACCAATATGTAATTTAGAATTAGCCAACATTCAATATCGTGCCGACTAGACGTATTTCTAATTATTTCTGCCAATTGATACCAATTTGGAACACTAAATAAATTTCAAAACTCATTCGCTGTTTGATAAACGATATAAAACAATCCAAGCTGTACAACAACTACTACAACAAGAGCAGTTAATGCTCTTCTTAGTTAATTAATGCAGAGGCTTTTACCCGAGAGCTGCACCGCAAATGTCGGTAACCCACGAGCGCGCGCCAACAATAGTGTGGTCCTGCGCACGCGCCGGTTGCGCAAGCTCCGATTACTTTCGGCTGATTTCCTCAATTACATCGATTTGTTTGTTTGTTTGTACAGCAGGAGTAATAGCACAGGCCACTGAGCAGGCTGTACGCAACATACAACAATGGGGCTTTCTTCCAATCGCTGAATTGTGTTTGAATTTGTGCCGGAAACAATTGTTACCCGAGTTCCTTTGTGTTCGCTTGTAAATATTGCGATCGCTAGTTTTATTTACGTAGAACTTGAAAGTGATATTCATGCTACATAAAGCTAGTATTGCAGCTTCCGTAAACAATAAGTGAAGTGAAGCATGTTTCGATATAAAAAAACTCCAATTACGAACCTCCTTAATTCAAATCGATACTTCTGCATTAAAAATCTCTCTTCTAAAGCTTAACGGAAACATAATACAACTCATTAAAGCTAAATGGATTCGTCGTCACACAATCAAGTATCCAAGCACATCTCACTCGAACCCCACAAAAGTGCGCTACAATTAAAACGAGGATATAATCGCAAATCATTGAGTCGCAATGTCCCACTGTGTGTGTGCATGTGTGTACCGCGCACCGGGCCATAGACAATGCGACCGTAACGCACCTCCATGCGACAATCGCGTTAGATTGACGTTTACTACCGTTATAAACGCAACAAACGTATTGTGGAGATGCAGTTTTATATTGTGACTTAAAACATAAGAGGCAGCGGTTATAGTAAAATATATGTTTATGGAATAAACGAGCTTTTTAATACTGGGTAAACGAGCACACGGATCACCTGATGAGTCGCAAGCGCGTTGCCGGCCGTTTAAGAAGGAGTATGCTCGTTTCTTGATGGTTTGAAGGTCGTATCGGTTTGGGATTATCGCTGCCGGAAGATCATTCCTAAGTTCTTTAGCAGCCTTCTTTAGCTCGCTGCCGGAAGATCATTCCTAAGTTCTTAGCATCCTTTATTTTAGAAAAGGTGCTGGATTTCTTTTGATAATAAACTCAATTCGAGCTTAAGTAGCTAATAAAACTTAAGCTACTCTATCCATGCGATTAAATGAATAAGCTAGTACACCATTAAATCGATTTCTAATTCAACAAGTAAGTCCGCATTCACTAACACTTTACACCACAACGTAATTGGAGCGTTCCCTCGAAAACGCACCGATACGAGTACTCATATACACATGTTATTGAGAGCACCCTGTTACATGCTCCCGCGCATGCGCGCCCGCTGACATACGACCATCAAACAATAACAATACAACTCGATCGCTTTTGATGGACTTGTCAAATGCACGTTAAGTTATGATGCGATTCCGATTATTGCGTACGATTTTTGTACAAAAGGGATTCAAATGTTAGGGGAGTCGCGAAATGTGTACAATAATACTGGAATGAGTGTTATTATTCGAGTGAAGTGAGTTGTGTTTTGATTATACAAACATATTGTAAGAGCATGCTTTGCCATGCTGACTTTTGAATAGTGCTCTTTAGGAAATTGATGAGGTCTGGCGAATTTTATGTGAGTCATATATTGCTAGCTAGCATGATTTGTGCGTGTATTGTGATTTGTAAGGATAAAGCTAAACGTTTATGCTGAGCTGATGTTGCTCAAGAATCTCATAATTTACTCGAATCGATACAACTAAACAATGCGTAATGAATATTTATTATGTAGCTATATTCTAAGCTTCAGCTTCATCAAGTGGAGCGAATAACTCTCATCAAAAGACTCCTGGTGTACATAAATTATATCACTTCAATAAAAATATATAATTACTCCAACGATTGCGTTAGAAATGTTTAATTCGGAACAGGTTTCGTACAAAGCCGGTCGTGGCCCAGACCGGCCCACAATGCCGAACACTCTTTTATATCATTCATTTCTAACAAACGGGGGTAATCACAATGCGGGGCTATTTCTACAACAACCCTTTGTGACGCAAACATTCATCTAATATATTCACAGGAGGGTCAGTAACCCGACACTTTCAGCGCAACCAATTTATTTGCAACAAATCTTTTTTTTAGAAAACAAATTATGTGTGTGCTCTTTTTGTCTGTAAATTATTGCTCGGTGAGGTGTGAACGGTTTTTTTAAGTTTTCTGTTACATATTAATGTAGCCAATATTTATATATCGATATGAAGCTGTCGGGTCGATCATTCCCACGCTCGCGGTCACGACTTGCAATTACCCTTCGCTACGCTAGTAGGGGCTCGAAATTATGGAGAAAAATTATATCAAAAAACATTGGGCCGTTATATATTTCTCGTTTTCTACAATCTTATTAGAAGAATACACTCTTTCAACATTTTGAGGAATATTTTTTTAATATACACATTTCTTTCTGGCACCAACATCGTGTTAAATTTTAGCTACTGAATAGAGTGAGCCTATGCAGTAGGTAGACTGATATCCATAAAAGAACTTAAGCTAACTAACTTAAGTAACGACGTCATATGATAAGTCTTTGTTGGCTGTATCAGTTTACTGTTATAAAAACTCATAATAATCGTGGTCTGTGTAAACTTATTCAAGACGGAAACGCTTGGCGTTAATCCTGCGATGTCGCGGCGATGTTGCGGTGACCAGTTCCGTCCGACCAAGTGCAGGGTCCTCGCTTTCATAATTAAAATAATGGGAGGAACTCTTATTTTATAGCGACAAACCTAACAGTTAAAATCATGGATAATAATTCTAGGCAAGACTTAGAATATAATTAATGTTAGAATAAGATCGAAATGAAAAAACTAAATAAGGCAACATAAGCCAAGATATTTATAAATTAATAATGTCGTTAGCGTCACAAATTTGTTGTACATAATTGTTACCTCGGGTTAAGGAAAACGTATTTAGTCACATATAATATTATTATTTTTTTAAATAAATAATACAATAAATACCTTAATTGCGAACGTGTCATTAATCAAATAACTCACCACGACGTTAGATGTTCGCCGAAAAAGATTCACGCATGTGTAAGCAATTAAAGTAGTCATCATCATTAAACTGGTCTCCATCAAGTCACAGCAACAGTTAGAGTAAAAAAACGTGTTAAAAAATCATCAGATCTAACAGCATCATTAGTATCGGCAAACAAATTTCACGAGAAAAAATGTTATTAAATACATAATGCCATTAATGCTGACTACCGACGATTTTACTTCATATCTAGATGCGTGCTTGTGGCCATTGACTTAATCCCCTGGGAGCCACCGCACTATGCCGGCTAATACCTGATCATATTACGGCTAATGGCGAATGTGTACTTACCTGAATTAGGAAGATTTTTAGTCTTTAAACGTATTATACTAGAACTTAGTAAAACGTTTTATTAGTTATCTTTTCAATAAAACGAAACTTTTATCATTTTCTATTAAGTACTTAATGTATTTATTAGTCTGAATACGTACGAAGAGCGGCAACGCGGGCCGTGTTATAGCTCTACCAGCAACTGAACCGATGAATCACTAGATATTAACTTTTTGTGTGTTTGTTTTCTTGCCAATAAGCGTACACACTTCTAACAATGACTAACAGAAATAAATCAGGAGTACTTCAAACACACAGAAAATAATAATTGCACAGTTTGAGCAGCAATTGGTGACTGATATTTAGAACAAAAAACACTTCAGCCAATGTTATAGAAACGTGTTGGCATTTTGAATGAGAGTTCTTCCAATACCTGGTTTCACTAACCAGGTGACCCAAAGTGGTGAGATTATCTAGTTTGGTCTCAGTGGAGCGGATGATAGCGGCTGGTGGCGGCAGGTGGTGGCCAACGAAAGTGTAGCCACATTTTGCAATGAAATCATCCGACAGTTTAGAATAAACTTGGAGCACTCACCCGGAACCCTTGAAAGTTGTTTATTGTTCGGACACCTAGTTTTTGTCCTGTTTGCCAATCAACTGTATTTCGCGAACTACTCTTGTTGGTGCGCTGATATTGCTAACACAGTTTAGCGACCTCGGCGCGAAGTACTCGCTAAGATAATTAATTGGACAAAAACTTTTGAAAAGAATTTCGTAAAATAAATGCCTGTTAATAAAGTTTTATAAAAGGCTCATGCTGTGCAAGCTGTACAGTGTACACATCAATAAAATTAGGGAAACAAATAGATTCTGTCAACGTTTCATATTAGAATGTTGGATTAACATAGAATGATCCAGGTGTTAGGGCCTATTTATCTACATGACACGTGTGTGCACCAGCCTGCGCGTGCGTCTGGAAAGCTGCCAAAATACGTTACTATTGAAATTCCGTTGTTTTAGAGTTGGATAAGATTAAAAAGTGTTTAATTTACAGTTAAGACACTAACTACATCGTCACGTGTGTTTATCGTAGTATCTACCTAGTGAATTCGAAGAAATATAGAAAATACATAACCAATCGTTCTTCGGTTCATTAAAAAACAATCAGCCGCGCTCGTAACTCAAACAACTCAATCATAAAAACTCATTCAGCTGTCCACTAACAAATGAATGATCGATGACTCATCACTTTTCTTCGCGCATGCGCACCGCGGCATGATGGTTGACAATTTGCGCCTGACCACACCCTCGTGGGATCCAGGCCATCATGAGGTCTATTTGTAATGTGGTGGGAACTATTTATAGCATGGGAATATTGTACTACGGAAATAAACCTGTGGTTATGTTGTTACACATTGATTTGTTGTTTCTGAATTGTTTCGCAATTTAAAAACAAGTACATTTCAGACAGATTTTTACATCCTCCAATTAAGCTGATCTTATGTGGTTTGTAGAATAAGTCTTTGTCTTACAACAAAAGTTGTTACTAGGTACGTCCGCTTTGAAGCGAGCTAAGAAGTTTTACACGTTTCTCTTCGAACGTTGGGTGCCTCAGGTGCCTGTGACCTGCGCGTCACGGCGCATGGGCGCGCCCTCTGCCCTGCGCTCGCGCACCTGTCCGTTACGCTCGGCGTGCCGCGTCGAGCTACACTTGACCAATAACGTGGCCCTGTTGCAAGTGCATTGACCAGCTTCAAACTATTATTAAATAATACATACTTTTATAATAACACGCTAAGATTGAGTTAAAGGTATACATAATATAGTGTTATAAAGAATTACTTCTTAATAAAAGTTTGTTTGTCTTTTAACATTTTCCATTGCTAAACTTTGTAAAAATGAGATCGAGTAGTTTGTATATGGTAACAATCATAAATAAATAATTGATAGCACGTAGCATGTATTGCGGTATAATACGCTGCACTCCGATTTATACTAACATGAGTACTACCACTGTATTAGCACTCCGCGGACTGATATCTTGCTAATTACAGCGAGATATCAGTCCGCCGAGATCTCGTTTAATTAATTAGGGACGAGTGTACAACACGTTAGAAGGTAGTCGTGTATTTATGGGGAAAATGGTTCGCTTTCCAACCTGCCGCGGCTGAGGAGCTGTGACTCATTTACACGAATGTTCGTGGTATGCCGTATCTGAGTGAGATTTTGTGAGATAACGAGCCACTTAGTGGAACTACTTCGATGGCTTAAACAATTGTCACTTACTACTGTTTTGACTTGACTAAAATGTTTAACTGGACAACTTTTACTCTCTGAACGAGTTAGTATAGTTGCATCTAATTTTCTTTTCTTCGCCAGTTACCTCTTGAGCGGTCAGACATAAATATGGCTTTGACAGTAAGCTGCCCATATGACTCGTTAACCAAAAAAGGTGAAACAACAATTTTGATTTTATAGAAATCGATAGAAACTCATAGAATAACTTAAAATGGTTTCAGTGACTCAAATATTGTAAACAACTACAGTTATGTCGAAACGTGCGTGTCTCATCGATCGGGTGCGCAGGCGCAGAATGTATTAAAGTCAGTCAGAACTCCCGCTGTGAGAGTTAAGGTGCTATTACGCACTGAAATGTAGGCACCGACTGGTATTGTACTGTTTCTTGAGAAACAATTGATATTGTGCGTAAATGTGACATTGAGATCGAGTTTATTTGTATCATTTTGTAGAACTTTATTTATATTGACCCCAATGTTGTTATTGTGAGCTTAATGTCATTGTTCTTCATTATAATCACCATCAGGCAGCTGGGACTGCATTAAACTAGTACTCCAGTCCCAGGTTGTGGATACTTTTTACTTTAGTATTTGGAATCTATTTGGACTGGTAATGATTCATAAATGAAACCCAGTCGGCAGAAATCTCAACAGCCAAACTCCATTGCTAAATCCTCCCCTAGTTTAGTGGGTTTGCTGTAATCTGCACACATGCTGAATGGCTGTCCGGTCCCTAGGTCCTATACAGATGCATATACTGGGAATGACGAAATCGTCACCTTTAAGATGTGAGCCCATTATACCTAGCATAAGCTTCTAATGACTTATTAGTGACAATTCAGTCATGCTGCATCATGCTTCAGTGAGCAACATTTTAGATATAAGAAACATTGCTTATACAGGAAACTTAGAAGTTGAAGAGGAAATGATTCACGGGAACATTATGGCCGCTGAAGCGTCACGGGGTACCTCCGTTGGCGACGTCGTTACTGGCCACCGGTAATTAGTGCCAAGTAGCATGGTTGCATGGTTCATGAACATTAACTTCCTTTCCTTACGCATGACATTGGATGCTAAAACTTGATAACTGTCTTCTATAGTACTTTGTTGCCTTGTGCCTTAATTGACGATGCGTGTGTGAAAGAGACTAACTAGCAAGCCGATTGCTAAAAATTGAATGAAATTAATCCATATATTATTTAAATTCTCGTTGAGTACACAAATCCCAAAATAATGTTTAAGTATCAGTTTACAAAACATATAATCATGCTCATTAATATAAGATTAGGACCACACAAGTCAATCTATCCAGTTAATCTAATATTTCAACATAATTTAAGTAAATCACCGAGCCTTAGTAAATCACAATCGATATCGCGTTCGATTATATTATTACATTATCATTCGAAACACCCACACACCCACAGTCCGTCGCCACGTAGCTCTGTTAGAAGGCAATAAGCACAAAATGTTCTAGTTATCAGCAAGTCAACATGTAACTGTTTATTTATTTATGTAAATTATTCATGAGTTTTAAAACTAATTAAATTCGAGTCCGATAACTCTTGTTCTAAGTGAAGTAACACTAGGCTAAGTGGTGTTCAAGCAATTGTTTGCCAATTTATTGTTTGGTGTGAAGGTTTCCATATCAATGTACCACGGCTTAGCGAAGGCCTTTTCACACACGAAGAAGGTTTGAGCATTAATCACCACGCTTGCTCAAGGCTGACTGGTGATTTCAAACTTATAGTTTGAATTTATAGGACCATTATTCCTTTTGATATTTTTCTTGATCTTGGTCAGTGGTGTCTAAATACATTTAGTACATATTACTTAGAATAAGTTACATAGGTACGTGCCAGGTTTGGAAACCGTGCTCTCATACATGAGAAGTGGGAACATCTAATGTATGAAACTCCTTCGGGACCCACGACAACTACGAAAAACATATATTTTAATAGCTGCAATTAACTACTGTCGTCAGAATAGCTTCTTCATATCTGTTCTATGTTGAAGTACTTCATTGTTATCGTACAAAGACACGTCGTAAATATACTGCAACTATTCTAGTGTTATTATCGGTATATCCATATTTATAAGCCCGCCATAAAATGTAACGTAACCAAATCAATCGGATTAAAGGAAAGTTTGCTTTTATCGGCTGTTGTTATGGCTGGCCCGGTATCGTGACTGTATCTCTCTGAGGGCCTCAGTTACTCACAAAAAAGGTTAAAAAATATTTTCTCGTCTGCGGCCGCTTTGCCAGGACCGGTTTGCGCCGGCGCACTTTTGAATAATTTCTCTGATACCGTACGGAATTATTCCGTTTCGATAGTCCCGCTGTTATCTGGAGCGACGCCGACTACTCCACACTGTTACACGATCTTACTTAGTTTCAATACATACTTTACTTAGTCAATTAAACCTATGCTAATTAGTGCTGATATGCAAAGTTTCAAAATGGCTCTATCGCTTGTTAACAACAATTTGTAGCGATCGCAAAAAGTATATAATTTAGCGAAGCTCGGCATTTTGTGTTCATTTCTTATGTATTTGTATTCTTCTTGAACGATTCTCATTTTGGTAATGATTAAATTACTGTAGTATGTTCAGAGAATATTAATATACGAAAGAAAGATAAAAATCAGGAATTCTTTTTCTTACAATTTTACGCAATGTGTAGAATACCAAATAGCCAACCATGTCTCTTATATTTTTTGTAACCACGAGGAAAGCTTCTCGCCGACATATGAGTCGGACGTTGGCTCCGACAAAGAAGTTAATCCCTAAGTAATCGAGAGTTTCATGCAATAAACATGGCGGCTGTCGCGGAGTGATTTACGAGAGTGACGCAAGCGCAGCCTCACGCTTGCAACACTATCAATAATGTACTAGAAGAGAAAAACAACTACATGTCTATGTTAAACAGGTGTTGCATGTGTGGTCTGGAACAAATACTGCCTTATTTTCTTAAGTATATACTATAGAAATTAACACCACAAGTAACTTCAAATCATTAAATCTTGAATCACGCCTATAAATTTGCAAAAATGACACTTCATTGCACATCGTCAGCTGGAATTTGTTAAATATTGAACAAAGCCTCTATAAAAGGAGGTTTTTAAATCAGACCTTTAATTGAATAATATGCATCGATATTTCATTTTTGAAGGAACGCATCCCATTCTATAATCTTGGCATACGCATATGTACAGGGTGTTACGAACAATCGATAAAATGTTCTCTGATAAAATATCATTCGATTGACCAAACAAAAGGTAAGCTTATATCGTCAGAGAACTGTATCATGGAAGTGATCTTATACACAAAACACAACATGTGTAACTATGTAACTTCATCAACTTATAAAATAGTTAATATATAATGTTATAAAATAAATAATGTTAATAAATAATGTCAAAGATTCGGATCGAGCAAGGTAATATTGTGACAAATTTTGGTAAATCTTTGAGTAAGCGTAAATTGTATATGGTTTAATGCTAAGAGACATGCCATTCCACATAACTCACGAAAATATCAGAATTTAAAGGGTTTTTTTAATGAGCGGAAAATCATGAAATGACTTCTCCCGACCAGGGTGAGGCGAGAAGTAGTTACTTACTGACTAACCCCCCTCCGTTCCTTCTCCTGCCCTAAGTCTAGGCCACATTCAGCTTGGCCGGTTGAATATCAGCCCTATAGGGCTCCGTATGTGGTGGTCTATCGGCTCTTTGACAAATTTTAAAAAGTATTATTTTTATGTGTGTGCCTTATATACGCATGAAGGTAAAATTCAGGTTTTTTTTCAATATCAAACAGACACACCACTTTTATTTATATGTATATATAGGTAGATGTATAGACGTACAGATGTATAGATGTGCATGGGGATTTAGAAGCAGATTCATATACCTACATATATCGTGCACAACTCATATAGTTTGAAACTGTTTATTTATGCAAATATTGCATGTTATATACAATTTAATTGAATATATTTATGTACATGTAGCAAGGTATGTTAATGACATGCGTGCCGTGTAACGGAGGTGATTGAATCTACATAATTATATAATTATATAATTATATTGCCGCTGAAGTTCAGAATATTATTATAAAGTTTAACTTATTTTTTTAGTATTTTGTGTTCTCACTAGCATTTTCAGTCCCTCATCATCATCATCATCCTATAAGTGCCCACTGTACAATTTGATATTATAAGCCCCCGTCTCCTCACGATGTTTCCCTTCACCGTATACTCGTATCAGTGGTGTCTAAATAAAAAATATTAACATATTATTTTAGTTCTCAAATAATATGTTATTCCAAATGTCAGGTTATATTAACACTGAAATATGAAAACCACATGGCGGCGTACTTTCAGTACAATAGTGAAGCTCATGAATCATAAACAGAGATGTACTTTGCATTTGAAGCGGCAGATGCTGCCTACAATATCTCCATACTGGCAGCCGTCCTCTGTACTATTATGGCGTTAGCTATTTCAACATTAGAAAACTCGATTATACTACAACATATTTGTAGGGTAACTAATAATTAATTAATTCTAAATCGACTATTGAAAATAACTTGTATTTTTAGTAAAGAATACATTTTAAGTAAGTTAGGAACCCCTTCCCCTAAACCCTAAATTTCCAAATCCCTGATCAAAAGGTTGGCACACTCGTTACTCCTCTGTTGTTGCGGGTGTCGTATTCGTAACGTGCTCAGGTTTCAGGACTCTAACGACAACTTACGACTAACCCTTACTGGTTACTTAATATGGCGTCGCTGTATCAATAATAATAAACAACAGTTGCAAAAGTCTGAAAAAATATAATTTTTAAACAAGGTAATTTTATACGGCATAGGGAGGTACTGAGCGTTGTTTTAAATTATGGAGCCGTGGTGTGTTGTCACTATAATAAACCATACTGCTTTTTTGTGTCGCCTGTAAACGCTGGGACTAATGATGTATTTACGAGAATATAATGACACAGTTTTATAAACTGGCTGATTAATATGTTGCTCGCTTTAATAGCTTAATTTATTGTGTACAGGCAGATTCATTTTAACTTACTACGGTTACACTCCTAGAGTGTAACCGTAGATTAAGTTAACAACTTAAGTTTAGGCAGTATTTTTTTATCTTTCCTCGCTCGTCTATCTTTTATAAAAGATGTGAGGTTAGCGCTACAAAGTGTAGAAGTGTTTAGGTGGTTCCCGCATAAATAATGCAAATAATGCGCATTATTAAGTGGCCAATTAAAATGGAAAGAAACCGACGGCTTCATTAAGAAGCGCGTAAATTAATTGATTCGATTACGGCTGCCATTCCTTTAAAGGCAGCTAATATATTACTTAAATATTCACTGTTTTATATTTTTATCACGTCATTTTAGCCTTACGAAGCTACAGAACAAAGGTATCTAAATCGTATGTTTACTATTGATTTTAATAAAGCATGTGTTGATGATGATGATGATGAGGCACCGAAAACGCTGGTGAGAACACAAAATACTCAACAATTTAAAAGGTAAAGTTAAATTTTTAATATATTATAATGAACTTCAGCGGCAATATTATTATATAATTATGTATGTAGATGTGACAAATTATAGCGTTTTTTTAGTATTATACTTAGTGCGTATTGTTATCACTGCCACACTGTGTTGATATCAGTGTGTTTTTGATATCAGTGTAAAGCAACTGTCGTATCCTTGAGATAAGCTCGACGACCCTTGTATAGTTGCAACTGTTCCGTATTAACAGTTATAATTTGTCTGCCGACCGTATGTCAGGTGGCATCCGTATGTTAGGCTTGTAAACGTTTTGTTAAAATGGACAAAAATAATATCAAACCTCATCTTTTAAACGTTCAGTGAACGCGATAAGTTTTGATAAGTTCCAAAAGAATAAGTTTCGACTTTGGAACACTTGCACAATTTAATGTAGCACACATTTTTCATTAGTTGAACTATGAACATAATGTAACAGGCAGTTTATCCAAAATCTAATGAAACTTCGGTACAAATGAGAATTGTTGTCATAAAGCTTAGCAACAGAGTTTAAAACACCTTGTACATAATTCATTTTATAGACACAGTTAATACACGTTATTTAATGCATTTTTAACAAAAGCTAAACGAATCGCCATCGCCATCTGTTTTCCAATCATTTACACCGAGCGCAGGTATTTCATTATTCAGTGTCGTTGTTTTTGCGAACAAAGAAAATATTATGATTTATACTTTGTATTATGTATTCACAGTAAGTAATGTCAACCTATATCTTATGTATCTCATAAAGAGTTGTTTCGCACAGGAGTCCAACCTGCGAGACGATGCGCTACAGCCATTGCGAAAATCGAAAATTGGACGCGTATAATCTGCAAATATAATGTTATTGAAACTATTTATGATTTAATACAAGTATAAAAAAATTACATAAAATTGTAACAAATAATTCATATGTCTATTTTTTACTAACTTGTAATACAATGCTTACTTGCCTAGATCAAAGACATTGTCCTATCAGAATATTGTAAGTAAAGTATTATAAGTGAAGTCTATATTACTGTACAGTATCATCTGAAGTAAATCATAGGTCTCGTTTAGCTGTGCACATATCTTATCAGAGTTGAATAGCGGTGGACATGGAGCTCCATTAAGTGGTCCCTATTATTAAACCTTTACAAAGACAGAACTGACAACGTCATCTGCTCGTCAGGGTTGCAATAATATCTGTTATGTCTATTACTTTACAAATTATTATGGACTTATATCATCGTATTATTAGTAGGTAAGATGGCGAGAAAACTAAATATGACAAAGTTACGTTTCAAGCTAATTGAAAAAAAAATCCAACTTAACCTTTTAGTTGTAAGTATTTTGGGGAGGTCCAAATAGATCAGTACCTAATTGTCAATTCGTCAATGAACCTAGGTGCTCGTTCCAAATTGTAAATTCGTTTTACTAGCTGACCAATACATAATTTAATACACATTGTACTCATATGTGAGAAAAAATGACAACAAAAGATATAAAATTAAGAATTTATTATTTCAATTAATCAATTAAATTCTTGGGTTCTAACTCATTTATTTTATTGATTGGTAACATTGGAAACTGATTGAGCAACCGGAAAGTTTAAAGAAATAAATATCTCTACAGCTTTTATCTTATCTCATTCTACAAACATTTTTTGTTGAGGGTGCAGCAAAAATTGCACGATATCAGCGACAGCCCTGACCGTGACGTATAATTACGTGGCGGTGGCGGCCCTGCGCGCCATCAATCCACCGTCTGTCCGCACATGACGCCATTACTTGCGTTTTCATTATTACACCCCTAGCGACTAGCCGACATCATCATCCGTCGAGACGTCGATATATTGGAAAATATTATTACGGTAGAAGCCCTATAATCCCAACGATTAACTGAATCGCCAATTATTTTAATCAATCCTAATACTTACAAAAATTAAATCTAAATATTTTTTGGAAATAGTTGGATGAAAACCAAGTTGAAAGACGCTGAAGTTCAGATATATTTCAGTGGCTAGAAGCATGACTCTCTCTTTTGCGGCGCGTAGATTAGAGACACGAAAAGAAACGTTATGTTTTCGTGTCGTGGCGTAAACATAGCGTTTCTTTTCGTGTCACATCTTTTTTATTACAATTACAAGGGACTGCGATAGGGTAGTCTCATTGAGATGTTCAAGATTGCGTTATTGTTAGAACTGTATTTATAAGACTTATTAAAGTTTCTTCTTTATTACCAGTCGTATGTCCGATTATCCGAATTTTCCGAAACATAATCGATCTCAGTCTCAATTAATTCGGATGATCGGCATTCTACTATATGCCTTTGGGTAGACTACATACCTGTAAATATATCATTAGGTGGTATGGATAATAATAACCAACGTGCAGGTTAATTTAAAAGGGTCTTTACTTAGTAAATAAGATCGTACGTACATCATACATATCTTTTCAAAAATCTTTTTTGACTCGTTCTTAAGAGCAGCTCTGATTTATCGTTTAGGTATTCGAAATAAGTTAATAAAGATTGCATTGTCCCAGTGTCATCATATCGATATAATTTGTCATTCAATATATCTGACGTTAATAGAGTGTTCGTAAAAATCTGCAATAAATGCAACAAAGGTAGCCGTGACCAGGGCGTCAGGTGTCAGGTGTGAAGTAATATCGAGTGACAGTTACGAGGCAAGGCTTTAGAATGTTAACTACCTTATTAAACGCCCAGTTTACATAACTAACTAGATTTATAAGATTATATACCACTGAGATTAACGTGACCTTCTTTTACTTCAAGGTCATTAATGTAGTCAGAAATGTTTACGTACTTTATCCAACCTACAATATTAAATTCCAAAAACATTAAACATTACCAAGAACTGGTAAGTAATACGAAACTCTCAAGTCTTAACTTCGATTCCTGTAAACTCATGAACGACATGACGTCGTCGGCACCAGTGCGCACTGAGTGATCGTAAAACGCCAACACAAAGAGCAGCGACACTTGACATTGTCGGCAATGGAATATGAACAGTTAGTACTCACAGTTCTATTGACGTAACACCTGACAATAACATAGTCACACCGTTAAATTAACAACGTTTATATTACAGTAACATCCACGTCACAGTTATGATTCCCGCGTACTTTCAACGAATGACTTGTTAAGTCGTCACCCGACTCGACTACTAACAAATGAGAAACAAGGCTAATGCGTTTCTCAAGCAATTCATAGTCCGCGTTCCGAATGTGAAAACTTGTAAAAACCAGAGTTTCGACAGATTATGAGCCGAACATAGATAATGAGGTGCTAAGACGCCGAGTTTTGAGAAAATAAAAAAAGTACTTTGATAAACCCGTTGGAAACCCTAATCTCAAATTTTTGTATAAGTAACTTAGTATTTTCAATAAACAAAATATGTAATGGAGTTTCTTGCTCGTTCTTCTCCATCGGAATCTATACTTTGGAACGAGCAAATAGCCTAAGAGGACTGACTGACAGACTGACACTATATCTTCAAAATTTTGATTGACGTTCAAAAGTGCCAGTAAGGTTCTAATTGGAATAAATGATTCTTGACTTTTTTATGTACGTACGTTCGAATTACTGTCAGAGTACATCCTCTTAACATTTTTAAGATTTTCCCTGTAAGATAGTTTTAAGTCTACTGTCATTTTCTTCCTTTAGGTTCATAATACGCACAACTGCATGTGCCAGAAACCTGACATTATCCGTAGCGGTATGCCGGCGTAATGGCGAGTAAGTCACGGCGAGGCGCTGCGCAGTCGCACGCGATGCGACTGCCGTCATTACTGGCACACGCCGTCATTACCCACCCTCGGGGGCAAGAAGATAGGTACCTTGTACGGAGATGGAGGTATCTGTCAAATATGAGTACCTACATCAGGAAATATAATGACCATGACATCATACTGTAAACCTAGCATTTCTGAACCGTTATGTTAGGTGTCTGTAAATTTTACTTTTTTGAATACAGAAGTGCACTAAGATGTTGACAATAAAAGTCATTTTTAACAATTTTAGCCAAATTTCTATAATGTATTGGCCAAATTACTGCTTAGACGTGGCTGAAAGGACATGTTTATAAGCTTTAATGTCTAAACTCAAGTGCGTTTTAGTAAAGTATATTTTAATAAATATTACATTTTGATTATAGACAATAATACGTAGTCGTAGATCTATATTGCTTGACAGCTAACACTTAGTGGTATAGGCGTTGCTTTTAATGAATATTATCATCAGTCATCTGGTGGGCCGACAACTCGGCCGCACATTACGACGCGACGTCTATTAAGCTAGGCCAATCTAAAAATCAATTTGAGTAACCATTCATTACGATATCCTTCAGCTGAGACGTCATGATAGAAGTGTCAGGGCTGTAAACACTGCTTTATTCAAAAACACGAAAACAAATATAAAAAACGCAAATTATTGATTCTTAATTAAAAAGCGACTAATGTTTTTCTCAGTGTCTTAATCTTGCTAATTCTTCAACATGACGTGTAACATTTTCATATACATAGTCTACCCATAAATACTGTAACAAATAAAAAAAATATTTTTTCTATTGCAAATAACATTTATTACTTTTACAGTATGTAAGTTTAATACATAATTATAAAACATAAAAAGCTTATTCGAAGTGGTCTCCATTGGCTACAATACAGTCCTTTAAACGTTGAGGCCAGTTAATTCTTCACTGCCAATCGTATGGATTGTTTTAGGGAGTCCAAATTATCATGACGTTTAGAGCAAGCCCTACTCTCTAAAACTGACCATAAATCATAATCCAGCGGATTAAGATCGGGACTAGACGACGGCCAGTCTTCAGCTCTGATGAAGTCGGAAACGTTCGTTTCCAACCAAGACTGCGTGGACCGAGCTTTATGACCCGCCGCCGAGTCTTGCTGGAAGGACCATTGTTGGTTATTGAACATGGTGTTGTTAAGGGGCTTAACTACCTTCTCAAGAATGGTATTTTGATACACTTGTGCCGATGTTTTGATACTTTTTTGGCAAAAGTATGGCTCAGTCACTCCTTCATAGCTAAAACCCCACCAAACCATCACTGAAGTCGGATAATGCCAACGTTGCACTCTGTCGACTAATTGAGAAGCTTCCTTAGAGCTTTGAGCATAATTACGGTCATTTTGTTTGTTAAAATGTTGCTTAATTGTAATTCTCATCCGTAAACAAAATTTTTCTGTGACCTCCCTTTGCGTACCGCTTCAGTAGTTGTTTAGATTTTATCACCCTATTCTTTTTTAAATTATCATTTAAAAATGTTTAGTGCGTCTCTTATAGGCTGCAAGCCCTAAGTCGTCTTTTAAAATACACGACATGGTTCTAGTTGCTATCATCATCTCCCGAGATAAAATCTTTTGCTTTCGGACAGAATTTCTTTGAATTCTTTCCCTTACTGCTTTGACCACATTTTTCGTACGAACACTACGTGGACGGCCAGATCTTTTTCTGTCACAAACAGAGGAGGTCTCATTGTGCCTATTAATAGCCCGGTACACAAACATTTGACTAATGCCAAGCGTGTGGAGAGTTTCAAAAATTGCATTTGGCTTCATACCCACTTTGTGTAATGCAATCACAGCGATTCGGTTCTCTTTATCACCCCACTATATTTCAATATCGCAAAATATTGAACAATTTATTGGCGCCAAAATAAGAAAACACAATGAAAAATTATATAAAAATGACAGATTCCAAATTCAAATGTAATATTTTGTTTATTTTGAATTGTAACAGTATTTATGGCCAGGCTATGTAAGACATATGTGTCTATATATCTAACTACGATTTAGAATTTCGACGAATCCAAAATAATAGAGCAGTGTACACATAATTTCCAAGAGTGATAAACAAACTGCGAGAAGAGTAGACATCCATTAGAAAATTAACTAAAACTACAAATTAAAGCAATAATAACTTAATATAAACATCTACTTGGTATTCTGAAGACGAATCAGTAATACCCTAGTGTCGGCGGACTCCGGTACTGGTCGGATGGTTGATTAAGCCATAAAACGCTGTGTTTATAATAAATGCACGTCCAATTGAACTGCGCGGAAACTTCTTACGAAGAACTGAACCGAACGTAATTACGGATGGCTGCAGTCTGCAACAGTACAGTATCCCGCGGCGATGCCTCTTTAAAACAAAAACCCCTTTCAATTAAATGCTAAAAAAATAATTTTGTATAAAACGGCAACGCGGTGCGTGTTATTTCTGAAAAATTGGCTAGGAAACGTAATCTAATTGTATAGACAAATCAATGAATGAATGTTTGATTCTTTGCAAAGTTAGTTCTACTTTTAAAAAGTACCTTTACTTCTTTATTGCAATTGTTGCTAAATATCGCTTTTGATTTCATCGTCTATATAAAATCCATAACAAAACACTCGCAAATATCTTCATTGAAGTTAATTCTGTATCATCCACAACGAGCGATTACAACACCAGGTACAGATGTTTTGCAAATGTCTGACACAAGCGAGTTATTGTTTAATAATATTGTTGAACATTCGGCGCACTTCACGCCAACCAACTCAACGGCATGAGCAGAACCAATTGTTCACGATCGCAGTGCTAATGAAGTATTGAGAATTTATAAGCATTGTTACCAAATAACTTTATCGTGCCATCATTTAATGATCGCAATTAAACATAATTTTATTGTAAAATATTAATTGTTAAAGTTACTCAATATGCTTTAATTGCATCATCTGTGTAGAAACAATAAGAAAATACTTACAAACCTTCAATATATAAATTAATCATACGATTTTAATTAATATAATACTTTACAATGGTAATTAAAGCTTTGCAATAAGCTCGAACAATAAAATATCTAGTCAAATCATAGGTGTAAAAAACATAGTCAAGTCAAGTCAAAGTCAAAAATCATTTATTCCAATTAGACCTTTACAGGCACTTTTGAACGTCAAAACAAAATTTTGCAGATATCGTGTCAGTCTGTCCGTCAGTCCTCTTAGTGAAGCTATTTGCTCGTTCCAAAGTGTAGATTCCGATGGAGAAGAACGAGCAAGAAACTCCATGGTTACTCTTTTAAGAACGGTATTTATTTATTTTAATTACACCATCATTTGGGAGAACCAGGCTTGCAAGGCTCGGCTCGACCGGAGTGATACTACGGCCTCACAGAAAACCGGCGTGAAATAATCATGCCGGGCGGCGCCGATTGCTTACCATCAGGTAATCCGCATGTCTGCTGCCGACATACATCTTAATAAAAATTACAAAAAAGACAACAATCTTTGCTTCGACAGATTAATAACACAATTAAGAGTTCTTTGAATATTTTCCTAAAAAAGTCGTCATTAGGATTATTTACAGTAAAAAATACGCCTGATCGATATAAACTCCACATACAGCTCGTTACACTACACTATGTAAGTACAGTAGTAGCACCTTATCGTCGCCTCGGCTCCATTCAAGTGTACGTTGCGTTGTCGGCGCACGCGCAGTTTTTGCGGCGTCTCGTTACGCGCTACATCAGTTCACAATTTGTCACCAACCTCAAGACACAGCCGGCCTGCCTGTCACACACATTTACATTCCTTTATGGACACACGCCGCCTTTACATATATTACATGTATGCAGATCTATGGCTAGTTGGTGTCAGTTTAGATAACTTGTTCCTACTGACTAATATATGTATATGAGATTTTTGAGTTTACAACGGTTTTATTTTACTCAGTGGTATTATTTACTTAAGTAGAATTGACTTTTATCAGTCAATTCAAGATTTTATCATCTTGTTCTTGTTCCCAGATCACATGAGCATAGCAGCCGGGCGAAATGTCGGCGGTGATGAGCACGCTGTCCATGATCAGCGGCACTCGTCGCGCGCACCGCAAGCTCGCCTGCAGGTAATACCTACAAACATCAATATAACAAGATTACTGCTGAACATAAGACTCATAGCTTCTAAAGCTTACATACAAAAATCATCGATACAACATTACCTATAATTGCAAAATAATATTATTCGCGTGCCCTTTTTATAATCTCACATGAAAGCTCAGACTCGAGTTGTCCGCTGACATGGGTGGCGGGTGGCGGACCGTCGCGGAATGCAGAGTATCGAGCAATTCAATTACCATACCCGAACGGGCATCGTCCACAGCGCGGCTCGCTGCGTGGGCGCAGGGCACAGCCTCATAATGAGCTCGCTAATATACTGGAATATTTGGACCGGTATATACCAATGCAATTCACACCACGCGCGTTTATTTCATATCGCCCAAAAAGGACAATTACAGATAATTATCTTGTTTCGGTCAGATAACAGAAAAAGTAGTTTTTACATGACTGCCCAAAAATAGAGCGTCATTCATTTTTTTTGTAAATTTCTGCATAACTGTACTAATATAATAAAGCTGTAGAGTTTGTTTGTATTGACGCGCTCATATCCGGAACTACTGGTTCGGGTTGAACAATTCTTTCGTATTTGTTTGTTCTTCTATTGGGGAAGGCTATAACGCTATAAAACGTCACACTATGATCTGAAGGAGCAGAGCAGCGAGTGAAATCGCGTGGATGTAGCTAGTTGCTGATATGTAATCATTTATATATCAACATAAATACACCAACAAGTTGTGTAATAAATCAAATAAATAATAATAGCAAGTTAGATGACTTAAATGTAACTGTAACGCTTGCACATTATTAAATTTTAATTACATGCATTACACATGTATCGATTTAAATCATTCAAGTGATAATTAAACTTGATGTTCATAATGGTTCATAAATCAAAAAACATCAAACGTCTGTTGTACAAACACACAGCTCATCAGGATGTTTGTAATGCTAAATTAAAATGTTACTCTTGTAATTACAACTAAATTACTTAAAAAACCATTTGATTAATCGATTATTAAATGAAATATGTACATACTGTTGTTGCACTTTTTATGCGTTTCTATTTGTGCTAAAGTAAAGGAAATAAAAGTAGTTACGTCAAAATCTAATAAAAACACCCTTTATTTAAAAGTGTCCGTCTCATCAAGAGAAATATACATATCTAGTGAGCCCAAACTCGACAGTTGATTAGTAGTCCAAGGTTCCACCAGCGACCTTCCAATTCCATAATCAAGCTAGTTCTATTGTGCTATAATATTGTACTTTAATTACCGATTTTAATGATGATTTGAAATAAGTCTAGTTTAGGTTGTTAGTCGGTTAATAAAACGTAAGAAAACGTGTCAATAGAGTGAATGTCAAATGGGAAATTAAAACATTAACGACTTTTCCCAGGGTTTGTGGTACGCACCCGTTATTTATAAAGCTATAATATAATTGTATTGTTGTGTTTATAAAACACAGGATTTCTCAGAATCGTAAATGTATACAAATGACAAGATCACAACAGTGGAACCTGGTTCACCTTTTTATGTTTCACTTAAATCAAGTATATTAAATGACAATAACGTGTAATTGTTAGGAAAATATTATTTACAATTCACTTGAGCTTAGTTCACATAATAACTAAAAACAATGACATGTTTAATCACGTTTCGTCGTAAATACGAATTAGAAATAGAAAATATAATATTAACCCTACAATTGAAATATTATTTAAAGAACAAAAAGGCTTAAAGGACCGCTCGACTGTAGTGTACCGCGGACTCATAGAAAACCGACATGTCATAAACAATGCTTGTTTTGTGTTTCCTCGTGTGAATGATGTAGTCTCCGGTAGGAGTAAATTCTTCCTTCCCGCTTCCCCTTGCACCTAATCTCCAGATCTATAACTCTACAATACTTATCTGACAAACGACGAAAGGCCGATATCATCAGGTGATATGCCTGCTCGTTTGCCGACCCATCCTGTAATAAGGGTCCTTTACCAAAGAAATACAAAATAGTTTTCTAGATTTGTCTACTTCAATGACATCACAATATTTTCAGAGATTTTAATTGGCTTGACCTTATGTACTGATGTCTACGTTTATTTTCAGTCGCAAGTCCGGTCAGTTCTCTGACGCGGGGGAGGAGCGCTCGCGCAGCCAACATGACCTCCACAAGCAGCAGCGGTCTGCGTCACTGGTCAGTAACCCATTCATTCGATTATTGACAAAGTTTTTCTATTTACATATAAAATATATTTCAAGTATTTTTCCTACAAAAGTAAGGAACACAGGGACGAGAGTTTTTTTTTTGAAGAATTATTTGAATAAGACAATTTATTTCGTTTCTGCATCGTTTTGCAATTTGTGTTATAATTAGTACGTATGTTGTACAGTTATATACCTATTGATATAATGAGAGAATGGCTATAGGAACTCCCTATTCGTACAAAACTAACCATTGATAAATTAGACTCTCTTTACGATCCCTATAATTTGTGCTTGAGCCTAGGATCTATGCCGTTACCCTAATGAACACAGTGTCACAATGCCGTGGAGACAGAAAATCAGGTTTTATAATTTTTCAGTTCAATTATTTAACTAAATATTGAAATGTACTAAAAATAATTTATGACAATAATTAATAATTATCTAAGCGAGCTCTAATCGCTTTTTATTAATGATAAACTCAGTAAAATCATTACCTACCACTGAACCTAAAATTTGTTCCATAGAAGCATATTCACAGTAAAAATATAAGCAAGAATATTCACAGCAAAAAAATTGAAAAAAGGCCTATTAATTAGTTCTATATAAGATTAAGAGTAAACAATATAATCAGTAGAGAGACTTTTCGCATTTTCGTGTATACGTAATATTGATGTAAGCTCGTTATACTGAAGAATGGACTTTTTGTAGTTAGTCATATTGTGTTCTATTGTAGTTGTCGTGCGTAGGCGCACGTTGGTCGCCAGGGGCGCCCGCGCACCTCGATCGCATCGACATAATTGACGGCTCGGACCTGTACCTTTATACCGCGGGCTTTGTGCTTACTCTACTGCGCTTTGATTGTATAAATGAGTGCATTGTGATGATGATAAACTGGAATAAAACAGGAAGTACTCCGATGAAGCTAATGTTTAATTTTGTGTGGGAAAGCCACACGAATAAGTAGGTTCGACCGGAGTGATACCAGCGTGGCGAGCCTCACAGAAAACCGGCGTGAAACAACCACAGTGTTGTAATACGGGAGGCCCAATCCTCCCCTCCCCAATTCTCAAATCTATAAAACCCTAATCCTCAAAACACACTCGTAACTGCTTTGGTTATAAATGCTATAGAATCGAAATTATTAGTATTGCATAGAAAATGCACTAACAAATCCTATTTTTCTTTAAATTGCAATAGGGATATTGAGACAAAGACAAAATATTGATCTAGTTGATGAATAGCAGCTAGAGCTTGCTTTAACATTATTCGAATAGTCAATATTAATATTAAACTTTGCTGCTACAGTTGATTTAGAACCAACCCAATATTAATCAACATCGTACGTCACTAGCACATCCGTATACTAGTGATGTCCATCGGCTCCGTTCGTCAAATGAAAGTGGAACACCAAACTCCCCTGAGTATTGCGAGCAGTTACTAAACACCATTGTTGCCGGCGCGGCGTGTTCCGACGCATAATCCGCTCGTAAGGGACTAAGACAAAGCATTTTGTAACATCGACGCATTCAAGTGGTGTGGTAATCCTTCAACTAATGCGAGTATTTATTATATGGCAATAACTTATCGAACACTTGTCTAATGTTCTTGATAATGGTTGTTTCTTTTCAAACATACATCGTCTTATAAGCGTCTTTTTTGTGAAATAAAAGACTGTACACATTTAAACCTTATGGATTGAGGTAGATTGATAACAAACTACTACATTGAAGATTTTTTTTGAGGAGCGAAAATCCACAAATTTCTTTTCCCGCCTTGGGTGAGGTAAAAGGCATAGTTTGACTCTTGCTGACTAAAAGCCATTTTATTGCGCTTGCACCCATAACCCCGGCTTACATTAATTTATGAATGGTCAATAATAATTGATTAAACCTTTGAATGACTTGATACAAAACATTGAATGTCTGAAGACACTACAGTAAACAGCCACTTGTGTACATAATAACAGTGTCAGTGGATGTCAACAACTGTATCAGTGCACACAACACGTACACAAGTAGGTACACGCGTGTCATGTATGAATGACAACAATGACAAGTCACCGACACTCGTCATGTGCGATGACGACGCGACTTGCGTATGCGCATCATTGTGTACACTTTCGTTACTTTTACTTTCAACTGATTATATTTTTTGTTATAACCATTGTAGCTGTGTAACACTAGTCATTCGTATAGACTGGCTGGATTTTTAACCCAAATATTGTGAACTAATGGCAGACATCAAAGATTTAATCTTCAAGAACAGTCGTGGTTTGGAGAATATCTAGAAGTTATGTAAATAACGAATGATTGAATAATTTTTTTAATTTATTTTATTATACAGTCAACACTTATTTTTCATTAAAACACCTTAATTACAAAAAGTTATGGTGCCTATAACTTTAAATGACAGTAACTGTCTATATATACATTTTTTTTTAATTACAATTGCTCCAGTAAGAAAGCCTCGAGCATTGCAATTACTTACATTTGAAATAAATAAATCAATAGTGATAAGTTGTGAAGGCAGTTTGCAATATAACCCCCTCAGGCCAATCTCACGCGCCATCCCCGGGTCGGTGCAGTCACGTAATTAATGAGAAATGTAATACTGTGCAGTAATTAATCCTTTATGTAACACCAATGTAATTGTGGTTGGTAGTCAACAGTTATTAATACCGGATAAAGGTTAGCAACAAGGGTATTTCTTGCTGGTTCATTCAGTCCATTTGACCTTGCTAAAAGGATTTTTTAGCTAGACTCCACAACTACACGTATTTCCATGTAGAGTTTCGGGTTTTGGGAAGTAAAACCGTTCTCGTTTTCATAGCAGTTATAAGTATATATACCCGACAACAATTGTCAGACGAGTTGTCTCGCAGCCCAGCCTCTGCTCCAATTGTGCAGTCGTATTGATTGCACGAGTTGGTAATATCTAAGCCTAATGCTTGTCTTGCCTTTTAAAATCTAATATTTCTTTGTAGTCTCTACTTATCGCTGCTGACCAGACCCATCGGCTAGGCTGTTTCGCAATAAAACTTTAAGATTTGTAGCTCAGCACTGCGAGAGCTGATTATAGCCATCGGCCTCGAGACAGCTGTAACAGCTTAACATCTAATAGCTTGTTTACACCGTGTAATCATGGAGCGATCGCGGGCTGATGGTGACTCACACGTACAGGGGCGTCAATACTTTAGAGATCCTTGAATGTACATGCGAAGGCGAAGCAGCAGTAACATGAACTTTATGATGGTTAATCTATGCTAAATTAATACTTTTTAGGCACTACGGAGTTCCATTCTCAACTATCGCTACTTCTGTAAACACGGCCTGCAGTCAAGGCCAATAAAAGTAATAAAATACTTTTTTAATGTAGCTTATACGTGGCTAAATACTAGAACTACATATATACTAGCTTCAAAATTTAGGACTATACACTATGTTCACGTTGTTTGTTATACAACATAGTTACATAGTTACTGTTATATTTTGCAAGTTTAATAAAACGTTTTTCAAGTACATATGCCAACCAAAAAACAAAACAATTAACAAGGTATTACGTACAAAAATAATCAAATAATAACAAATACCTAATTATTATTTAACAACCCTAGCCGAGATGTTCTAGCTACAACACTAGGCGCATGTATCAGCACCCACTGCACCCACACTCACGAAGGTGTCGTAATCGTGTCAAGATCATACATCATGTCATTACTGTGATTAATTGTTGTGAACATAACTTTGTCGGGCTGAGAATATAGAAACATGAATCTCCCACCCTCCAAGCCCATTCATGTCTTAAGATAGATAACATTATCACTTCCCCAGAATGAAAGTACGTGATGTCCATGAAAATCAATTTACCTTTGATTGCATTGGGTAAGGTAAAAGTGTTATTGTGTACTGAACCCGCCACTCATAATACTTATTGCACACTCTAAGCTAAGCATAGTTAAGGAGTTGATAGGTCTAATAAATGCGTGGCTCGCGGGCTGACACACGAGCGGTGGGTGTGGTCACCAGTTCATTACTAGAACAGTGCATGTGTTTAGACTAGGCTGCGGCTTCCTCAGTTATTAGCTCGCTATTAAACAGCCTGCCGCACAATGCCGGCCGGTGACTGACTAACAAGCCCACAATTACCATTTCCCCCTCAGTACATAATTCCCACACGTTAAGTATTAACCAGTCAATCAATAATTGGTTCACCCTCGACTTAGTGATTTACTGCTGACGTTTTTTTATTTGTACAAAAAACTTGAGCATTAACGTCAAATTAAGCTGAAACTATATAGATGTAACTGTGACTAAGTAACATGGCGTCTGCGTTAAACTTTCCGTGATAAATGTGCGTTCAGATTTCTAAACTCATTAAACTAAGAAATGTCTCGTTACAGTTTATAAAAAACTCCTTTAATAGCTAGACTATCGTTAAGACCCGGAAGTGTGTGCGATTCTTCAAATGTTTCGAAGAATGTGAGGGAAACTGCCACATTAGTGGCTGGACGGCCAATTAACATTCCTGGTGGAATACCTCGCGTCTGGTAAAAAATAGAGCTAATAGCATGTGTCAATCAGCCATCACACAGGTACGTCAACCACACGTAGTTTAGAAAAGAAAGTTTAATAATATGTTACTAAGTAACGTGTCATTAGATTGGTTCCAGTAAGGTATACAGAAAGATAATTGTAAGTGTTTTTTTTATTGGATAGGTCATCCGATGAGCTTATTATTTGCTTGATGATAAGCAATAGACGCCAACCGCGGACCTTCGTAATCGTACAAGTGCGTTGCCAATTGCTAGGGTTTTGAAAACTTAAGACTATGAACGGCGTAGACATGTGGCCTCCAACGATTTACTAATGAAATTTACAATTTACATGAAGCAATAGGACGCCGATTTATGTATTTCCCATTTACTAGAAAGGTCCGGCTTCAAGCAATGTACGGTACTTAAAAACCAATAATAAATACCACCAGCTAGTGGATACGCGGATGGAGACTCTAATAACACTACATCAACTACAACATCGCACTATGTTGTTCAAACAGGTGGAGTGTCCCAGTACCGTGCAATTAAATGTGGCTATTAAAACAATTGTAACGCGAGGCTAATGGCGGCGCCGCTCCACTACGCAAGTAGGAACTGTTTGCATAGCCCGTGTCTGCTATCAGGACTGAAAAAAATAATTGCAAGAATAACTTCAGCCCCGTATGATGTAGCTGGATGGTGTGAAAACCTTTTTATAAATTAATTAAAAGTAAAGAAAGTACTTAAAGCTTAAACTGATTTTTACATTATTCGCCTAATTTATGGAATATTAAAATCATATGTAGTTTGTAATTATCATTTCCTTCAATTTTATTGCATAAGATCATAAAGACAATTTCGACTTTCCATAGATTTACGTAAGAAAAGAATGCTTGAAATATGTTAGCAATGAGCTTCATTAGTGTAACTTAGTAATTTGCACTATAATTAACAAAGAGAGAGTGTATAATTTTGATATAAACTTAAAATGTACTGAACCGATATTAATGGTATACGTTATATTTTAGAAAGGAAGTTACATTGCGAATTAAAATAACAGGAAAATTTTAATTTTAAATAGAAATATGTATATAAGTTTCAACTTAAGTTTTATCTTCAGATGGAACTTTTTGCATCTAACATAATTAACGAAAATTCAGTTATTATTTGATGGTATAAGTTACAACGTGTACTCATTAAACGATAATCTACGATTACGCTTAAGATATTACGATTTAAGATATCTTAACCAAATAAAAACAGTACGATATTTACAAAGAAACAAAAAGTATTGTAAGCGGCGAGTGAAGAAGAACGATGCCGGTGTTAACCGGTATTATCCGGTATCGAGGTACTCAGGTGTACCTATAAAAGGTTTGACGATAAAATAGGATTCCTGCGAGCGTCAGTCACGTCATGGGGCTGAACAATGGGACGCGGCCTGCTGCTAATAACGTGAAATCTGACGGCGATGTGAAATAGAAAGCCGAGCTATGGCATGCGCATGCGCTACCAATGGGCAAGTTGCGGTCTTACCATCAGCGATTTAAGAAGGAAGCTCGTTCTAATTGCTGTCTCAGCTAAAGTACGTTGGCGTCTCTAACTGAGGAAATAATGAGAGATGTGTTTTGATGTGTAACTTCTTTGTAATATTACTATATGAATTTTTCACTGTAATTTTTTCACAGTTATTGATTTTTTTCCAAATAAAATCTTCAAATCACATGTTACATATTATTCAAATAATCATCGCAAGTTGCCATCAACCCGCTACTATTTGCAGTGGTACCTCACATCATGTCTGTCAGCGACTCCTAGCCGATAATCTTCATAATGAAGCGCGTGCGCCACGGCAGTTTAACATTGATCCAGTTCTGCACGAAACTGGGGCTCCACGATATTTTATTACGCTAAGTATTAATTGCAGTACACATACTGAAGCGTAATATAAAGGTCAATGTTAAAAATAACAACAAATGTGGAAATCTAAATGGAATAGAAATAAATAATATAATTATAAAATAACGACTTACGTTAACTAACTGAGTTAACTAAAAATAACGGTCCGCTGTTACTTGAAACTATACTAAGTATGTAGTTTCTTTTATCTTAAAAAATGTAGTATTAAAATGTGATTTTTTCTTATCTCATATTGAAAATATTGCCTCTTCTTATATATTCTTTACCTATAGATTTCTAGTATATATTTAGTATAGATAGTATATATGTAGTATAGATTAGTAGTAATTATTTAGTAAATTGGGTAGTTTCCTAGGTAAATAATAAATTATTTCGACGTTCAATACAATAAAACATTGAAAAATAACTATACTTTTAGTCATCGATCGATTGATACACTAATTTTTAGCTAATTTTTATTTTTTTAGCTATTTTTTAAGAAATAAGTAAGCTATTTGACGCAAAAAAGTTATGACGTCATAGCTCAGTTTTTCATACAAATTTCATAGAAAAGTATCGTTTTTGACGTTTGGATAAAAGTATTGAATTTGACTAGTTGGAAACTAACGTATTCTAGATACAAAAACGTTAAAAAATTACACTAGAACAAGGCCCTTTTAGAACTTAAAACGGAAATAATGAAAAATTTAAAATACATTTTTAACGAATTAATTCTATCCAGCACGACTAAAATATCGACTAAATCACATCATGAACTAGTAGTATTTTGAACGGCTTTTCATGAAGTTCGAGATCACTTCTTGATCTTGTTAGTCTTGTTGTCTTCAACTTCACCCACGTTATAATCGCCCTTCATACTGAGTGCCCTCACAGAACTATATGCAAATTATCACCGTTATGCTTGTATTTAGGCATATAAATAAAGATGCAGAAAATCCAAACAATTAATGTACAATATCGAACTGAAAACATATTATAAAGACATTTAAAATTAAGACCATAATTTTTTTAAAGAGTTTAATATACACGTTGAGAGGAGAACGTTTATTAAATAGTAATACTGTTACATTAGTGAAGCGTAGACTTAGCCTTCTGTTTGTATAAGTAACAAGAAGAGGTTTGAGGGCGCACGTGCCCTCGCGCATCGATCGTGATCAGTGCGGAGTGTGGCAGGCCCGTACATTATACATAGGTACACACAGTCGGGGCGCACGACACACGATCATAAATGAGGACTCCAGTCTTTAACTGTATATTAAATATGAAATACTTCCTCTTTGCGGGCAGAATGTCAACCCTGATTCTATTCTGGAGCCAGAAAGAAATATTTTTCGCTTTTTATATTTAAAACTCTCACTTATCGTGTTACAATACGAGTAATATTAATGTATAATTTAACAGTGTTAATATAATTATACACTAGTGTTAGTTATGATGCGGATAAAATTAATTTACAACTTGTGGAGTAACATTAGAATATTTTAGCAATATGAGACACATGAAATGGTCAATAAAAGGGTGGCAGATGACTTCTTATCAGCTAGAAATGCCCTTGTTATTATTATTAACTTCCATCTTGTGCTACTAATTAAGAAAAGAAAATCATAATCACGTTTATATGTACGTTTATAGATACATTTAATGTGTACGTGTAACTTAATTAGCCATAGACAAAATATGGACGTCACAGAAATCACTTTGACACCTAATATAAGGAATCCGTATCAGTGCATAGACGCAGCAGTTCAAGGTCAAAGTAAAGCTGATTATGTTATTGTTTGTTTCAGCAAACTCTGGAGGCGGGCGGTGGCGGGGTCGCCAACCTCGAAAGCCTGGAGGCCAAGGTCAGTGACCCTATCACTAACATCATGTACACCGGAAGTTACTGTCGAAAGAGTATGTGTTTAACGTAACTACCTATTGCCAATTATAAAAAGCAACTTTTTGAATAGTTTAGTGTTGTAGAACCTGAGTTACGAAATAATAGGTAGTTGAAAACATATGATCTGCTACATACAAACAAAACATGTTAAGTAAATTGTAGTATCAACATTGACCGTCTCAAATAACAGTCATAACACTCAGAAACACATGAAGTGAACAATATGAACAAAAAACTTTTTAACTACTTAACTAAATCAATAATGGGAAATGTTCTCATAAGAAGCCATAACACAAATGCAGAGAAACTGCGGTCCACGTGACCATAACTTATAAAATATAGTAATTACCGGGACTACTGGACTGTATCGATATTACGAACACTTTCACATACATCTTAGAAAGCTAAATATACATAAACCAGCCATACACATTCAAGCACTTACATTATGATTACAACAAATTAGATGAAAATTCGCGGCTACTTTCATTCAATTTCCGTCTCTAGTACAAAAGACATCAACGCGCAGCTGCGAGTCACTACACAGTTATTAACGGAGTGATTAAGCACATGTAGGAGGAAGCCATAAATAACATTTGAACCAGATTAAATCAGTTGAAACAATTAAATGCTAGTGAGAAACAGAATATTGTGCATCTTTTGGGATTTCATATTTAAATGTGAAGCGTGGTAAGATCAGAATATGTTCAGGGATTTTTAGGGGGAATAAATTATTCAAAAGAGGGAAATTTTAATCTTTTCCGAGAAGTTATCTTCTTATTACTTCAACATGATGTTTTACAGTAGTTAGTTATAGTAGGTGTCAGAATATAACCAATCTATTTTAGACATTAACGAACGAAGTACCTAGCGTGCAACAACCCGTTGTATAATATATTCTGTCGCTGCGGTGGATATAACGACCATATTTAACCGTCGTCGAATAAATTTAATTTCCAACCATTTTATATCGCATCGCATCCTAGAGATAAATGTTAGAATTATTATTAACTGCTCAGATTTATTGGGCGTCAGACTTTCCTTGCGATTTCAATTTGATTTTCATCTTGATTCCTGAATGGATGAAGTGGTTCCTCCACTTATTTAAAATGTATTTGCAGAGTTGCTGAAGTATGTTGTAATTTATCAACTAGTAAAAAACATAACTACAAGTACGTACATGTGATTGAACTAGACGTATGCATAGTTGTTATCAGTTAATTTTATAAATGAAAATGGCTTTACAAAAAACAATTATCATTGACATTTTGCAAAAAAAGTAACAAAACAAAACTTTACTTCTTATGTAAACTACATAATTATACATATACTTTAAAACTATTAATTTTAGTGTAATCATTAAAATTATGTAGTCTTGAAAGAAATACGCAGCAAGTTATATAATTCGACATTAATAGATTACCATCCGCGCCACACTGGACGTCGTTCGGCGACAATTTGTCGTCGCGACACCTCGACGACATCGCGACACTGCATGGGATTTATAGCGACGCCGCGACACTGCGATGCTCTGCAGTACTGGTTCTCCCCACCAGCACCACCTGATTAGTGCGTGCTAATTAAGATCGGCTGATTAACACGCACTTGGCTAGCAACGAAATGTTCTAGAGATTCAATTATAGCAACAAGACTCTTTACAAGTTTTATAAGTTTAGTGATTACTCATAAAGAATATTAGTAGTAGATCACTAATAACAGTGAGCATAAATGGCTAATTATTTAAATAACAGGTTTAAAAATGTTTAATTCTTTCTTCTGACAGTCAATCAGTTCAAATTCAAACATATAAAGGCTTTACATTTACAATCTTTTCATATAATTATTGTAAGTCATTATAATGGTGCACTGTGTGTCTTTGATACGCTAAACTACTAATCATTTGTTGAACTTGAAGTTTACTGTTTAAACAATTAACTTTATAGTTAAGAAAGTTTACTACAAAGTAAATATGCCCTTTAGATGCAACAATAAGTAGCCGACCATAAAAAGATCGGCGCTCTTGTATGAGGATCACGATGAGGGCAGGAGCACGCGGCACACAGGTCCCGCAGGCTGCGTTGTAATCGGCGCGTAATAATCGGAACGAAAGTGAAGCGAGCCAAGTGTTGAGTCGATAGCCGGCGGCCATACAGAACCTACCTTATTGCAGTACTATATCTTACATTTGAAGTTGCCATATATTTATATTTGTATTCTTATCATCATTTATAACAAGAATATATTATGAAAACTAAACTTACAAATGCAACATATCTATGTAAATACGGCTGATTGCAATAGATGCACGCGGCAACATCCTTGCGAATTAATATATTTTACGATGTCTTGACAAATTAAGAAATGTACAGGCATGTACTTAAATGTACGAAGATTATTATAAATACTTTTTATTCAAAATGTTCCAAAGAAATGCTTTGACAATAACGTACGACACATTTACGCCGGTACTGGTGCACAATATTATTTGAAAAAATATAAAGTAACCGTTTCAGCAATAGAGCGGACAGTTTGACAGCATATCATAGCGCTGCCTGTAGCGGTCGCATTACCGAGGGAGCTTAGACTCGCATGCATATGCAATTCTGCAGTCCGCACATGCAATTACTCGCCAATTTATTGTCAGCAATAGTTTTGCATTTTATCGCCATCTGCACACAGATCTAGCAGAGTTAACTGTCTTTGTCACACGTTAGTAAGCATCTTACGAGCGAAAGAGATAGAAGAGATCTTCATCCCGAGATGTTTGGTATTTAAGTGTGCTACAATAAATATGCGGTAATGCCAAGATCTGAATGCGGGACTATTTGATGTTACGCATGCGGACTGGGCGATGAACCAGTAGCCAGTAGTCAACCTGTTTTGATATCATAAACTGTGTCCATTCCTTAGGTTATTTTATGTTTTAAGAAAAAATACTATTAGACACAAACATCCTCTTTAGTAGAATCTTATGATTATGTACGAACCATTAATTAGAAATTGAACCATGAAGTTAATAGAGTACAGAGGACGATGCACAACGATATTGACAATGGCTCTATTCCATTCTCATACAAAACGCACAGTTTCCTTTACTGTAATCTTCGTGCATCTTTCTCAGTGGCATCAGATCGAGTCGCTTTCAATTATACAATTTGTTATGCGACGCGAGACCTGCGCGAGCGCAGCCGCTGGCTTTTTGTTCACAATCGATTATGCTCGATTCATTATATTCCAGTATCGATTTCGCGCCCGACATTTATTGAATTAGTATCGATTTAATTTATTTTCATTCTTTATATTTTTATCTTGTACCTTAAGCACGTACTTTATGTACGTGCGTACGTAATGCATTACTGAGAGCATGTCCATGACTAACGCAACTTTGAATACAAATACAGATACTAATTATAATAAGATGAAATGATATCAAGCCTTATCTCCAAGAGCATCGACCTAGATTAAAACAATAGATGTCCAAACCGGCACACATTGCATTACATATAATATTCAATCAACGTTGGGATCTACGTTATCGAAGGCAATGTATCATGCGGCGGTAATTTGTGAGAAAAAAGGGCGGCGTACAGTTGCGGTACTGCCGCACAATGGCTGGGAACTCCGTGATAGCTGGCCATAAAATATAACATGTACACCGTACGTGTACTTGGCGGTAAATGTACCTACACACGCATCTAGGGAAGTAAACTGCAATGCTAGGTACCTACAAGGTACACATTAAACTTCAACATGACATGATAGAAAATTTTTGGTATGGAATGATAATGATTATATATCATGAGACTCCACAAGGTGATTATTAGTTTACTGGACAAATTTCGAGTTGCCAACAAACTATATCTTATGTCATTCTTCTTTCTATCGAAGGATAAGGTTTATAATAACCGTAGTAAATAAAAATAACAATTTTTATTTATAAAAAATATTATTTCTAAAAGTGTTGTCCCCCGTTGCTACTTCCATTCTTCACGTGGAAGGCCTAACATTAGTCAGTGTGACACTGTGCGAGCGCGGCTTCATGGCCATAACCCTATAGTTCTACAATCGCACGCTTCATCTGCAGATATTCCCACCGACATGATCTTTAGTACGTATAATAATATAAGTAGTTACATTCGCAGCCACCTGAAGCCTACGGGGGCTATCACAAAGGAAGAACTTACAATGTTAGGAAGATAATCTGATACAGCAATATAATAAACGACAAACTATTTGTAACAAAGCCTTTACAGTGAAAAATTGCATGCAGTTCCTATTAAAATTTAATTCTTTGAAAACTTTTAAAACTTGTAACCAGCCAGGAACATATCGCACAGGCATTTGTGATGAATATTTATCCATCTTAGATATATACAAAGGTACGTATGTACTTCATAATTTAAAGATGATTATTTTAATAGATTTTAAATATACCATTAAACGTTGCTGAAATAATTAACGAACTTAGTTCTGTCTTATACCGCTCTCTCACAACAAAGTAAACAGTTATAATTTTAAATTAAACTGTCAAGTACTTATTCTTTCCGAACACTCAAACCAAACACCTTGGTGTGGAACGAGGCGTGCGCCTGCGCAGGAAGTCACACAAACGACTTCAACGCACATTAACATTACAATATCCACAATCCACATGAACTTTTAGAAGGAAAACTGGTAGTTATACACGGCTATATTCATTAAAATTAAACTTTATCAAGCTAACCAATTGAGGCACATTTTATCAATAGACTTTTAACTTTCTCCTATTGTTACAAAGTTGAATATCGCTTAAAGAATTCTGTCAGTTTGGGTAACTTAATAAGCTGGATTTTATGTGTGTTAAAGCATTAATGGCCCCGTCCGGCCACTACACATTAAAATGATATCTACCTTCTACCTCTGGTCAGTACATATAACCACACGGTACATAACATGTCATTACTAACGTTGTATGTAATCACATAAGATTTAACATAAAAAGTTGTGTGTGTTTACGGACAAAATAAATGGTTATAACCAAATCTTCATTACTGTAAAAAATAATAACCATTTTTTACGAATCCTATTACACGGTAAAATAAAATAACTGAAATATATGTGTATTTTAATTGTACGTTCACTGTTTAATATTTTATGTTAAGAATATACTAAAACAAATGTAAGAAACTTCTCAATTAGCATCGATGAATGACTTCCAAGTTTCGACTATAAAGTATGTAAGTTAGACATTCAGTTTGAACATAACTTAGCTATTCCTAATTAAGTTCGCCAAGCCGAATGGCGTGAAGCAAGAACATAAAGTGTACTGGGAATGACTGAGCGAGTACAGCCGGTGTAGGCAGAGGTACCACCGCTATATACATGCGAGAGACATTTGTTTGGCCGCTTGTCACACCATAGAGTTATAGCCTTCAAACTCGAAGGTTTATAGCGAAAGGCTCGAAAGGAAGGCCTGGTAAGGTTTTTACTTTAACAATAAACTGGCGGTCGGCTACTACGCAAAAGTCTAGGAAACATGAAAAATAAAAAAACTGTAATAAAAAATACGATTTAAATTGCTGAAATAAAAGTTAACGATTGACTGCTGATGGAAAAACACAACAGTGACTCCTGAAACTTTTAAACGTTATAAAATACATAATTTTAATAGTAGTTTTAAATACTCTACACCAAGAATCAAAACATAAAACATAATATAATACATACATACAAGATAATAAAGATATTCATTGTTCTGTTTGTGTACCCAGATGGCGAGCATCGAGGTGTCGCTGGCGGGGTCGCGGCGGCGCAGCGCGGGCGCACGTGACGTCAGCCGCGAACTCGATGCACTAAGAACTGCACTCACAGATAAGGACACCCTCATACAAAGGTTGTTAACCCTACTTTATCTATACATACATACCTACCTACAGCAGGATAATAAACAACAGTTTGGCAAAAAGTTCGCCCTATAACTAAGACAAGTTTAGTAGTAGACTACAATCAGGCTTCAACCATCGAAAATACCTATTATATATAACTATAGTTTCCAAAAGTACACTAAAGTCTTACATTTTAAAGTATATTTCATCCAACAGTTTGAAGAAGCAACTAAGTGCATCACTGAGTGCGGCCCGGCTGGCTTCCCCAACTGCATCTAGGGCCAGTTCTCACGAGGACCACGCCACCGCTCTCTCAGCTGATGAGAGGAGAGCTCTGGAGGAACGAGCCAATGCAGTCCGAAGCGAGCTGGACACTCGCAAGGCTAACATACAGGAACTCAGGCGACGGCTCGAGAAGACACATGTAACTGAGTAAGTTATTGAAAAGACAAAACGAATATCGTATAAACGAAAGAAATACGTATATATTTTTTACACTTCTACTTTAACATTTAAAATAATATTAATAACAGTTATTATCCACAATCCTTTGCAATTAATAAAAAAAACAAAAGTGTAATTAAATTGAGAATAAAACTGTCGTCAGGCGATTCAGTCCACATTTACGCAAAACAATTACCTTTAGGTAGGAGCCTTTAATTTTAGTACTAGCCAATTATCCTTTTGTCCCAGTAACATAGACACGCGGATCCAGCAGGCGGAACTTCAGTACAAGCTGGGCCGCGAGGAGTTGGAGCTGCTGACGCTGAGCGAGCAGGCGCGCGGGCTCGCGCAGCTCATCGAGCAGGCTGATGCAGCCGCCAACCGGAACAACCGAACCACTTTGTACAGGTACATTAAGCCAAAGAAATAGACAACAGAAAATAACTTACATTAATTTCAGGCTGATTTTCATTCTTTGTTTGTCATCAAATGGCTTCTACCGCCGTGCACATTGAACGAGAATGAATGTCAGTCTACTCTCTCTACTCCGCCCCGAATCAGGGCTGCGGTACAGTAATATTGGTATGATCTGCTAAAACTATGGATTTCAATATTTTTTTGTGGATCAACCAGTTCCTCCCGCAATCCTCGGCAATGTCGCTATGTTAAACCTAATCATAATTTTGTCAACTCTATCTGATTTTTACAATGTCAATAGAACCTTCTTAAGAACCATTTCTGGTAAAAGCTCGACGAGCAGGTTCTCAAAAAGCGTAATAATTCATAGAAGAAAGCCAGAGAACCTTTTTGTTTACTATCTCATTGCTGTATCGCGTGCGCACGCGCCCCACATGACATTATATTGTTGCCAGGAACGCGATCTTTTTAAACCACTTTATTGATATATTTTCTTCCATAATTGGGAAGAGCTAAAGAGAAAAGTGTGTAATAGATCTACTTAACAATGAAATGACACATTGAAACAATATATAGCTGGCTGCTGTGTAACCTGTCGCGTATTAGATTGCAGCACAGTACAACTCTTTTTGTGATTCACAAGTTGTTGTTCAGATTCCAAAGGTATCGTGCATTTCGAATTGTATTTATGACCTAGATGATTTTAAGTTTCGATAGGAACTCCGATATTTTAAATGAAGGTATGTTATTAATTTTTACTGCTAGAGTTGTCGTTGACGCATGTTACACATACCTACCTACCGTAGCACTTGACAACGTGTGACTACGCCTTTCAGTATTCTGAAAATCTTTTTTATACTTTTTCAGCGTCCTTTTTTGTCGTAGTTGGGTTTTAGTTTTTATACTTTATATTATTTTCTTTTAAGTTTTAAGTTTGGCTACCATGATTGAAATCGATCGAATCGGGCTTAAGAATGAAATAATGAAATATGAATGTAAAAAATATTAGCTGTAAAATAGACGTTGTAAAAATACCAATCAGAATCAAGCATATAAGATACCGTTCGATTGATAGAAATACCATTGCCAAAAGAATAGATAGTTATAGTTATATTAAATAAACTATCTTACAGATAAAATGTTTTGAAGAAAACTCGCAATACAATGGATGGGAATTTGCTCAGGTTGTAAACAAATGACTGAGTCGGCAAGTTTTTGCAAGTTCATTGAATGGTGACAGGCTGGTGGAGACCGTCTCGTAGCACACACTCACCGGATCGTGTAAATTGTGTCACACGCGACCAAACGGAGCAGCTAAATACTCCATGACACGTGAAGCAAAAGCACAGAAACAACCAATGAACTATAACTATTTACTGGTTTGAGCTAGATAGCCATAGAGTTGACGGAAATGTACATGTTAAGTTTACATGCAGGGTATATTATACGTTCAAACTTTAACTTGTCTTTTAAAATTATTTATTCCAACTAAGCCAATAAGTGCTTTTGAAACGTCAAAATAGAATAATAATACTCTGTTCTAGGTAAACCTAGGTGCTCGTTAAAGTGTATCCGAATGGAGAAGAACGTGTAAGAAACACGACCGTTGTTTGTATCTTTTTGATAAATGCTGTATCTATCTATACATATACATATATTATAAGAACTAAACTGAAAAAAACACCCGTTTAGAGGAAGGCTAATTTCAAATTAAGTTAATTTATTCAGTAAAATGTAAAGCAATTGCAGGCAGTAAACACTCACACGCAGATAGGATCTATTTGAATTAACTAGCTAACGCGCCGGCGCGGCGTACTGACGTTTCCTGTGTTTCCACATTAAACGGAAAAGCAAGCATCAGATCTGTGTGTTACGATCATTACGCCATCCATTGTTCGGCGGGGCGTGTCTTGGTAGCATACTTTCTATGGCCGACGTTCAATGTACTGCAATCAGTGGGAACTATCGCCAAATGTTTGCTCGTCAATAGGGAAAGTTCTGGACGCTCTGATTTAGTGATTTGGATGTAGTAATTAGAGAGGTGTTGGAGCGCGTGCGAACTTGTTAAGTTGTGAGGTGCTGGGGCTCACTGGACGATGAGAGGCCGTCCCCGACACACACTTACTTGTACAACATAATCTGATTGGAACTCTAAATACACTAATACGAATTATCAAGGTATACAATCACCGGCGCGAAAAAAATTCTTGTTCACTCCATATACTAAAATATTGCAGAAAAAAAATATCAATACATAAACGGCGAACAGTCAGGATAGAGTAAAATTGTGTCGTTAACATAACAAAACACTGTTTATAGCAACATCTAAGTTCAAAGGCAATAAATCAGGCACGTACAATGTTATCTCCAAGATAGCATCACATTTACATAAAACAATTAACCGACAGATTGCTCCCACTCAACACCTTCGTCTCACACTGCAGCAATCTTGATTGTAAAATCAACCGATACCGCACAGCTGAGAAAATATCTAAATACCACACATAAATAACTTTATTGAGTAACTTCATGCAGATTTTATGCAAAAATAACCTTTATTTCAAGAGTTATAGCGATTGTCTCAGAAATCTAAGTAGTAGGACAATACTCTATTAGGCAACAATCATACGTTAAAATGATTGGTATTGGCTTCCCACGGGCGCAGGCGGCGACGCAGCGTAACATTGCGGTAGCCAAGTTGCGGTCAATGTGTTCGGTTCAATTCCTGAGGAAAGTGTTATCAAGTTACGCTTCGTTGAACATTTATATATTGTTCCGGAAGCTATTGAATATGTTCTGAAATTTCAATTTATATATTAAAGTTCTATTAAGTCTAAAGAATATAGTGCCTAAACTCTGTTGACTCTGCACTACTCAAGTGTTGGTAATGCTACACTGCCTGCTAAACTAGACGCACGAAGCTGTATCTGTATCTAGTATAAAACCATAAAAATACACCAACGATATTAATAGAACAGTGATACATATTAAGCTTCGATCGCAACGCAGCTCATATCAAATAGGGCGTTAGATAAATTAAATCTATTTGGAAAATCTGAAAATCTATCCGAATATATGTGGGTTCGAAACCTGGCAAGTACCAATGTGACTTTTTCCGAGTTATATGTACTTTCTAGGATTATTTAGACACCACTGATATACGGTGAAGGTAAACATCGTGAGGAAACCTGGACTTATAATTTATAATTATAAGTTTGAAATCGCCAACCCGCATTGAGCAAGCGTGGTGATTAATGCTCAAACCTTCTCCGTGTGAGAAGAGGCCTTTGCTCAGCAGTGGGCACTTATAGGCTGATGATGATGATGATGATGATCCGAATATATAAAGTAGAATTTTTAAACCTTTTCTCATTAGCCAATTAGTCCGCGATTTTACTGACTCTGATCTGACTGTTTGTAGGCTAAATTCTTCAACTGCGTGTCATACCTACGTTTCATGCAGAAAAAAAAGGTGGAAGGAAGTTTCCTTTAGTTAAGAAAAACGTTGTATCTGTAAGGCTGCGAGGCTGCCGCGATAATCACGTTGTATTGTTCCCACGCCTGCAGAAGTGCAGTGAGATATCCCGTCTTCAAATGCTGCGGTCAGCCTGGGCTGTAATCGTGTGGTCGAGCCCTGCTCTCCGAGACACTGACCTACATACGGCTTCATTTCAAATTACATTGCTGATAGCCGTCTTGGGTTTAATATGCTATTATAGCTTTATATTGCTGCATTTATCTTAAATGGTAATTTATTCATCATCTGTCTTCTCACACCCAGAGCGGGGCCAGAGGAAGAGTTCTTCAGACTTTTAGCTTCCAGCCTAATAACATGAGAATAGGGCTCGTAAGGGAAAACCTAAACAGACTGATTTAAAACATAACATTACAGGAGATAATGTCGTAATTATTAAAATAAATACATTACTGGACTGTCTAAAACGTTTGACAACTGGTATTTACCAATAAAAACGTAAATAAAATACAGAGAAAATATTGTTTTATTCCGTACGTCACTTCGTATAGGTTTACAACTCGTTATGTAAATATTAATAAATCTTTATTTATGTACACTTTATGTATTTCCTCGGCTCCCGAATGACAAATTAAACTTGATGGAAACCGTCGTTTCATTGAATAACTTATGTTTCTTATACGAGAAACTTGTAGATGTAAGCTGTTAATAAATTATCAAGTAATAAAGTACAGCTCGTCGTGTCTCCACTATTTAGTATGGGAGACACGGCACTACATAGAACTGCTTCCTTCTGTGGTGCGACCAGTTTTTGCTGATAAAAATCAATTTAATCTAGTGGACGACTGCGACACGGATCGTAGAAATAAGAGCACTGCAGTTTTTAGCGAACTTAGATAAGAGGAAACGTCTGACTCGTGATTTGTATTAGATGGGATGATGGCAGTTTGTCAAATTGATTACTTAAATAATAATAATAAAATAAAAATACATATCGTTTTAAAAAAAACGATATGTATTTTTGCGTCGAATGCAATGTTTGTTTCACTTGAATAAGATAGAAAAATAAGTAAAGATAATACTTTAACTTTAAGTTTAACCTGTCATAATAGTTATAGTTAAATCGATCAGTGTGATTATGTTCCTTTTACATATATTAATGGATTTAATAGGGTTATCAGCGTGGTGACGTTTCGATCTCGGTAACGTCAAAATAACTTGCACACTGTTTATAAAAAAAAAAAAGACACGATGTTGTTAACTTAACTGAGTGCATGTTTTTATGTTTCTCCGTCAGCAAGTTAGTGGCATTTGCTAATGGCTGAATATAAATAAAGTAAATTTTCAATAACTACCGGCACTGAAATCAGCAATACCGCAAATAGCAATACAGCAATACCAATTAGAGAACAGTAAGCATACATGTCATGGTAACTAGCATAGGTAACGAGTATTGTTTACGCAAGAGACCACAGCTTGAACGACAGTCTCGGTTAGATATTTGACCACAGATACTAACTGTAGCAGTGACTGAAGACTGCGGTTTGCTTTCCCGATTGTATGTTTCTCCTCAAAATCCCATATCAATGCAAGCTGATATTATTATAGCTGATAATATTATTATATTAAAACAAACATAAATTTGTCCCGTTTTTCTTCAAAATAATCTTCGTATATATAAAATTCTCGTGTCACAATTTGAGTGGCAATTTTTCATAAAATGTAAGTAGATAATGCGCTAACGGTTTTTTTAATAATTTCTATGGAAAAACAACGATTGCCAGGTCAGGTAGTAATATAATATGTAAAAAACATCCACTAGATCAAATGAACGAATGTTTTATGCAGTTAATTTAAAATAATAAGAAGGTACAAAAGCGGGACGCAATGAACATTAAATGCAAACCTACATATTTCACTTCGTTCGTGATGTTTATAGTAATCGTCGAGCAAAACAGACGAGACTTAAATATAGCGTCGCCTCCAGACTTCACTCGACTCTAACAAACACTGGAACCTTTAGAGTGTAATGATATACAATTTGTTATACTTGAAATTATGCAAATTGCTCAAGGCTCCGTTTAAGAGCAGAGAATTAGGTGCTTCCTGGAATACGATTGGCACTGTGGCAGTAAACAGCGCGCTCTCAACTTTTGATGACGCGAGGCGAAGATGCGGGTTCCTAGTTCAGAAATAAGTTAAAGAGTTGTCTAACTGTAGAAGTCTAAATAAATCTAAGTTTTTGATAGAAACACCACACAACAAAAATAGTTCTATTAGTTATTAGGTATTGTGAAATTGCGGCCGGTTAATTTTCAGTCATTCCAGCAAAAATCCTCTTGTTGATGAAACATTCATCAATTCATCAATTGCTCGGTAAAATTATGTAAATATAGTGCATGCCGAGTGCCATTAAAAATGAAATATACTCACAGTCACAGGGTAACGAGAGCATTTTGACGAGACATAAAACACGTCGTAGTAACCGGGTCGTGTACCGTTTGATGTGCACAAGAAGACACGCACACATCTCACACGTATAGCCCATAATCTGCTAAACTAAAACAAAAAGTAAGCGCGTTGCTAATTGGTTCACACCTTTGTCAAACGTCAGGAACGTCATGGTGCATATTATTTCCGCGAACTACGGGATACTGTGCGATAACTGACAGCTGACTGATGTAGCACAGATAATAAAGACTCTCGCGCTTTTTATCAAAAAAACGAGTAGTGAGATACACGTGGATAATCATTTTAGACCTTCGCTGGCTCAGTACACATCATATCCTAATGTAGCTTTTCATAGATACATTTTGTTATTCATAGATAAGCGTCACATAACCTGACGATTAATATAATTATTACACAATTGTATTGTACATTAAGATAAAATGCATTAAAAAAACTGTGCGAAAAATACGACAATCAGATCCTGTGTTGCGTTATCTGTCTGCAGATACTAACTATAACAAAGAAGTGTTTGAGCTTCCGTATCATGATATGATCACAAACAAAAACAAATTAACTCACTCTCTCCATTTCTAAGAAAGCGCGTAAACTCAGAGCGCAGTATGTAATCCCCAGCTTACCGCATGTAGTGTGTAATCAAATTATAATACATAATGACTATATTAAACTCTCAGTACTCTTAAACGAAAGTAAATACGACAATGCCCAATAACGGACAACGATCTTACCTTATCTTGTACGAAATCAACAAAGTACGATGACTTAATGAAAACTACATAATAGAACAAAGGCATAAACGTCATCATACATCATGGTGTAACAAGCCTTTATTTGAGATAATGTAATTTTACATTACTTGTGATTTCTCTCGTGGGAATGCCCACAATACTGCACGAAATTTCAACTGATTTATGAGTGTGAACATAGATTTGAGTGAAAGTGGGCACAGAAGCGTTTGCTGATGAGACGCAGGCCCGAGATACAGCCGCTCGTCATTAGCAGACGTTAGAGCTTTGAATGCCGCTGCACTTCCATTTAATGAACTGAATTGAGGAAGAGCACATTAGGGAATTAGATACAAATATTTTCGTTCATTATTTCAATTAGAAAGTTGGTCAAATCTCTTTGTAGCTGAAGAGGAAGCCGTTGCTTACAACAAAAATTGTTTTGTATAGCAATTTAAATTAATACCTTTCATTTATTGATGAAATAATTTAAATTCATAACATTACAATACCAAAAAAACACATGGCAAAAATCGTGTTTAAAAAAAAAACTTGCCACCCCACCTTGAGTGGAGGTGAACCAAGACACATAGGTCTATTGCGTAACATTAAATCTGAAAGGACGATTTTTAGAAAAATTCAAGGGTTTTGCCATGCAACCTATTACGGTGAACAAAATAAATGTCATTTGATTTGAAAAATGTATTTTCAGGACGATATCTCTTTGTAAACTACCAACTTATTAAAGGATCAGCAATAACAGTGTAGCTATTATAGAGAGAAACGTGTCAACAACGTGTGTATCAATAGATGCACACACGAAACTTGCAGAACAATGCATCTCATTTCAATGCACTGTCTGTAGTTCCGCTCTGATATACCGCAAAGAGGAGGTTCACGATCACGTAACACCTATTAAAGCTGTAATATATTAGAACATTTTAGTATAATTTCTGTTTCAAAACAACCGCCTAGTCTCTAGTACTCTCTTTTAACCATTGAACTATCAGAAAGATCGAAATATGTTTGATAAGATTTTAAAAGTTGAACCTCAAAAGGCACTTAACGATATTCGTCATTGGATCTTATAAGACACTATCAACAGTATCTCCTGGGTCGTGATCGCACTTGCAATACGAGTAACAACGAATGAGGTGTAAACAAAAACAATAAAACGAACATAAACATACAATCTTCGGTTTCTCTTTCAAGCAAACTTTCCATAGATTACAAACTAAATTACTTGCGTGTGGAAAGCACGGTGTACGCACCATGCTCATACAACTTCTGTTTAAAAGTTGTAGCTCTGTAATCACATAATTGTTGTAATTTTCTTCTATCAACTTGAAGACTGTTGTCTAATTCGATAAACTGTGGGACACGGATACCTGGCTGTCTCCTGCGTGTTGTGGGCCCACTAATGTCCTGCCTCGGCGACGTCGCGTAATGTGCTAATGATTGCGCGGCCACGCAAACTGACTGTTAGGCAGGCTGTCCATACATTTAGTGCACGATCTTATCATTAACTATTTGAGTTCGTTCAAAATTATCGTTTATGAAAATTGAAGGAAGTTTTTTACTATTTTACGGTTTAAAACGTATTGAGTTTGCAGGTTCTAAGCTTGTTCTTAGCTGTCGCAATCATTGTGACTGTTTTTTTTTTTCTGTATAAATTTTATCTTGTTTCGATCAATTGCGTCACCATCCTAATTTAGTGTTACATTTTGGCTAAACATTTAGAGTTATAATGTCTTGACAAAAAAATTAAATAACGAGATAAAAGCTTCAATTAAGTTTTATTTTCTAGTTTTGTAATATGACGACAGCTACTTAGAATGTTACTATGAGAACAGCAATAAAACGACAATGTCTCCTGATTTTAATTGTACATACATATGTCAGTGAGTGACTTCTGAGACATTCAAACTTAACAAAAGTCTATAAAAGATAATTGTATCAATTAAGACATTTACTTTTATTAGTAATTAACGTGGTACGTACATGACTCGTAAAATCGTGGATTGAAGTCATCTCGTTCGGCGTGAGAAACATCTTGGACTTTATATCCGGATTATAGCGAAAATATAGTAATTAAGAATGAATTAAAACTTCTTTCACCGTATCCGTAAAAAATCAGAATAGGTGCTTACTTAATGACTAATCTACATACTTTCAGAAGTGATTTTTTTTTACATTTTTTCATTAAAAATATTGATATTTTTTCTTCAATATAATGCTGATAGCCTTTCATTAATAGGATTCTTAATGTTTTTAGGTAAATGAATTAAAATTTCCTTTGTATTTTAGATATTCCTTTTATACTGGGGCTGTGAGATAGGTCCGCCATAAATTCTGCAGTTTCTATTCAAATAAGTGCCTCACATGGCGTTAAAATCGCATTCTTCAGTCATGTTATAGCAGTTTATGTGTGGTACGTCGCACCTCGCGCATCATTACAAGGTTACTGCGACCGTACTGTCAGCCGCATAAACATTGAGAGAGTTGGCTTTTATGATCACTGTGTCCATCGCATCAGAATCCCGGACCTCAGGGCAGGTTTAAACACATTGTAGGCTTCATCCCTGCTATGCTTAGATGAGGTTTTATAATTACATAAATTACTAATACTAGAATGTATGTCTTAACCAATCACGTGATCACAGGGTCCCGGTAATTTTGGAGGCGTACGAAGGGCCCGAGTCATCTCGCAAAGCTACTTTAGATAACCTTAATCTAAGTGAAATGGGACACAAACCGGCGACCAGCGCTGTATGCACTATGACAATACACCTAAGGACAGTCCCCAATCAGTGTAGGACTATTGCGGATAATGGAAACAAGGGCAAGGCTATGGGTTTGGGTTGCTTTGGACTAATATGATGGGAACCATGGAAGGACTGTGTCTTTTTTCTTGAAAATGTAATCTTACTATGACTTATAATATACAGTGTTGCAACTATTACAGCGAACCTTTTTAGTTTGAAACTGTTCTATAATATAAATTAAGTTATAATAACATAATGGTTCCCGGTATGTGGAACCTGTCTAAGTACGTGCCTACCTTTAACGTAAAAATCTTATAAACCCATAGAAGGCTAGAACAGTGTGTATAATAAATGTGCTTCCATTTGAGTGGCTCACGTGCTGCGGACCGATAGCGCGCGATATTTTATTTATTTGTTCCCTACATGGCGCGCAATCTTACGCTCAGCCTCCCCGAGCCGATTGATTGCAATCACCTTTTCTAATGCCACATTCACGTTATAGAAGAAACATTAACTTAAGATTACCGGCATTTTTGAGTTAAATCCAAAGGAAGCAATTTGGTATACAACGATGCCGTGGTGTCACAAAAGAAGAAATGTAGCAAGTAAAGCGATATTTGTTCTTTTTTAAAACTACTATTGTATTGATACATTTTCTTACGCTTCTTGAACTACTAAAGAAGAAAAATATTGGTAACAAATATATTAAAGAAAATGCGTGTAAAATTAAAAACAAAAAATATCCTCATATATGGGAAAAATGCTTAAATACTTGCTGAATCATTGTCGGTTATTGCATCGCATAGAAATTGTACAGCCGCTACTGTAAGCTTTAGCGAATACCGAATATTATTCATACTGCAAATGGATATGAATATTTCAATAACAATTTGAAATATTTACGATATCAATGCAACGTTGTGCCTGAACCATTGGTTCGCAGCTATATTACTCTGCGGCCCTGTCCCAACAACAACAGTTTGATCAATTCCATCATTTGCGCATTCATTTGTTATTTTGAGTAAACAGCTGTGTTTGACTGTCTGGCTTACATGGTATTTATTATAAGGCAATAATATACACCTGGAGTTGTACAACTTCTGATAAAATATTATGTAGGTAGATGCTAAGTTGAATTTACAAAAGAAACACTGGCTATAGTCAACACTTTTAGTCCCAGTACAAAGTATTGACTTCGATAACAATGTACGACATCTATCGACATTATTTTATTTAGTTTAAAGTACGTCATAGGTACGGGAGACAAGAGAAGTGAAACTATTAATGACTATTGACGTGTCTAGGTCACACAGCACGCGATTGAAGCCACGCATACACATTCTAAACACAAAACACTAAGTAATCTAAATATTTTATAGGTAACCTTTACAATATTGTTTTAAGTATAATTTTTCATTTGGATTCATTGCTCTTGTACTTCACGATGGAAAACACTTCTCTAACAAGTTGTTACGTTGTTGCTGGTTGGTAGAGACAGACACACAAGCATGTGCACTATTTAAGCGTGTTTTTTAACCATACAATTAAGACACTGCCAATGGACGGATTTTATTGAAATTTTCCTATTAATCATGATAAATGTAAAACTTGTGATTTTCAAAAATGCCATAGGGTGGCAAATGCACAGACGGGACACCTGATTGTGATCAATCGGCGCCGTCTCTCAAACCTCAAAAAACTAAAATAGAACAAGTGCGCAGCCAGCTTTTCCCCTGAAATGGGAAATGAGGCATGAGGGATAGGGCGATATCGAAATTGTAAATGTCAACAAAATGCAAGCGTTGTTTAACGCCTGTTTGTATGTACACGCACGAAAAAGTTTTTTTTTTAATATACAATTTTCAGAACTAAAGCACTTAATTATTTTTGTATTCCTAGCAGACTGTACTTCAGTCGAGCTCGAAGCTCGTGATCGTTGGATGTGTTCGTTTTTTACCAAACCGTCGGCCGGGCATTTTATGGGTTTCATATTTCACGTCCACGCGGCTAGGTGCAGTACTGCGCTAAAAACAGGTCGAATGGTACCGTATCATTTCATGCAGTTTTTATACGTAGGCAGCCACAATGAGGACATTAAACATTAATTATTATAGACAAACATTGTAGCAAAGGTTACGCGAGGACGAGAACAAACTCAAACGATATAACGAGCAGACGTTCGGTGTGCAAAAAAATTAAAATAGAATACGAATTTCCACGCCACTGCACTCATCGAATTAATACAAACAGCTAAATACGTATTTATTCAAACTCTGCCGTTAACCTTTGTGGCCTTACATAAAGCTGGAGTCAATGAGTCCTCAACTGCAACCATAAAAGCCAAGCAACCACTTTATTATGAAAACAAAATAAAGACATCGACCGACTTGAGAAATCACTTACAAAATCTTGTTTTACAACTTAGCCAGGCTGCCTGTTTACTAAATACTAACAAATATCGGAAAGGTACTCGTAGAAAGTCATATTCCGATATTATAAAGATGTTTGAACCGGAGTATCAGACTCTTACCACGACCTTGCTGCAGGCCGGCCTGCAACTCTGGCTGAACTTCAGCCCTACTGATTCCCATCAGTAACTTGGTCATAAAAATATACGTAATGTTCTTTGTCACCACCATTCGACCGTAAACAGCTTCAACTTGCTTTCTCTTACATATGTTCTCTACTCAATTTTGAATCTTATAAGGTCAATTTCCAAACCCCGTGTCATGAATGTTAATAGATAGAACAATAGTGCACGCGCACCATTTCTCCTCAACAATACCGTGTGCCACAAAAACTGAGCGATCTGGAAATATGTTCGAAACAACATTTTCATGTCTTTATTCTGTCGATCTTTTAATATACTAACATGTTCACATGTTATATTCTCGTATCTATATGTATGTTCGAGCTTTTTGTCAAGCTGTATTTATTATTGTCACTCCCGTAATATTTTCCAGTTCGTAGTCATTAGTGCCTAAGTTTTATTTTATTTTTACAGTGCGGTTCGTGATTTTGGCGGATGCGCGTCAATAGTAACTGTGGAAGCTCGCGAAGGCACATGGGGCGCAGTCCCGCGTGGATCCGGTATGCTGATAGAATGGCCAGGCGAGAATGTCGGCCTGAAGACTGGAGACAGGTAAGTTCCAAACTATTTTTCTACACGCTTACTTATATAAGTGTTTACTGAATTACAGTGCTGCTGTAGATACAAGCATTAACTATTTATGAGCAAATATTTGTATAGATAAATCATGTCTGCACAAAACCATTGAACTGCAAGAATCTGCCAGAACGTCTATTCAGAAAGCACCAAAACTCACATAAAACTTTACGACACCATCTTTGCACTCAACACGTTATAGTGCGCAATAACTACGCAAATGCGCATGCGCACAGCACATCTGCGTTCAAACGCAGAGGAGCGCGGGTCAGCGGCCCACAATCACGAGCATCGCGATGCTATCTGTGCCCATAGATGGGCAACGATGGGCCTCGGACTGTGGGCAAACACTATCCAAGTAATTTACATTAGTCCATGGAATTTCTTGGCATTTGTGACGGCCACACACCACGCCAAATAACTTCTCGTCTTACCAGATATGCAATCTTTCCTCTTACTTTATATTTTTACTAGCTTTTGCCCGCGACTTTGTTCGCGTGGAATAGTGACTTCCTGCAGATTTTTGGTTTAAAAACTATCCTATGTCCTTTCTCGAGTTTTAAACTATGTCTGTACCTACCAAATTTCACACAAATAGGTCGAGTAGTTTAGGCGTGAAGAAAAGACAGACACAGTTACTTTCACAGTTATAATATTATTTGGGATTTTGTTACAGTACCTATGTAAATTCCGTAGAATATATATGTAATTACATTTCTAGTTAATACATTTATTTCTGGTTAGACAACTGATTTCACTAACGACATTTTTACTAAAGTCATGAATTTTATTAAACCTAATTACCAGCGTAAGGATCGTGCGATCGTAAGTTTTAGTAAATACTACAAAATTACTGCAGATCAGGTAGTCTTTAACTACCGGATACCACTGGCACGAATCTCAAACTACAATAAACAATGCAACATAGATAGTTTTCCGTCCCAGAGCAGGAGAAGTCATTTGATGATTATCCAATCACAAAAAAACATAGATAGTTAACTACCTAATATTATAAAAAACTGTCTGAAGTCACAGTGCAAATTCAGCATAGTTATGGTGCGCCCGCGCCGCCGCAGGCGACGTTGGCCCATCAATACACGTCCGATTAGAATGCTCATAGATACGTGCGCACTGGGCATGCCGCCTTGGCGAATGTATAAACTGTTTTATCACTTCATATAATATTTAATATTATATTACCTACCTACTTATTTAAGTTTACCTTTGTATATACCTATATATATTTTTTGTTGAAAGTCAAAATCGCACACAAATTATGTTGATTATGATGAACTAGATTTGCAGGTAGGTAAGGTAGGTAACTGTCGCAGGTGAGTTCGTTCATTCGAGTACCCAGTGACCCTCTAATTTTTTTCTGGGATTGAGTGTGTGGTTTCAGTCGGTAAGAGTCCGACATAACCAGGTGTCTGACGCTCTTGTCTAGACAAAGGGTATGCATGAGGATTTCCACAGGTTAAAAAGGTAGCTAACTGTCGTTAGTGAATAAATAGTGAAAATGAAATATTCAGGCTGCCTGGTGTAGAGATAAGGCCGCCTTTGTACCCAGTACTATTCTGTAATTTTGTATACCTAATATATGCATATCAGCCCTTTTGGTGTACAATAAGGTTGATTATTTATTTATTCAAGACTCAGCCCTTAGTTACAGATCTAGTTTTAGTTCTCAGCCAGCTAACGTGACTTTCAATCCTGGAAATCCCTCGAAACATATCCCGGGGCAGTAATAATAAATATTAATAGTATATGCGAATTGCTCTGACGTGACATATAAGGACTCGAACGATTAATTCTGCACGATTTATCGATACTAACGACCACTCTAGCGCATTTGTCAATCGAACATAATTCTCGAACATGCTTTAATAGATCTTATTCATGTTTCCCTTGTACGTTCTACTGTTTCAATGTTTTTATCATACAAATATTAAGTCGTAACAAGTATCTTCAGCAAATGAAATGTGAGATAGTTGCTTCTCAACCTATCTGGAAACAGAAAGACCCCTAAGTTGCTTTATAATTGGTGCCAGAGATTTAAGTTTTGCTCTCCTAAAACTATGCGTATATTTTGGCACCCTTATCATGCTTATTTATTTAAGTGAAAATATGTTTTAGAGACCCTTCTGTTAGCGCATAATTATATGAATGCAAAATTGTCGTTATTTTTAGGTAAATTTAGTATGTCTGACGATAGGTACTATTCAAAATTATATTGATGCATGCATATACTCCGGTCTTTACTAATTAATTATGAATCTGCATTAAATCAGTAGCAGTACTTGCTACTGATTACGATTTACCGTCACTGCAAAGATTATTACCATGGAAATGTTTATACCTAGTAATTACATATTTAGGTAACTCTGTATTTTAACTATGGTATGATTATATTTAGACCCAGGCTCACCAAAGCTCAGCCGGGGTTGCAGGCCTACTCGTACCGCGATAAGGTACCACGGTCTCGGCCTAAAGCAGGAAAAGGAACGAGGGGGTTTTAGTCAGTAAGTGTTTGACACTCCCTCTCGCCTTACCATGGGCGAGAGAAGTCATTGGAGAGGGGAGGGTAGGACAAAAGGAAGTGTCAGATTCTTACTTAGTCCCATCGGGCCTAAAGGTGCATCTGTGGTGGTGTAATGGCTCTTAGAAGCGCGAGCGCTTTGCTTCTGGTCGGGCAGCGAGCTACCCAAGCTAGCCTTCCAGATTCTTGTCTCAACTAAGGCTAGACGAAAAGGTCACAGGAACCAATCTCGAATATCAATAGCGTCCTATATGATTGTAGATGACAAAGAAAAAAAAATGTACAAACATTTTACCGATTAAGTAAAGATCAAGTTCTACCGAATAAAGAGCTTACATAAACATTTTGCTCAACAGGCTGTTGGAAGTAAACGGCACATCGGTTATAGCGTGCCGCAATCAGGAGGAACTGCAGCGCGCCACTAGTGCTGCCAACCCTGCGCGACTTGTACTCCTGCGCAACACTGCCACAGCGCAGGCGCCACAGCCAGCTAATGGCTTTACACAAGTAAATATTCTAAACTTTAAATCCTTATGTTTAAGTCTTGTATGCATCTTTAAGTTGAACAAGTTACGTTGTTATGACCTTGAGTGCAGGGGAGCTTCAGCTCAACCGGAGTGATACCATGTCTTTAGCCAAAACTATTCATTCAAGCGCCATTGTCGATTAAAACGTTTTCTCGAACCAATCTTTTTACCCTTATTCTATTATTAAGGAGCTCTACAGCGCTTTTATGTTGTGAGAAATTTATTTCTATTTATTTTTTTTTAGAATGAAGCTGCATCATTACGAGCTGAGTTGGGCGCCCTGAGGTCAGCAGCCGACGACGCTGAAAAGGCGAAGGAAGGCCTGCGCGCTGACAACACGAGGCTCACGCACCGCATCTCCTACCTCGAAGAACAGGTCGCTGAGCTTCTCAGCAGACATACACAGGTAATTATTTTAATTTCGTGACTAAACCTTTGTATCTACACTCTTGTTGAAATTCAGTCTTTCACTTAATACGAAACCCTCCTCCCATTTAGATATTTTAACAATATTTTCTGTTTCAGCTACATTCAACAAGCAGTAATGACAGCTGCATCACAGTGAACAAGACGAAGAAGAATGTCACTAATATAAACATTACGACAGATCCTCATCCGAAGCCAAGTCCCAAGTCTGAAGTACAGGTGTTCCAGAAAGGTCCCGACATTACTGCCATTGTAGCCAAACTACCAGGCCTTGACGGTGCCGAAAGTAACCTGCCCATGATAAGACCGAGGTCTAATGCTTCAGGAGCATCTTCCCGCGCCGCTATATCTCCCCGAGCAACTCCGCCCCTGAACCACAGGTCGCACAGCTCTCACAGTCTCGAACATAAAGCCGAACGAATGCGTCACTCTCTTTCCCACCATTGCATACATGGTGCGGTCGACTACAGTGCTGAAACCGATGCAGCGATCCGCATGATTGAGAGGAACCAGAGGCACATAGAGAAACAACGAATGAAGAATGAGAGACTGAGCAGGTCCAAGTGCGAGGACTACTTCAGATCAGATAGCGACCTGGACATACGGGACTCACACTCCAGTGCCAGCGTCGACCCCAGACATTACGAGATAAAGAAGGCAGCAGACAGAATAGAAGAAAGTATCAAAAAGACTAACTGGGCCGAGAGAAAAACTCTCTCAATTATTGAGCAACTGAAGCGATCACAACGGCTTCGGAAAATGAAGAAGAACGACAGCTCCGAAGACATTCAGCTGGAATCTGAAAGACACTATATGTACCACAGAATAGACGGCAAGGTATTAGAAAACGCTCACAAATCTAGCAGACGAACTTCCAAACTACACTCGCGAAGTGCCAAATCTTCAGAATTTGAATCCGAGTCTGACTTTCCTAACGGTGACATGTACAGCAGCTCGCCGCGGATAGACTACGGCTCCGAGACGTGCTCCAGGATGAGCCATTACAAAAAGAATGATGACAGAAAAGACAGTGATGTGAAGTCGCGACCGACTCCGCCGCGGAAACCACTCCGGCTATCTCTTCACAAAGCGAGAAGTGCCCACTCTTTAATAAACGGCAGTGAGTCTGAGACTCCTAGTAGACCGGCCTCAGAAGCAAAGCATACAGACACCGAGTGCAATAAGAGGCCAGTGAAGAGAACACACGCGGCTGACAAGTGGGCGCGGGAGAGGATCCGCGACGCCGGCCGGGCAACGCCCAGACCCACGAGGAAACACCTCAATGGGCTGAGCGCGTGCGAGGCGCCTGCCGCCGACGACCTCTACCCAGAGAACACACACATGCCTGTCAGAATTAATGGAATGGGGGCCAAGTGGTGTTAGTGGCTTCCTTAGGAGAAACACATTGTAATAAATTGCATAACGAGGCTGAAACAAAACTAGTTTATTATAATCCAGTAAGATTGTGTTTAGTTGTTAATTCAAATGTTATAGAAATTGCTAGTACCTAATTATTCCTGCAAATAAATATACACAATGTTGCCACAAACAAAAACAATTTATTACAATTTAATAAAACCGATAACAGTGTACAGAAGACTATGGAGTAATGTAAATACACGTATGTAAGCACCCACCGCGCAATACTCACCTAATGTAACGTATTTATTTAAGATACTTTAAGATTTGTATAAATGACAATAAACATAATTATTCCTTGATAATATGAATTTATTTGTAAAACCTTATCTTCACATAATCACATGGATTCCCAAAATTATATTTAATACATATTAAACTGTATGTATGAAAATGACAAGCGATGTTTATAATTATTTTTTACAATAAATGTATTCTTCACTAGATTTGATGAAACGCGATCCGTCAATAAAATGTTTTAGGTGCAACATGATTGATAGAAATAAAACAATACTCGTCATAATAAAATCATTTTAATTTTAATACTAGCAACAAAAACAAATGACATATTATGTACACCAAATTAATATCGTATAAACATTTATCATAACTACCCAACAACTAGAGACATCATCTACTGTTAACGTGATATTGTTTTACAAGAGGTGACATAGGAGCTAAGTGCAGTCGTAACCTCCGTAATGACAATATTGCTATAACATACTGAGATTATAATCAAACAATATCGCTGACTAACAGTAGAGTATGGCCCCAGCTGAAGTCGATATAAATACTCAACTTTGGTTGAGTATGACGCTTGTTGCGACTGAAAATATAGGCATTTTGTATTATTAAAAATATACACATGGGTTTCATAGACCCGCCAATAACACTATTATACAAAGCAAAACTATATCCGAATGCCAGTAGAATGACTTGACAGACAAACACATGAATCAGCTAAAACATTCCTTATACAATGTATGAAACAGAACATAACAAGCACCTTATAATGTACATGAAAGCTAACGTTATTAGATCTGTAATGCAGTCTGCTCGAGACTGGAGACCAAACGTGAACGTCCATTACAATATATGTATAGCGAATAATGAACCATCGTTAGTCGCACACAGGCAACATTCCTATACTTTATTTCAACTTTATAATAATATACACAATTCATTTTGCTTTAATATCGTATATGATATTTATAAATCAACGCTCTATGACTATTATAACTTCTCGCAACGCGGATTTATTGACGATACAGTAAGCTTGAAACCCAAATAACGCATTTACAGAATCCTAATAAAGTACATTATTAGTGTATGTAACTGACAGCGTATAACACGGAGCGATATATCCGACCAAAGTTAAAGTATTTACTATGACACAACATTATGCGCTGCCTCCTCAACTGGCAACACGAATAGGTCCTACATTGACTAGATCCCATGGTAAGCCTGCAAACTGACTGTGTTGTTCATTAAATATTTTGACAACTCATTACAAAAACAAAATAGTCTATAGATTACGATACGTTGTTTTGTTTATGAATGTTCAAAACAACAAATTCCTCAAGTATCAGTCCTAACCCATGACTGGGCCTTTTATCGCATACATTTAATAATCAACACAAAATAAATCTGACCTCGCAATATTGTTCCTACTACACCATTTGAACGGCAGCGCATCGACAGTCTTAATTAATCAACTAATCTACAATAACTGCAGTACTCGCCAAATATAGGCGTAGAAAATTGTTTATAAATTCTATATTTGTTGTGCACGGCTGAAACTAAGCATCGAAAGAACCAACCTAGTTAATATGCAGTATAAAAATAACATTCTTAAAGATGTAAGTACACTGGAATATGTCATAACTGCTCACTTAATATAGTCCCCGGCACTAACCATGATCACATTTATCGTGGTGGCGTATATTCTCATATTGTGTATTTTCTTATTATTCAATAATTACCCCTATAATTCTGTTTCGATTGAGGCTATTTGAAATAAAGCTTCCATCAGAAAGAAAAAAGGAATTGGTATTGGATGTAAAATTTTAAAATAATGAAAAAATATAGAATGCTCCAATTTACTCGCAAAACGAAAAATGTGGTCATGTTTCGCACCAGATTTTTAAATATCTTAATAATATCGTCTCAAGTCAAAAACGTATAAATTTTATGAACCTAGTAAAGTTTCGAGACTACGAAGTAACAAACAGCAACATTAATACAATACGACTTGTGGTCATCTCGACTGCCAGTTTCGGCCGCGAACAACAAAATGGCGGACCATTTGGAAAACCGAAGCGTCCGACATGCATCCAGATCTACGGTCATGGCCGAACTTAGCCTACATAAACAATATTTACAATTTAAATGTTACATTCTCAAAGAGATCTTAGATCATTTCTTAATATTTTATGGTGTTAAATACAATGTTATACAGTGACATTATTTTTCGTATAACTTCGATAATATTTGAGTTTTGCAGTCTGATACATCTAACAATATTTTGTTTATTTACGACCCTATAACAACGGCTTTAAATAAAATATTAGCAAGTTACAGTAATTACGGTACATGATTAAGTTTCATAGTGCAGGGCTGACCAGATTTGTATGAAAAGATTGGAAGAAAATCTTTAAGTAAACAGTGTTATACATATGTATCCCTATCTACACAGTCAATGGTATCTTCATTTCGATAGAACTAGTGTTTCCCATGCATCAGGTGTAAGCCAGTAGCCAATCATTAAAGTTAACCAACATAAATATCCTACATAGTATGTATTATGAAAGCTTTAAGATTTAATTAAAACAAACTATATTATGGAGCAGTTTAAAAAATACGTAAATCTGAATTATGTCTTATAGCATGAGTCCAAAAAAAAGGATTAAATAACTAAAGGCATTATAACAGGTTGACTTTGGCCAGATACAGTCTAATCTTAGTAACACCTCTACAGAGTTTGAATAAAACTTGAATATCAACCACTAAGTACTCTGGCGGTCATTTTAACATTTGTAAGCTTGATGTTAGGAGTTCTATAAACTCTAAAACACGGATAAAAAAGTTTCTCATAAAATAATGATATATATCGCAGCACCGCCAAACGGCGTGTTGGACATATAGTGGCAGCCAGCACTTAGAACTCGAAGCAGCGGCCCAGGTTGACGTACTTCTTGAGGGCGTAGGGTAGCGGCAGCTCCTTGACGCCGCGCTTCATCAGTATGGACAGACGCACGCGGCGCGCGTCCGCGCCCGCCCGCCGCGGCCGCATGTCGTCGTACTCGCTGCGGTCGTGGTCGTAGTCGTGGTCGTGGTCGGGCCCGTGCCGGTCGCAGCGCTCGCTCGCTCGCTCGCCGGCCTCCTCGCTCTCGTCGTGCTCGTCGTGCTCGTCTTGCTCGTCTTGTCCGCGCTCGGGAGCGCGGCGCTTGCAGCGGCTGTGGTCGCCCGACGTCGTGGACGAGCTGGCCGAGTACTCGGGCGACGTGGACGACTGCGCGCAGTGCCCGCGCTTCTGGATTCGGCGACGACCTGACGATGTCGCAACAATACACATATGAGCACTACCTAAGACAACATTACATTACATCGCGAATTTTACATGACAGTTCTCCAAGGGTAAATGTGTCGACCTTTTTTGTTGGTTAAATCGATCTATCTTTTTTGGTCAAAGAAAATATATATACAAGCATACACCTACCTCCGATAAGATTTTCGTCATACTCGAGTTCGAGCTCATCACATATGATTTCAGGCTGCACGGCGTCCCCGTCCGACTCGTCCATGGACTCAGACTTGGCAGGCGAAGAACTGCTAGACGTCGTGGTTCCCTCTCCGATGCCACTATCCAGCTTTTTCCTCTTCTGTTCTTGAGAAGTGTCCTCCTCACTAGAGGACTCCTGTTTCGGCTCCGAACTCTGTCGTTCCCATTGCACATAACGCGACGTGCTGGGAACTTCTTTTCCCAGATATATTTCTACCTCGGCTGGTACTTTAAGAGGATCTGATTTTGCACTATCCGAATCTGTCTTCGAGGAGTCGGAAGTGCTAGGCGAGTCTTGCCTAAAGGCATTAGTGACGGGGCGGCGCTCGTCCTGGAACTCGAAGGTGAGCAGACCGCGACACGAGCGCACCGGCTTGGGCTCGGGCAGGTACTCGGGCAAGATGGTGTCGTTGTACACGTCGGGGTTGGCGGCCACCGCGGCGCGCGCGGCCGCCCGCTCGGCGCGGATGTGGCGCTCGGCGCGCGCCGGCCGCTCCACGCGCAGTGAGCGCACGGGGCGCGGCGCGCGCGGCCGCGGCGGCCGGGCCGGCCCGTCACCGCCCTCGTCACCCTCACCGCCATCCCCGCCGCTACCACTACCACTACCACTACCGCTGCCCCCGCTGCCCCCGCCGCCCCCGTCTCCCCCACCTCCTCCGCCGCCTCCGCCGCCTCCGCCTCCATTCCCGCCTCCGTCACCACCATCGCCATTGTCATCACCTTCGCCTTCGTCTTCGGATTCAAAAGGCGAATCGAGAGAATCGAACCGCAAGGCGCCTGCGACACGATTCTGTCCCATACTAAGAACGAGGCTCAAGAGTGCATTCATTTCGTTGGCACCGCTCACATCGTCCAGGTCGTGCAACGCATTGAGGCCCTCTAAAAAAGTAACCAAACATAAAGTTTCACAAAAATCTTAGTAAGTATGGTACTGGAAAGTGTGCGAACAATAATCTGCTTGTATGGTGTAACGTGTATCAGAACGTACCGACGTCGCTGTCGTCCTCGATGGGGATGCAGATGCGGCGCGGACAGGAGCTGGCTGGCTGCGGGCGGCGCGGCGGGGGCTCGCGCAGGTGTGGGTGGCGCGCCAGCAGCGCCGCGCGCATGCCGCCGCGCACCACGGCGCGCGCCAGCACCTGCAGCCGCGCCGGGCACTGCTCGTCTGTCGGCAGGGCAATAGAACGTTCACAACCGCGCTCATAGTCTCCACTACGTCGACATTACTAAAGTGCTAATATCTTACCGGGCCTGATGAGCTCTAAAGCCTCCTCTTTGGTAGGTATCCTGAGAGTCGCGAAGGACACGTTAAGCAAGTTCCGGGATACCCATTGGTCCTCCGTGACGCGCTTCATCTGTACCAGGTTGTCGTTCGTGGGCATCACTAGTACTCCGCCCACCTTTACATAAATATCAGAAGAATCAATTTAAGTTCACAAGAAGAGTTAATTGTACAAGTTACTCACCGTTAACGGTTTTCAACTTATAGAGAGTAATGGAGAATATGAATAAGTCCTATGAATTAAAATGTTATTTAGGTGTAAAACATACCCGTCACTTATTCCACGAAAGATAACATGAATGAAATACCCTTACTAAAACCGTATTGTACTCAAGGAGACGTCCGTTGCTTGATAGCCTTCAGATCACTCACCAGCAGTAACCTTAACTAAACTGCAGAAAGAGCAGATTAATTCAAATCCAATAAAAGCTTATTCAATAACTTTCAATCGTAATAGAATGATTACTCGTACAGCTATTAAATATACTCTACGGATTACTGTGTAAATTATACATGACGAAAATTAATAAACGAATTAGTTATAGAAAATCTACTTGGTGCTATATATGACAGGGGTAATATATGGAATACCTTGATTAGTTGTTTGAAGTAGTTTTGATACTCCTCGGGGCACCCCGCCCCGCAATATAAACGATCGTAAGGCGCTTGGAGCGGGGCGATGCACAGTCCATTACCTGGACAAGGACACCACCATTACTTGATTATTCATCTTTTCACAGTAAAAATCATGATGTGCTATAGTGAGTAAAGTAAATTTGAAATGAAACAGACAAATATCTGTTCCACTGTACTTACCACAATAAAACCTAGGTTCACAAAAGTCAAACTCATCTAAAGTAGGTGAGTTCTCGATAAATTGTCCCAGTTTCTTGATGGCATACTCCATGACGTACGGATGAACTTCGATCCCATGGTTAACACCACTAGAGCCGATGAGCAGCCCCACAAGGGTGCTTAAGTAGCCAGTGCCGGAGCCAATGTTCAGGAACGAGAGCCCCGGCTTCAGCTCAAGTCCTTCTAACACCTCACTGGAAAGTTAAGGACATAGAAATACAATTACAGGTTCTCGCAAGATATCAAACTATCGCCATTAATGCATTATCGGCTTTTCAGTTTTCGACATTCATAATAATGAGTGTATGGCAAAAACTGTACTACTCATATTTTTAGCACGTGAAACTCACGTCTACCTCTATGAGTTACCTTTGCTTTACAGTCCAATTTACACCAACATAAAAACGGAAAGTAAAAAACAGAAAAATTCAAAGAATATATTAGTAAGTCAGGCAAAATTAATAACTGTAAGGTTAAAAGGCAGCCTGTTCTGCTTTGGTTAATGATGTTACAGGTACATGTTAAAAATGTAAAAAGAATCCCCAACCCCACAAACCCTAAGGACTGGTAAACTCACTTCTGACTTATGTTGTTTTCTGTGAAGCCTTGGTATCATTCTGATAGAGCCGACCCATTTGTGTTGAACCTTGGCTCTCCCATGCTTGTTAGTTGTGAAAAAGTCCCTTAGTTGCCTATTTTCATAATCATTATTACAATTAGGTGGATAAGCAGGAATCATTATTTATTACATAAGCATTTTAGTACAAATGATGATGATGATGATGAAGCATTTCAGTACAAACTTCTGATATATATTTTATGTGATGGGAGTGTTTGGCATGAATGCTCAGCTGAAGTGATACCAAGGCCTTACAGAAAACCTGGCGAGCAACACTTACGTTGTGTTTCGCCATGTTAGTGAGGTTACCGGCGGCTGTCAATGCACTTTTAGTAACTCTTTTGGTATTACAAGTGTCCATTGACGGCACTAATTGCTTACCATCAGGTAATCTGTCTACTTGTTTGCTGACTTCTGACATTAAAATATCCATTACAACTGAAATCACTCTCTTATCTAGCAGTTAGCCTATATTTCTGCTAAGTTTTTAATGCAGAACTGTTTATTTTTCAATTGAACATAAATAAAGAAAAGATAATTCATTAAGATTTCTATTTTTAGTTATATGATCATGGTGTGAGATCAGACACAAATAACTACACATTAGAATATATAAATTGATGATGTTTGTGTTATTAAAAACATTGATAATGTAGATGGAATTGTTTTGAGAAAGGTCAAACCAAATACAACCAATTTATACATAAAAAAACATGACCAATGATCAAACAAAGTAGTTTCCTCTCTCCCTATATCCATAAGTATGCTTAAATCTAAACATACTTGGATGCAGATTATTTTAATAGAAAGGGTGATTGCAGACAAATTTTTATACAAGTATAAACCTTTTCTCTGTCTCTATATTCCTATATATACTTAAATATTTAAAACAATGCAATGGTTGTTGATGCCTTTTTAACAGATAGAGTAATTAAAGGGGAAGGTTTTGATAAGAAAAATATCTGTACAAAGCGGGAGTAGGTAACTAGTACTATAATAAGATTAAAAATAAAATATGTAGTATGTCTTGTTCACTGAGATATGTAGTTACTTGTCTAATGTGTGTATGTAAAGTTATCATTATTGTTATATATACAATCCTACATAATATGTATCATACATGTTGCAAGGGTCATGAGTAGCTTGAAAAATGACGACTTTACATTCAATGTGATGTAGCAGCCATTAACAAGGGTATATTGAGCTAGAATTCTAGATTGACATCACAACAGACACTATGATCTTGCGTATCCAAATGAACAACTATTTTTTAATAGAAAACTGTCACAGCCCATTCTCTTAAAACACCAATACTATGCAATTGATATTGTGTCCATTACATATATGTGGATGATGAAATAGGTTTCTAGAAAGCCTTTATCTAAAGGAAACTTTGAGATCTACTTAATACATTAAACAATCACTTAAAGTTGCTGCAACGTAATATCAACATTTTGACCCATTTTACTATAGAAAGCTTTGAAGGCTAAAGTGACATAAAGCTGTCAATTTAGAATTGGAATATTATCTGCATCGCTGAAGCCACCTACCTGTAAATACACGGCGCTGACATATGGAGCGGCCCATTCCGCCAGGCTAGGTCTTTATAGGCTTGATCCCTAGCCTCGGGCGTCATGTAGTCGGCCCGGTCAAGTGAACGAAATACCCGCTCCACGGATCGCGTGCGGATGTAGTTGCTGCCCATTAAGTTGTCAATCAGCTCATTATTATCACGCCCTGAGCTCACTGCACCACCCATCTTGTTTGTTTTGCTGCACTGTCTTCTTCAACCCTCCCTCCACACACCGCCTCAGCTGATTGGAATTGTGACGTCACAATTGTTTTTCAACATATTTTGGGACCAGCCTTTTCAATCTGTGATTTTAATAAACCACAATTTAACGCAATCAATCCGTAATCTTAATTCCATAAACAGAGGCAAAATTATATCAATCACAAAAATGTTTCACACAATAATCGGTTCACACAGGCGAAATCTTGACATTTGTTTTCCTTGTGCAAATTTATTGACTTTATTACGATCACACAAAGAACAACCAATCGAATGGCATAAAAGACAATCCCTAAATGTCATAGAGAACATAGATAAGATTTGTTTATAAACAATTGAAATCAATTTGTATGTTTTACTTTATTAATATGATTAAACAACATTTACATTATTTCCACCGCTTAAAGTTTATACAGTTCATGAGATTATAAATATAAAAACGTTTTATAGCCACGTAGTCAATTTATAAAATTTTGCCAGTAGGTAATCTGACAGTTGTCTTTAGTCTATGACCAAAAAATGACAGATCATCAAACCACGGGATTGGGGATGTGATTTATTTATTTTTATAATTTTCTGTGTGAAAACGCTGGGTATTTGTTCAAATTTAACAGTGGCAGGTGATTTAATTACTAAATCTTCTAATGAGATGTCCCTAGATTAATTTAGAGAAAAGCCTATGAAGTTTTGTCGTGTCACACTGGGACGTCATTGGAGTGATAAGGTTTTATTGTTGAATATTTATGTGTAATTGACGTGATCAGTATTGTGAAGTGTTTTTTTGGACAGAGCGATGGCCGAGACGAGTGAAGCGCGAGCTAGCGCATCGGCGCCGGGCGGTGACGCTGGTGGAGAAGATGACAAACATGATGAGCGTATGTTAGAGTGTAACATCTGCTTGGACACGGCCCGCGACGCCGTCGTCAGTATGTGTGGGCACCTGTTCTGGTACGACACCTTCGCAATTCATACATTCCAGAAACATAATAAAAAGAAATGTATGTTAATGTATTCCAAAAAGTAAACTGAATATGTATCGCGTTCATTCACTTGATAGTGTTAAAGTTAAGGTAATTCACCTCGTTTTAGAATATCAAGACTGATGCTAATTTGTATAAAATCCAAACTTAATAAATGTTTAAATAGTCAGGAAGTGTTTGTTCATGTTGGCAAATCATTGTTGTTTACAATTTTCTCAATGTATCTGTTATTATCTCCTGTATCTATAAACCAGTAGGAAAACAATAAGAAACTAATAAGTATTGTTTCTACTGAATAGTAGTTTTGTAATTAAAAATATATAAATAATAATGAGACATATGGTCAATACTGGTCCATTACTGATGCTTGAAATTCAAGGTAACAAAACAATGCTACATTAATTTGGTATACATTTTTAACTCATTTTAACTTGCAAATTTACTAGTATTCCTTAAAAATATATGAAACCTTTTCATATTATGCAATGCACTTGCACTTTACATAGTTGTCTGTGATTCAATAAAATCTAATGAACACAGTACATACCTGTCACTAAAATAAACAAAAGTGATGTAATTTATGAATTAAGATGGACAAGACATTTGTCTGATCTAGCATGTCTGTGGACAGCTTGATAATGATCTTTTTATTAACAATCAAATATAAGAGATTGTAAAACTTCATTAGTTCTTCAGAAGACACCAATTAGGAGAATGCATCATTATTTCTAAAAGACCAAGAACTACAGTAAAATATATTTTCGACATCCTTTTTCTCTTTACCTTAATTTTATTTTTTCAAGAGCAAAGTCATATTATTTTTTTCATTGATTCCAGCTGGCCATGTTTGCACCAGTGGCTAGAGACACGTCCAAGTAGGCAAGTCTGCCCAGTGTGCAAAGCGGCTATCAGCAGAGACAAAGTTATCCCACTGTATGGCAGGGGCAACACTAAACAGGAGGACCCAAGGAATAAGGTATGCAATCATTTACTAAATAAAATAATACAAGGGCTCATGTTGCTATACCTAACTATACTTATTTATTTACATAAGGAAAAAAATGAAGTAACCCATCAAAAAACTTGTGCAATCAATGAATCTGCACATGGTAAAAAATCTATGACTAAACCTCTTACAACAATACCCTTTGATTCACACATGGTGTCAAATAAAGGGTATTGTTGTAAGATTCCAACTTAAGCAAAACAAATAATAAAACTTAATGGAAATTATATCTGTATACAGCATATTCAATAGGTGGTCTTACCTCTAAAAACAATATGCTATAGACAACCTTAGTGGATTATGCCTCTACTAGCATTTTATTTATTCTTTTCAATCGTATGTTGTAGGTACCACCGAGGCCCGCGGGACAGCGTACGGAACCTGAGAATACTAGTGGCTTTCCTGGGTTCGGGTTTGGCGAGGGCTTCCATATGTCTTTCGGCATAGGCGCCTTTCCGTTTGGGGTGTTTACATCCACATTCAATTTTGGAGATCCAAGACCCAGTGCTGGTAAGTCATGGAAAGAGCTTTTCGTGTGTTCATTTCCACCGTCAATAAGCAAGTAATCGAATAATATTGTCTTTGCAGCACCCCGCGGCACTGCCCAGTACGACGAAGAACAGTTCTTATCTAAGATATTCCTGTGGGTGGCCATCTTATTTGTATTGTGGCTAATATTCGCATGACCGCCGGAAATGAGTCCGCCGCCCACGGGCCGCGTCCTGCATCCTCACTGACTTGCCTCTGACATCAGTGTGCGCTTCGGTATGTTTACACTTTGGTCGCGATCTTTACCAAATTCTCCCCATTTCCTTTAATAGTTTTTATAATAAATTGCTAGTGGTCTATTTGCCTATTGAAAGGTGCAACTCTAGATTAAAGTGTTGTGATGGGGTTTTGGTTAAAGTAGGCAACATGGTAACTTGTAACTTCAGTGACACAATGGATACAACCTTAGTAGTTAATTCTTTTTTCATCATCTTAGCTACCAATCTGGGGCACATATAGGCCTTTCTTAATGATTTTATTTAACTAATTTTTTTGGTAATAAAGACGATATAATTCGTTAAAGGCCTTCACGCAGGTGCTAAGTTATTGCATATAGGCTGTAGGTAGGCAGGCATGTTACAGTTGACATACTGCACCTTACTGCTAACAATGTGCCACAAATTTATTTGTCCCAACATGTTTGTGAAAATACTTTAGGGAAAATTGGTAAATTAATTTTATTTTTTCCATTTAAAACCAGAAAAACAACAATCACAACTGCTGATTTTCTCTTTCACGACGAAGCATTCAAATTAAAAAAAAAATCCTAAATTAATGGTAATGGATGCAAGCAATGTGCTATCTACCACTGTAATTGATACTAACTTACTACTCCTCTTTTTCTTTGCTGATATTGATGAAAACTTTAGTGGTGTGGAAGAGAATCAAGTCCTGTGCTTCATCCGTAGAGATATAATTATATACCTTAAATAACACTTCAATTTATCCAACTGCTATTGTGTGAAATTATATTGGGACTAGGTAATGATTTGTTGTGTTGCTCAAAACATCAAATATTGGAAGGTTCCTACATAGTTTTAAATGATGGTACAACGTATTTTGTGTCTTACCTACCATAAAACAATCAATTTTAAAATATATGAATATTTAATTTATTATTATTTATTGAACTCTCCAGAAATTAAGTAATTTAAAAAAAGAAATATTTTATGAATTTAATTTTCTGACTTGAAATATTTTTGTGTCCTGAAAGATACTTTAAATTATGAGAGAAAATATTTTTAGGCTGCAAAGAGGGTAGTCGTCTTTATAAGCCATGAAGATTGCAAAGGTAGCAAACACCTTAAACCACTGGTTTGTTAACTGTGCAAGTTTATATATTTTAAATAATGAAAATACTAGAATATTTAAATGTAAATAAACTTATAGTTTCAAAACATCCTGTCTTTTGGGTGTCACTCGCACGTTTGTAGTTTTTAATGGATGGATCATAGGAACGAAGGGATAGGTGTTCCACCCTCATTTTACGTTAAATTAATTTATTTTTTAAACAGAGAAAATTGTGTCGCAAGTTACATAAAATAACTGAAGAAGTGTAAACATATCGTCTCACATTATGATTGTATACCTGCTACACTGCCCGCATGTTCGCAAGTCGGTCGCTATGAACAGTAAGTAGTCCGTTCCCTCGTCGTCAGTCGGATACTGGTCACTATAGAGCAACCGAGCTGCTTGCAGCCGCTTCGATACTCTTACTGCACTTATTATGACTACTTTACTGATTAACCTGGAATTGCCAAATATCGATATTTCTTATCGAGCAGTCATGCATACCAAATGTATGTAACAAGTTAATCACAAAATTATTGTTGACTAACCACACAGTAGGTTAGAACAGACCACAACCAATCATTCCCTTTGAGAAATACACTGGCTAAAGTTAGTAGAATTCATTAATTTATTTGAGGATCGATTCGTTATAGAGACTTTATGTGCACTTATAACAATAAAATTATCAATGTTGATGTAACTACTCGACGTTTAAATCACATGTATTGAAGTTATTTTAATTTGTATAAGATGGAGAGAATGTTGTGTTTACCTTCAGCAATAAGATGTCCTATTTTACTACAGTAAAGATAATAGAATGTTAGGCAATATTGATGGTTCCAAAACTTAACCTGTTTACTTCGTCGATGTCCAAGACATGCGATTGACAGATTGTCTAATTTTGTATAGTAATAGTGAGTGCTAAGAAAGCTACTTTGTATATAAACCCATGTTAATGTTGCAGGGGCCTTCACCTTTACTCGTTTCGCTAATAATAGGTTACTAAGGCTAGTCTCACAATATTTAGTGTTGTATACTCGTGTACAAAGAACACAGATGCCCTGAGGCTGCCTAAATGCAACGAAATGCTATGGCAGCACTCCAAAGAGGTCTGCGTTAGCTTAGTTTGTAATTTTATAAACACCTTGTTATAAAATATCGTTACAACTTGCCCTAGAAACCACCAAGGTCCTCACGGGCACCGGTTTTTGGGTACCTGGCGGTGAAATGTATAGTTTGTTCTCTTAAACCGGTACGTTTTAACGTACATCCGACACCGGCTACTCGACAACAGGAGCGTGTGAAAAGAGGGCCCACCATGGCGTTTTAAAGTGTGAATCTTTCGGGCGAGAAAGAGGGATGGAGCTATACACCTTTCATAGTTCCATCCCTCTTTCTCTCATCTCATCATGGTAGGCCTATAGGCACTAAGGAGCAGTGAAACACATGTTGCACAAGTTTTCCTTAGAAACAACATGGAGCAGAAACATTTATTGTCTGTGTATTTTGTACACTGCCTTGGTTACTTTCGTAGTATGACTGTTGATTGTACACAAAAAAGCAGGATATCGTTTAAAGAATTCAATTAAATTTTATTTTAATACAGAGGTGTGACTACATTTTTAATGGTAGTCGATTGCATAGGCGTTGTTGGTACTCGGAAAAGACGCAAGTTATATGAATTGGTAGTTTATGTTTAATATTCCTGTAATGATAAGTGTATATATAATAATTATATCAAACTAATTACGTTGTGATGGGAGGGTTTGTTTTTAATTGTAAATTTTAAAATAAAGATACATGATGCTGAACTGTGTTTTTATAACAAGAATTAAATCTGAAGTCGGTTGATGTTTTTATAACAAGAATTAAATCTGAAGTCGGTTGACTTTTTCACTAGTCAATAAAATTATCCGATTGTAAAAAAGCAAAAAATTTTTTGCAGACTAGTCAATTCTGCTAACAAATTGTTATGCGCTATTTTACAATTGGTGTTTCTTTTTTTGTCTTTTACCACAAGTTAGAAAGGAAAATAAAACAATGTATGTATAATTCATTCCCTTTATTCATAAAGAAATGATGTACTTCCGCAATTCGTCAGCTTCTCACAACTTCTGAATTAATAACCACTCATTTAAGAATATACTTACAATTATATTTATACACTAAAGTCTTACCTAATTATATTTGATTATGGGAAAATGTCTCAGTAGTGTTAATGAGTTACAATACTTATTGAACAAAAGTAGTCAAATAATATGTAAATTAAAAGTGGAAAAATCAACATCAAATTAATCTTAAGATACTGACCTAACAGGATACTGAAATCAAGGTATTCCTAAATAAGAAATAATGAACATATTAAATGTTTTACTCCAGGCATAAATTTGCACTTTCGAAAAAAAAATATTCAATTTAAAAAATATTTTTATATAAACTGCTCAGTGCTAAGTCGCCCCGCGAAAACAATGACTAAAGATATTACAGTAAAATTCGCCTAGCCTACTCTATCCCATAAAGTTTGAGCGTCCTATCCATGCTTGTAGACGCGATGTATTGCGCGTTCTTACCGAACCTAACGCCAGTGGCGGATGCCGTGTGATCATTGAACACCTTCAATTCCTGCCACTGTCTGCACAGGTATACCCTCACGTCTGTGCCAGCTATAGCGAGGTAAGTACCACTCTGGTCAAAGCATAGCTCCTTGATAGCATAACCTTCTTCTAATTGAATAGTTTTGAAGTTCTTGAGCTTTCTCAAGTCCCATAGCTTAACGCACGCGTCTTCAGCTGCTGTAGCAAGGTAATAACCGTTCTCCGAGAAGGAGATGGATGTCACAGGCCCCACGTGTCCAGGGAAGTTAGCCACATTGCTCTGCTCTTTCAAGTCCCAAATCTTGACTTGTGAGTTCTCTGTACCAGTACCGAAAATGAGACCGTCAGGGTGAAACTGCGCCGTCGTCAGGCTGACACCAGAGAAATCGCTGACCTTGGTAAGAAGCGTGCCAGTGCGGATGTCAGAAAAGGCCCAGTGCTGGTCAGTAGATGTTGACAGAACGTAGTCGCCGGTGGGGTGGAGGGACAAGCCAGTTACAGGACCATCGTGTGATCGCAGGATCACTGTCGTCTGAGACCTGGTAACAGTAAAAATGAATTGAAGATAGTAATTATATTAAAATACATAAAAATCACATCTTGTGATTAAAAAGAATGATACATGAAACAATTAACTTACGTCGGCACATTCCATACACGAATAGTGTGATCTGGTGAGGCAGTGATAACTGTGTCCTCATCTGGATGATAAATGACGCGTGTAACCTTCTTGGTGTGACCCTTGAGGATGGCTACAACTTGCTCAGTGTCTTTATTGAAGACAGTAGCATTCCTATCATTACCACCAGTCAGCAGTTTGCTGTGATCTGATGGGTTTATGTCCAAAGCTAAGATACCAGGCACACTGGCTGAGTGGAGACCCTGGGGAATAAAAGAAGTCACTATGAGGACATGCTTTATAAAGCACTAGTAAACTCTTAGCAAATCACGGGTATCAAAATTACAACACATTATAAATGGTGCAATGCTACTCACAGGATGTGATGCCAAAGTGAGGAAAGCTCGTATCTGGTCGGGTGCGAGCAGTCCCTCGGGCACGGTGCGGCCGCGGCGCTTGCGCTCCTGTGTGAGCGCGGTGGCACGCTCCTGCAGGCGCGACACCACCTCGCTGGACATCCCCACCGGGGCCGCGCCGCCACCACCCGCTGCGCCGGCTTCCGCCTATTATGAATCAACAATTATTAACACAACTTCCTAGATTTTATAGTTTGTGCACAAATACTATACTAAATAATTATAGGATTGTAAAGATTAGAGGTTTAATTCTTGATAAAAGAACTGACATTGTTTGATTCTACTATGGAATATGAAGAATCTCTCTTACTTGAACTTTGCCTTATAACAAGTTTTAAGTATACCTGGTGAGTTGGTTGCGGAGCTACAATTCCAGCTTGTGGTTTGAGTGTGGCAAGAGCTTCCCTCGCAGCTGTCACTTCCTTCGTTAGACGTGCAATAACACGGCATGCAGCATCGTGTTGGTAGAGAGCATGACTTAATTCCTAAATGAAGAAATAATAAAGCACATTTTAAATCGCAAAAATTATAGTACATGGATATTGAAAAAACAATATTGTACAAATTCATTTGATACAAGCTTATGACTGACCTGTCGAGCAGTTTGCAGCTGTTGGCGCTGTGTGAAGGCATGTAGCATGAGCGCATCCCATTCATCCTGCATACTCTTTAGGGTGGCGGGGATAGATGTGGCACTTGGAGGCTTTGGCTTCACAATTGGTGGAGCTACAGAACATACACAATGTAGTTAGTGTAGTTAAATGAAAAAGTCCACAAATCCGTAAAAGACTGACTGAAAGGTAGAGAAATTGAAAAAACATAAGTGTAATTGACCTTCTACTACATGTATTGATCAATCATTTCAAGCATCAACAAGAATTGTCCACAGGATACTTCAAATTAGACCCTTTTGTTAAAAAATTCTAGAATGCCCTCAAACGATTACCCATACCACACTTGCTTGTTAAGCCTCTTATTGATCAAACAACAAACAATACATAATACAGTTAATACAGATAATACAGTTGATCATCAGTTGAAGGTGTTCAAGCAAAACCCTAACACTGGTTATCTATCCAAGGCATTTCTGTTTAACTAAGTAGTTATACATGAGATATGGGTATATTCTACTATGTTGAAATATTTTTGTAGCAGAGACAAGTTAAAAAACAATAATAAAAGAGAACAGAATACACTGCTGGGTAAATTGTATAGTTATTTAAATTAATTATCAATGAAATTGGTGAATTGTAGCCAGAACACTCACTTTTAATTTCAATAAGATCTTCAACTCGCAATTCCTTTCCATTTATAGGGTCCACTCCGTTTTCTATTATATACTTTTCTATGACGCGCTTCTCAAACACGGCCCCCGACGACGGAGACACCACAGGTTGTTCAGGGACCTCATTTGATACTAAAAACATAAAATTAGGTTATGAACAACTAAGACATTGTTTATTCGCAATCAGGTGCAGCCTGAGTATTACACAAATAGTACTTTTCTTATTTCTAGTATGAAAGATAATTATAGAGAACTATTTCAAAAATTAGTATTCGGAATGATTTCGGCCACCGGCAGAGACAAATACGCGCCTTCGGAATAATGGTGTTTCAGATTGCATTGATAAAAATTATGTTCTTAAATTACTCACTTGCACAATACAGAGCCATTGTAGTAAATTATTTTTACTATATTGTCACAATCACTCTTTCAAACACATGAAAATAGGCTGACAAACAATTCACAAATTCCCAGCATAAAATGATAGAACACGAAACATAGAGTACATAGAATATAAAATACAACCATAGACTACATGACACATTTTAAAATAGGAATTTCATTGTCTGTAGAAATAAGCCCTAGGATGTGATAAAAAAAAGCGACGACCAAAATGTAATGAATAAAATGATGATTTGATTTGACTTCATTTTATTGAGTTATCAGAATTCAATGTCGTAAGATTTTTATAGATAAAATTGAACAACAAGTAAGTACCTCTGATTTATCTATAATTTATCATGGAGGAATTAAATATATACAAATATTTAATGTATAAACTAAGTACCTATAAACTTAAAAACAATGTCCCATGTTACTAAAAAGAAAATGAATGATGGAAACTTAACGAAAAGGAAAAAACTATCTTCCCCGAAATGAACATCCTTCTTTCCCGCAGGACCTATTACACGTACAAATTACAATCGCAGACTAAAGTAACAATAGGACAACAGACAGACGGAAATCGGAGTTTTGTTAATAAATTGTAAAATTACTTCTCCCGTAAGTATCAGGCTTTTACCACCACGTTCCCGGTTTCTTCTCTATCGAGCCGGGGCGGGGCCACGGTACATCATTGCGCTTGCACTCAACCGATAAATTATAAATTAATCAACTATCAGTTGAGGTTAGTATATCAGCCGATAGTAAAGGTTTGTACACTTTGGTTAAGGAACTGATCTATCATCCTAGCATCCTAAATGGGCGATATAACGTTTTGTTTGGTCATTACTTCTAATAGAATCTGGATCTCTCGATTTTTTCATGTTTATCTGTTGTATAAACATATTTTTTATAGTGTTTTTTTAATCAAACGAACAGAAGGTTTCTTGAAGTTTTGAAGCTCGTATCAGTTCGGGAGCACTGAGACCGGAAGATCGTCCCAAAGTTTTGCTGTGCGGGGCAAAAAGTTTCGCATAAATCGCACAATTGGTAACTGCCAACTGTCTATGTGATGGGGATGAAAATGTTTTCGAATGAACGAAGAACAATGGCGAAGAGATGCGGCGGTGGTCAAACCGACCAATACCCCAGAGCACTCCCCGTGATATATGCGATTGAGAACAGTACAGCGAGGCTACATCCCTAAAAGGGCAGTCAACTATTCGGACAGCTCGTCTTTGAATGCGGTCCAGAAGGAGAAGCTGGTACTGGGGTGTCCCCGCCCAAAGATCTGCACAGTATTCCATATGGGGCCGAACATGCGCCTTGTGAAGTAGCAGGCGATACACCGGGGTGAAATACTGCCTCGAACTATTGAGCACACCTAGCTTCTTCGAGGCTCACTTGGCGTTTTTTCTAGATGGAAACTATCCTAATAGTGACATTATCACTATTAGGATAGTTTCCGCGGTCATCTCGGTAAGCGCAATGAGGCACCGCGACCTCGGCCCAGAGCAGGAGAAGGAACAGGGGGGTTTTTAGTCAGTAAGAGTCTGACACTCCCTCCCGCCCGGCCCTGGCCGGGAGAAGTAATTTGATGATTTTATCCTCACAAAAAAAATGCGAAATTCGCAACTGCCATATACATAGGTATATATCTGAGGACGCCCGCAAAGATTAAACACCAATTGTTCACAAGGCACATATTATATTTATTTTTTCTGAACATGAAAAACTGAATGGTATCAGCCCGGCCGAAGTATTGTTAGCGTACATTATAATTCGTCCATCCATCTATAGTAAACGGCCAGTATAATTTGGTAGGTACCGCACGGTTTGTATACCGTGTACGTTTGCAAGATTCACTATGCGTACTTGACGTATAAAATACCGAATAATAACCATACCTACATAATACCATAATAATTACCTGACGATATTCCGACCAAATTCGGGAACTACGACTTAGGACGACAGTCATGTTTGTTGTGCTTGCTAAGCCACGCCCCGTTGAGTGGTATGTATATGATAGATATTATCATGAAGCAAACAGCCCGAGGGCATGGATTCTGCAATTCCGGAATTTCGTACGTAACTCCAGATTACATAAATAAAATTTTGGTAAATGCTACTTTCGCGACAAAATTGTTCCTTTGGCACAGTTTTTGTTTACTTTTTATTTTTGATATAGAGGTGCTCCCACACAGCAGTTATATAACATTAGAGACTGACTTTTTTAAACAAATTATAACAAAAGTTATAAATTGTTACAAATTATAATAAATTGTTATTGATGTTATACAACTTCATTTAACAAATTGTTTTACAACTGATTAGAATATGATATTACAAAATATAACTTTTGTTGTATAACATCATCAGAGCCTCAGCGGGACCTTCGCGGGCGGGGGGCCTTTACTTCCTTTTTTTTTTCAAACTAAAAATAAACGCAAAACCTATCAGCACTTCCTCCATTATTGGTTCACTACCACCTTCCTCGAAAGACAAACCCGAACTGATTGAACATAATGTTATACGATGTTATACGAGTTCAACTAATTTGGGAGCGTTTATAACATACAACATGTTGTAGAGTATTGTTACACGCTGTTATAAATGTCACAATGTTGTATAACGTTATATAACTGCTGTGTGGAAGCACCTTAATATGTTTTTAAATTGTATAGTCTTGTATTAATATTTTTGTTAGGTTTTGCAGATTCTTAAAATATTTCCGAAATTAGTAATGTAATATCCAAAGTCGGTTCGGGAATCGGATATCTTCGTATATAACAAGTCCCTTTAAAATCTCATTTTTCTTGAATCACCAGTAAATCGTCTTGATAGTGTGAGTAGTACCAAAATTATAAAAAAGCCAACTAAATATTTCTGTACATAGGAAAAAATACAGTATAGTTTCAAAGTTTTTATTAAATTACAGAGTAACAATAAAATATTTGGTGCCAAAGAAAATGGCACTATAATACTAACTAGTCGTCATTGTGTAAAAACTTACATCAATATCCATACACAGCGCTATGTACAAGCGTGGCGCTTTAGAAAATATTACAGCAGCCTAATCCTATAATATGTACATGGTCACAAATATAATATCCCTTGGAAACAGGGGGACAATAAACTTCGAGAAAAATAAAAAGTAACCCAAAATATTTTGATTCTCATTTTTCTTGAGTTTACACTTTGAATATAAATATTTTCCTCTATTGATGTAGCCCATAACAATTTTTTTAACTTGCCATTTTTAACAAAATTTTGTATTTGACTAACATCATTGCTATTAAAATATATTTTAGGTTCTTTCCTACTTTAAAAATTGGACAATAACCAATACATGATTATTAAAACAAAATAAATTCCATTCTGGTCTATAACTAATTTTATAAAAATAAACTAAAGAGATATTTCATAAATTAAGTAATATTTAACTACCACTTTGACTCTTGAAGATTGCCTATTGTAATGAACAAATTTTTTGAAGACAACAAAGTGAGAAAGTAAGTATAACATTAACACTACATTGCACAAAATATTATGTACATGGTCTTAATATTTACAAAATACAACAATGTATGCTTTAATAAAGACCTCAGACGTTCAATTATCTATCCAACAAAATTCTTAGATAACTACCTTCTAGATCATGAAAATGATGCTAAGTTTGAGAGCATTGAACTCCAGACATAGATAATGCATAAAACGGGTGGGGGTCGTAGTTTAGTCATAGTAACAAAGTAAATCTTACTATTCTATTTATTATTCATGCTATGAGAATCATACTTCATAAATAAAAAGGGGAAATAATATCGGACATCAATTGCAATAGATAAGTAGCAACAAAAACAGTCTATTTTAAAATTAAATGTGCATTGGTAGCCAGCTTTTCAAATTTTTTTACCCCATTTGTGTTTATAAAACACATTGATTTAGTTACTTTAATAAATATAGAATTTGGATTTCCAGTGTCAAAATGTTAAAGTTTTTATAAAAATCTTAAATAGTTTTTATTCAATTCACGACACTAAGATTGCATACAATCACAACCTCTGCAATTAAAGCCACATTTAAATTTTAGTGTTTTGTGCTAAAATACATATTATTAAATATTGCTTGATACAAACAATCAAATCATTAACAGCTTATGGTATATATTTCCTATTTTCATAATTTTGGTAATATCTGCTTATGATTGGCTGAGGAATTGTAATTTATAAATAATATTATAGTGTATAAACTAAACTCTTAAATATTACAACAGTCGCAACAAACACTAAGACCAAGCACTTGTATGAAATCTAATTTGGCCAATAAAGTCAGCAAGTTCATCTTGTCACAATAAAGCAAAATCTCATCATTTAAACACAATATTGGACACAGTTACTAATTCTGCAAGTGTGTAAATGAGCACAACATAATATTAACCAAACTTATAGTCCATTCCATCCTAGAAATTGTAAAAACTACAGCATCAATGTGACTACATAGAAATAAACTTTAGAATGCACAACAGTCTCATACGAAATAAAATGTTTCCGAGGGTCTTTTATATAACACAATGAGCACAAGTTAAACTTAGTAACAAAGAGCTGAGCACTCTACACTGTTAGTTTGATACATTTGGTATGGCACGTCACTAGAGGCACGCATCGCTTCATACGAGCATGAGGATGGCCCTAGCGATAGCGCGCGATCACGTATAGTTCTCGCGGAGCTGTCGTATGGCGCTGTAGATCTTGACGGCCGGCCCCAGGCGCAGGCGCACGCACTGCACCAGCTCGTCGCGCGACGCCATCACCAGCTCCGCGCCCGATAGCCGCGCTGCTGCCACCGCCGCGCCCGCCGCCTCGCCAGCTATCCGGCTCACCAGTGCCACCACGTCGCTCTGAAATAAATTTATTCAACGTTAACAAAGTTCAAATACTAAGGAACAAGGAATATGAAAAGTAATATTCATTTTTCATATGAGGTACATTTTTTTAAATAAACATAGATTTAAAAACGGTAAATATTTCCAGAAACGTATTTTTGAAATGCATTTAGGTCAAGATAAAATGGACAAATTACCTGTGTCCAAATGGTAGGATCATGCGGTAGCGCGAGCGCGGTAAGGTGCGCGGCGAGGTGCGTGGCGAGATGGTCGCGGAGCGGCGCGGGCGGCGGCGCGGGCGCCGAGAGATGTGCGCGGTGGGTGCGGTCGGCGTGGTCGGTGGCGCAGAGCGAGGCGCGCGAGTAGGTGCGCAGCGTGCGCGTGTCCGACCTGCCGCTGCGCCAGCGCTTGCCGCCGCCACTCGACAGCGAGTCGTCGTCCGAACCCTGGCGAGAAATTACGTCCTAATTACAAATAAGACATATACAACTATTCAAAGTTTTACCGTTCTATAAAAAAAGTCAGTCATCACAATAAATTCATATAATACATACCGGATCATTCTTAGAGACTTCTTCGATGCGCTTGTGTTTCGGCGGCCTTCCTCTTGGTCTATAAAAATAAAAGGATGTGTTTTTATATTTAAAATAAAACATAATAAGTTTTCCTATTTAAAATATGACCCTCACCTCTCTTTAGTATCGCTAGTGGGAGTACTCGTATGTATCGAGTTTGCCTTGGGCTGTTTGGTGAGCACTCTAAACAAGAAATTGACAATATTTATTGGGAGATACTCAAATCAATAATATATAGAATTAATAAATGTTTAAGTGTCACTCGCCAGTGTAAAATTAAGCATTGTATGCGTACCTGCGCTCCCTGGGCAGTGCGTGGTCAGCGTCCCGCTCGGCGAGGCGGTCGGGCGCGCGCGATGGCGGCTCGCGGTAGGGGCAGGCGGACGCCGCCGCGTGGTGCTTGTGCGCGCCGCCACGCACCGACCCGAGCCCGCGACACCCGCCCACGCCGCACGGACCCAAAATACGCAATTCTTCTGCAGCTGTAGTAAAGAAATATTATGTTTAATTATTTTTAACTAAGTAATGACAGCAAACACTATCTGCGAGAATTAAAGTTAATAAGTAAACATATCTAAAAAAACTAAAATAGTTGTTTATTTACTTACTGAGTGGCGGCTCTAGCGGATGTCCTGTCTTAAGACACCAACCAACTGGATGCAAATCTGGGGAATCATCATCGAACCAGCATGCTAATTCTTCTGGCCATCCATCAAAGGATACTTGCACTTGGTGACCTTTCACAGCAATTATTGTGGCCACACGGATGAGGAATGGCACCTGTCATCAAATTATAAGCCTCTCTGTTATATGATTGGCGCGGTGATATTATAGCATGAGTATTGGCAACTCAACAATGAGATTTATATCATGTACACTTAATTATAATTTTCTTACCCTTTTATCCACAACCTCTAGTTTCATGCCAGGCTTGAATCCCTGTGGCGGGCGAGGTTTGAAGGCTCGCGATGGCGCTGGAGATGCTCCCGTCTCCGCCAAATAGTTTTCCCATGAAAATGTGTCAGGATCTTTGTAAACTGTAAAAATTAATAAAATTGTTAGTTGATTTTTATGACGTTTTTTTCTAATGAGACCACTATTTTTTTAATAATTAATAATTATGATTGTTTCTTTTTAAAATCGTTTTCTACCCGCAATTTGGGGCAGATTACGAGGTACTGAACCTAAAACCTGAGTGTACCTTATTAATTAAAATAAATACATTTCGATTTTGATATAGATAGAGCATTTAAAGTAGCACCATTCAATAATAATTTTATTCATTAGTTCACCTACATTCTAGCATTTTGTATGTAGATATTTAAACTGTGCAGTGTGGGAATGCTGAGAAATGGATGACACTTGATTCCTAGGTAGGTCGAGGTGTTATTTGGTTTTCCTTTCTTCCTCTCTTAGTTTATTTTAAAAAATTGTATACCTATACAATATGTGGCTGTCCCATAGGACCTTTTAATAAAGCCTGTGGTTTCCAAATTCCAATAAGCACATATGCCACCAGTGCAAGTTTTATATTAATGTTGTGTGTTATTGAACCGCTTCAGAGGGTATAAGTCGTTGCGTCTTGTGTCGTATAACAACCATAACTATAATCACAGCCTGTTCTCCAAACAGGAAAATTGTACGAAAACATGAATTTCGGTCAAATATTATAAATGTAACATTATATTTCTAAACGCTTGAGTGTCTAAAGACGACATGTCCAGCCTTCAATGAATGTACTTTATCAACGACCTTATCAGACCAACAGATACCCATCTGTAACACTTGCCTTCAAATGGACAGAAGAAGAACAGTGATAAAAACATAAATAAATGACTACTCATAAAAGAAACGATAAAAAAAACTGCTACACGATTTCATACATGGAATCAAATATTAGAAAAGTGTGAACATAGTTAAAAAAATTAAGTAATATGACTTCAGCTGAGTTGTCAATAACATTTTATCAGTGGAATTTGGGCTACCTAATTTTACATCAAGATGTTGAGCGACGGTCGACGAGTAAATATGTGACTTTGATAAGAGCTATGCATTTCAATAAGAGCAGGCGGTGTTCAATGTAATGTAAATTAACTGTTAAGTGGTATATTGAAATAAGTATCTAGGTAAAACATAATATCAATGCTGCATAAAATAATAAAAACAAAGACAAAAATACTGGTTTCTGAGAACGAAATACATTGTTGTCATTAAATAAAGTGAATGTCATTTAATAATTTACAGAATTCAATTTTGAAACAGATAAACTAGTTCGTTAATCCGTGAAATTAGTTTAATTGCCACTAAATAAGAATAATAAAATAATAGGTCTATATGTGGAACGTCTAATATGACATGATAAACTTACTTGTTTTTCGAGTGCTACATAACGATATATTTGACATTTGTATGTTCGTAATTTAGTGGGACATGTAAGTTATGTCCGCGTTATACTCATAAGACAACAATGGGCACGACAGTCACACACAAACGGTTCGACATGACTAACTCGTGTAGTTTCAAGTAGATAACCGACGACGCAACCAAACTACCGGTTATCCTTGTTGCTCGCGACTATATGTTTGAATTTTTAATTAATACTTTTAAGAATTATGTCGGAATTAATTTGTGATGTGCAAATAAATATGACCTTTATTTAACTTATAATAAGATAAAACAGATAAGACTGATATTACGATTGAGATTGATATTTTTTATGCCTTATTTATTAATTGTGTATTGTATAAGCACAAATGTAATTTGTTACAGATTTTTTTTTGCAATATAATGTGGCACGTTTATTATTTGCTATTCATTTATTTACACTGCTAACAATTTATTTCAATATTAACAAAAATATATCTATACTAATATTATAAAGCTGTAGAGTTTGTTTGTTTGAAAGTCAATTCACATGCTTTTTGTGTTTGTTAGTCCATTTATCAAGGAAAGCTATACATATAAAGGCTTTAAACAAGAGCTACGATATGTAGGAACCAAGCAGCGAATGAAACCATGAGACAGTAGCTAGTTATTTACATAAGGAATTTAAAACTAACATTTTATATGTATACTCATAAAGGTGGACTAAATGCTAATACTATTCTCTATCAGTCTTTGGGTAATGTAGAGAATTGTGTTGTAGGTGGTAAACTAGAAAATAAGTCGGAGTGCAACATAAGCTAAACATATTTTTTTCTTTTGGATATAACAAAATATGTTCTGTCATATAAGAGTGGCATAGATAAATCATAATTAACTCAAGGGCCCTAGGTATTACTTTAGAATATCAGTAACACTGAATATATTGCCTATTTATCACTGATTATTATTTGAAACAGAATATAATGACAGCTAATTTCTTCAACTTGAGAATCCAACTTAGAATTGTTTGGAAATCACTTGGAAACCCTGTGACTGTTTGTTGATTGGAAATATATAGGCCTATATGTATTACAACACTGGCTCTACTACTTGTAGTCAAGTATTCCATAACTACAGAGGTCAAGTACTCACAATTAGGCGGCGTCAGAGGGATTCCGTTTTCTTCCGCCCATCCTACAGGGTGGATGTATGGCGAGGTCGGGTCCACCCAGAAGTCGTACATTTCATCCCAAGAGTCGAAATTAATCAGCATCCTATTGTCCAATATATCAGCGATGGACGCAACGCATACCAAGTCATTCTTGCGATCTTCAGCTTCCAACTTCATGCCCACACGGAAACAGTGCGGTTTGAACACCTATCCATACAAATATAAGAATTATAAGGAGTCTATACAAATATATAAACACTTAAATGGGTAAATTTTATAATCAGAGCGAAATCACTAAGAAACAACTAATTATTTAGTCAAAAATAATAATAAGAATATTAGAATATATTGTTAAAATAAATGCCAACTCACCGCAGCTGTTATATGTGGGAATAAGTTCCTAGGTGCGGCGACTGCTCTCAACTGTTTCAAATAGAGCGGCCACGAAAAGTTGGACGAAGATATTTTACCCGGTGGCTTCAGTGACCGGCCGTTCTTCTCACACCAGCCCGGGGGGAATATATCCACGGAGTCAGCATTCACCCAGTAGTCATACACATCTGGGAAATCGTCGAAGTGAAGTCGCATCCTGAATCCTTGCACTTCAGCAACAGAAACTACACAAAAAAGTGAAGGATGCTGAGGGTCTATTGCTTCTAACCGCATCCCAACTTTAAACCCATTTCTGGTGTAAGGGAATGGGTTTTTGAACAGCTTAACAGGTGCAGCTTTTGCTTTGCAAATATCGAGGTATCGCATCCAAGAGAAACCGTTCTTTCCGCACATCCAGGGATACTTCTCATTCTCTACTAAATCTTCACTGATTTTCAGTAATGCAGCCTCTGATAGCTGATCAGCTGGCATTGAATCATAATGCTTGAGTAATATTTTGTCTTCTTTACCTTCTGTAGGAATATCAGATTCTGACAATTGCTTCCTCATCAGCAACTTCTTTATCTTATTTTTCTTTTTTACCAAGTCAATGCGTTCTCTGTCTTTTTTCTTTTGTAAGGCTTTCTCTACCTCAGTTTGACATGCAGCACTACAGAAGGTGGGCGTAATGAACTCCGCCGCCATACCATGACAGCCGCAACACTCACAGCGAAACAAATCTTCAGGAGAGAGGGGTTTCTTATTACGCGGCTTTGTGGGAGTTTGGTATTTTGCGTGGTTACCCACTTCCTCCCGATCACTGCCATCTAGCAAGTCTATGAGCCCAAATTCATTGGTCTGAAACTGCAAGGTGCTGCCTTGTAGTCTAGCAACTCCATTATTCCAAATAAGACCTGGCGGGTCCTCTTCTAAAATGCCTTCTTTGATATCATTTTTACTGAAATCCTCCATTTTAGGATAGTATATTTCATGAGAACTTGCCTCATTGAGGGTGTCAGGCTTAGCTTCTTTAAAATCTTCACAATCTGAATCCAAATGTTTAGCCTCTAGATCTTTGTCTAATTTCTCATCACAGAATAAGGAGGGAACACGATGGTCATCATTATTTTCAGCCTCTGAGGGATCGTCAATTTTCTCGATTTTGGGTAATGGCAGTGGCAATGGCATTCTATTCCTGTTGGACAAGTTTTCTGTACATAGAGAAATGCGGCGCTTCATACTTGCGTTCGCGATCTTTCTGTCGCTATTGTCCGAGTTAGAACGCCGTAAAATCGCTGGTGCAGCTATACTAACTGTGCTCACTTCATGTCGTTCAACCATGTTTCTGTTCAGCAAACTCTTTCCTTTCTCTGGTATAGCTAAAGTGAACGATTTCTCCCTATGGCCACCATCATCATCCGCGATAGACACAGTGTAAATGTCATCATTCATTGCAGAATTAGTCTCAGGTATTGATAGTGTATATTCTCCCTGTTCACCTGTAGGTTCTGCCCTTGACCCAGGTATTGATAATGTAAAAGCTTTGTCGTTTTTGGGACTTTGGGGAACATCTTTGCCATTCATAATAACTTTACCGAGTGGTTGCAAAGGTGGCATATCTTGAGAATCTATAGCAGTGTCCCTCATAACTGTAATATTTCCTTGTGGATCATTTTGTATTTGCCCATTGGCTATTTGCAAATTAATAATAGGTCCTTTCGAAGCCATTGTTGCAGGTAATGTTACTGGTAAAATGAATTTGGTATTTTGAATTTTTGGCATGTTCATAGGAGTTATGAACAATTTTTGATTATTGGAATTTACATTAGACTGGTTATTAGATATGAGGATAGACTGATTCTCTGGTAAGTTCTTCTGGTTTGGTTTTTTCACAGAGCCGGAAAGATAAGCTATGGCTTGTTTAGGGTTGCTGGGTGCAATGCTTACAGGCACCATCATTTTGTCATTGTTGGACTTTGGTTTCTGTATCACTATTGGTTGACTAGCATTGACTGGAGCAAGGATGGACGACTTGTTTTGTGCACTTACTTTTGGTGCTATGTTGGGTTTGGTGTTTGCATTTGATATCAAATGTAAATTGGAATTGGTGGTTACCTGCAAGGAAAACGCCTCATGAAATAACCATCTGGTACACATTTAAAAAAGAAATAAACCTTTTTATTCATAATTTATACCTTTAAAATATTCAAAAGTCTAAACTATTGGATGTTACTTTATTTTTTATCTGCATGTTTATTATGTAACATTTAATTAATAATTACATTTCGATTGCTTATTACTGTAATCAATAATCTAATTTTCCAAAATTTAACAATACAATTTCAGTAAGGTACATATGGGTCTGAATAACCAAAAAAGGTTCTTGAAAATAAAATACCCAAAAACAAATACTAGTACATACAGACATACATAAATTAAGTTATTAAATGAAATAAAAATTATTATAAACAAAACACTGTATCTGTAACAATTATATTGAAAAGATGAATAGTTCATGTGGATGGTGACAGAGAGAGTCACAGAGGTCTGAGTCGGTCATGAAATTGTGAGTGACTGAGTTACATTAAATTTGTGCAACTCAAATAAATAATAAACATTTGTTTTTTTCTGCAAAAACTTTTGTTTCAATAGCTCTTCTTTACAATTTTAATGAGCAATGATAAATAGGCCTATCACCTGGTGAAATTGCATAGTTGAATTTTGGTTAGAAAGAAATAATTTAAAAGTAACTTGAAGAGAACTGTAAAAATTTGTGACTAAACCACCACCATTATGCTTGTTGCAGTGTGAGTGAAAGTGCATTCATTGAGAATTTTGTCACTAAATATTGTTAAGTTTTTTCATCTTTTAAATGATAATTAGTATGTTATATTTATTGATATACAAGTATTTGATTTGATAAGCCAATTAATAATCACAATAAACAGGTTTTTCACAAAAATACTTCATAACTGCTACTACAATTTTCTGAATTTCTAGAAATTTATTTGAAAGTTGAAACTGTTCCAATTGTTATATGAATGCCTGTTAATGGTGATGATTCACTTACTGGTCTCCTTACTATGATTTGTGGTGGGTTTCCACTTGTACTTGCTTGTGTGATGACATCGGTACTGGAAACAGGCTTCAGGCCTGTTTGTGTTTGTATGTAGACCACATGTGGTACATGTGGTACCTGCCTCGGTGTCCCTCTAATTTGGATAGAATTTGCTGCATTTTGCATTTGCAGCATAGCATTGTTATGTGCAACTTGCACTTGTTGAGGAAGGGGATTATTAACTTTAACTTGGGAAATTGTTGTTTCTGAGATCTGCAAGTGGGATGAACTTGGTGCAGTCATTTCAGAATTACAGTCCATATTAGTTGACCTTGGATTTGTTGAACCCATATGAACTTGAATAATTGAACTGTGGAGGGATTGGTTATGGTTTTGCAAGACTGGCATTGAAGGCAGTGTAGGTAATTGAATACTTGGATTGGCCGTTGGGATCTGCAGTGGAACATTTATAGTCTCACCAGCTGGTAACTGAACTGGGACACTGGTAGTTCCGGACACTTGAAGAGGAAGACTAACAGGTGCAATTTGTAATGGGACTGTGTTTGTGGGTCCTGATATTTGGACAGGGACATTAATATTAGAAGTAGATCCTGGAATCTGTACTGGCACATGCACAGTAGACAGTTGCAGAGGATATGGAGAATTATTTGGATGTAATTTGACAGGAGCAATTGAATGAGTAACTAAATTGTGTGTTATAGGTAAGGAGCTCTGTGAGGCTTGCATCGAAGACACAATCATGCTGCTCGAGATTGGCGCCTGAAAGACAAAATATTTATTTGTCAATGAATTTGTAAAAACACAATGATAAGTAGATTTTAACTTTTTCGGAACTCACGCGTAATGTATTTAGTAGTACATTCTGCTGCGGACTGTTTTGTGGTAAATTAGTGCTCACTGACGTGTTCGCTGATTTTAATAATCTCTTTTTTAAAATTTCCGTTTTAGGTTCGTCAAAGTTTTGAAGTGGATTACATTGCTGTCTCTCCATTTCTCAGTGTTGAGAATGCGAGCGAGTTCATTACAGAAACTCAGTTATCTTTTACAATCCATTAATGATGACCTGTAAAGCATTTAAAAATAAAATATCGCGAAATGAAATTCGTTCAAACGCACCACTCGCTTACATTGATGTTTGAGATTTGATAAAGTTTTTGTACTAAATAAAAAAATACCACGAAAACAGTATGATATACAATAACACTTATTAAATTAATAACAAATACATTACATATATTTTTCTTTTGCGAGTATCGCACTCTATCAGTATCAATTGTGCAGCTACTTTTACAGAACCACAACCTTCTACAAAAAGTTCATGAAACACTGGAATAGAAACTTAATACTTACATTCCTGTGTTTCAGCGCAGAGATAAGTTTTTCTTGTATCTTTTCAACTATTACAACATCGTTCTTGCGTTGAAAACCATTAAAGAAAAATAAAATTTATCCAATATAGCGACGATATTTACCTGCCTAGCACAACTGGTAATAAATCTGACAACATTGCCAAAATGTTCAAGACGTTCGTTACGTTGGTACTATCTAAATTTTGCACCAATCACGACTCGTGATTTTCGTGACGAAGCTTTCGCGCCCGATTATTCAGCTAAAAAAAGTCAACAGATAAGTTTATATTTATACAGTTAAGTATGCAAGGATATACAATGGTTTCGTTAAAATCTTAAGTCCATTATAAGTTTTAAAGTATATTTTTAGTGAATAAACATCACATCTAGTCTATCTTAAATTAGTTGCATGTTATTTTTAGTTTATCTTTGACATTGTTTTTGTTACTACGCCATCGTAATAGGTATATTTATGTATCTACGTACATAGGTTTCGTTTCTTGTCATAAACAACAAGTCAACGAAACCTATGTCTAGAGTCATAGAGCACATTTTCCAATGATTTATGAATATTATATTCTGCTATATTTAAATGGTCTTGTGTAAGAAATATTTATTTATATATTTTAAAATATGTTCAGTTTTATCTATTGTATTTTTTTCCTTTGAATATTGAATTTGTTTTCACCGGAAGCGGAAAATGTATAGATGCTGTTTATAATTTGTTACTGTACTCTTGTCAAAACAAAACATTTTGTTCAGGATTTCAGGATATTAATGAATATTAACCATCACCTTGATTCTGCGAGATCTATTAAAACTTTCTTATTTTATATGTTTGTAATATGAAGTAAATATCCACAGACATATTACCTATATAGAGTAGATCTTAGATCGAGGATATTATCATTCATTTAATTTTCATCCATTGCGTAATTAATTTTTAACCCGCACAGAAGATAAGGCTTACGCGTCTGTTTTAGTATTTTTCATAGGCATGGTGGAGTAACATTGTATTTTAAACTTAAAGTGTACTTATAAAACAATTACGTTCATTGCACAATTATTTTAAACTCTCTCGTAACTTGTGTAATGCGTGTTTTAACTCACAACTGATTCTTTATCAAGATTAATTTTATTACGATATAACTTTCGTTTCTCACTGAATTAAAAAAAGATCTGTAACATTGATCTTTTATTTTTTAAGTCAACGGTTTAAGTAATACCTTCCAATTGTCAAAAGACTTTGTTTCACTTCCAAGTGGATAAGTTACAAAATAAAAAAGAAATTGACAATTTTATCCCTGTCATAATATTGTCAAAAATATTTTTACTCTCAGGCTTTCGTAAATAAAAAAATATAATTATTTTTAAAAACAAAAACATTTTGAAAATAATTAATTTGTGTAATTTTATATAAACCACAACATTTAACATTATCGAAGGGCGTGGATTATCTTTAATGCGTATGTATAGATTTTTTACCTTTTATTATTAAAATATGGTTTCCTTAAGACTATTTTAGAAACGAAGTTAGCTTTTTATATTTTGGACATTAGATATGTTTTGAATAAACGTAGACGAGCAAGTTGATGGCGTTCTGTAAACTCTAACAATCCTGTAAGAGGTTTAAATCAATATGACTTCTAGATAATTCTTTGTATGTTTTGATTGTGTACACGTATCTTTAAGGATTAGGTAACGTTTTTGACCAGGAATAATTTATTAAGAAAACTTGATAGTTTACAATTTCTAGTGATTACATATTTTTGTTGTAAATTAAATAATGTGGCCATCAAGTTTTACTAAAATTCATATTGAAATGTTTCCAAGAAACTTGACAATTGAAGAATAAAATTATTTTTCTTCTTTTTATCTGATTATTTATTTAATGGAAGTGACTGTGCGTTAAAATCATTCAATCAGTACAATATAGTTTTGTAAATAATTAACTTATTCATGGCTAAACCATTATCTTATGATTTTTAGTTTCTTAAGTTCTATTAAAATTTGTTTATTAGCTAAAAATTATAATTTCAGTAATTATAGTAAAAATAGTATTTAGGCTATTTATTTGTACTAGTACTAACCAGTTTGTTTGACTATTTTATGAATTTGCAGAGCTTGATGAGATCCAGGGACAATGAGTAGCCAGCACCAGTATATGAGCGTGAACAACACACCAAGTGCACGCATCGGAGACATTGAACACATTAGTAAGATTTTAGTTCACTTACCACATATTTTTTTAGATTGTCTATTAATTTTAATATAATAATAATTGAAAGCATACATTTAATCATAACTTTATGCTTGTTTAATTAGAGTGCACATTACAATGTCACCCTCCCTCATTTCTAAACCATCTCAGTAACTAAAATTGTCATTATTTTTATTGGATTCACTTAAATGCATAATGTTTAAGTGATTTTGATAGCATTTATTTTAATTGTTTCCAGCCACTTTTAATACTTGGTATGTTTTGTTATGCACTGGGAATTTGGGTCAAATCTTATTAGACAACACAATTTAATTTTCACCATATCAGCAACAAAGAACATTAATTTTATTTATTTGTGGAAAGGTTGCTTGTTGCCAGTTTTTGCTACCTCTGCACTAAAATACATTAAATACCTATGGACCAAAAAGCCTTAAATACTAACTTATAGCTTTACTAACAAAACGTCAAGCCTACCAACATATTTCAATAATTGTTTTTGGCATTGGCAAATTGTATTTAAGCCTTAGTATTAAGTATTTGGTGTATCAATAATTGATAGACCAAAAATATGTATAATAAAGATTACGGACAATAAAATGTTGACAATGAATTTGATGAATAAATTCAGTTGTTGGTTTTTAAACTAAGTGGTTTCTAGTGATTTAAGTCAAAGCATCGAATATCCTACCAGTTTTAGATGAAATATCAGTCAAAAGAGCAAAAATAATCGGTCATTTCATAAAACAACCAATATCTGTGTGTTATATCGAATCAAATATAAAACTTCGTACAGGGTCGTCGTTAGTGATGACTGCAAACTGAGAGACAAGATTGTCACTCAGTTTCCGTTATACTCGTCATAACTATGAAAAGAAAATTAAGTGTAATTCATACATGTTTTAAGTTTAAAAAATATCTTTTAGAACACGCAAAATGTAACAGTTCTTTGCGTGTCATTTTGTATTCATAATGCCTTCCGCCCACGAATGATAGCATGCTAACTAAATTATCATGTAACTCACTGGAATATATATTTCGAATAATTTTGGGGTAAAAAAAAACATAGGTACTGTCGATTTCAAGTTCCATACTTAGGAAGTATTTAGTATAAGGTCTCTTCGAAACATGTTGCAATTAACACGGGACAGGTAGGCAGTACTTGCGAAAATGAGTTTGATACGTAATGCAATGATACCTAATTGTGTCGGTTGACGTAGTTGACATTTCGCAACGGCTTAAAAAACATGGTTACCTATTCCGAGTAGCAAGGCAATCAGTGGTTGCACAGTCAAGTCTAGGCATTATGTTGAACATATCGACAGCGGATGCGTGTGCCAATGCTTCCGGACAACGACGACCTGCGGTTAATCAAATAGAATTAGGGCGAAAGATAGACATTCAACGTGTTTATAATGGACTATTTTTAATAATAATATAACTTTTAATTGCATATAGCTGCTTCCGCTCAACTATCACTGGCTGCCTAAAATGTCCTCCTTATTACTAAAATTTGTGAACCCGAGAAGGCACACGTTTTTACTCTTCAATAGTGCCCTATTTTTCATACTACCCTATTTGTGTAGTACTGGTCATCCAATAAGGATTTCTATTGCACTTTGTGACCGTTAAACTCACGAAAAGGAACTTACGTTGTTACACATTGCTGAGTACTTTTTATTTATAACTCTCGGAAGGTATTAAATTCCTTGAACAACAGCAATTTTATATCGAAATTGATCAAACTGTGAACGATGATTTCTAAATTAATTTCAAGCTAATAAAATCTATTTGTGCAGGCCACCTGTCGGAACACATAGGGTCCCTGTGCCTGTCGTCCGAGTACTCAGATGTGACCCTCGTAGTGGAGGGGCAGCGGATCCCCGCCCACAAGGTCATCCTTGCCGCCAGCAGCGACTACTTTAGGGCGTTGCTGTATGGCGGCATGAGGGAGACCAACCAGGTATGTAACTCATCGTAAAGTCTATCTCCCTTTAAAGAGGGTGAAGAAAAAATTTATGTAAAGCGGTTCTATTACTTCCTAAGCTTCTAAAGGAGTTTACATCAAAAGCACATAAAAGTAATTTCTGCCGTTATACTTTTTATACCAGCCCATCGCACAGTTTATTTTACGGCTTAAACGGAGTGATAAACAAAAATTTAGAAAAATAGCGGGATTATGTATTTTCTTTCTGTGTTTATAGGCGGAAGTGGAACTGCAGGCGCCCCTCCAAGCTTTCAAGGCTCTTTTACGATATGTGTACTCAGGTACGTAGTCATGCACATAAAACGCATTTTATACATATTACATTATAATGTTATGTTAACGCAATTGTAATTAAAGCCATCTCCCCTTGATCGGTAGTTGCGCCTATGATCATCCAAAGGAACATTAAATGTTGATTGTTTTTTTTTGTCAGTTCATCGTAAGTGTTATGAATCATATAGATGGTTGCCTCTTAGTTAATATAACATTTTTAAATACAATTTTTTTTTATTATTCTAACTGTAGAATAGTTTAAGAGTCATACAAGGAATAATAGTAATAGGTACTTACTTACAAATGATGGTACAAATGATGGTGTAGGAAACAAATATGATCATACAATTTATAGTGTTCCCCCATTTTAGGTCACATGGGCTTGTCAATGCTGCGAGAAGACACAGTGCTTGATATGCTAGGCCTTGCACACCAGTTCAATTTCCAGGAGTTGGAGACTGCCATATCTGACTACTTGAGGCAGGTTCTCGCTCTCAGGAATGTTTGCTCCGTGCTTGATGCTGCCAGGTAAGGCATAATATTTGAATAATTATTTTCTTATTAATATTTCCCGCAGGTTAACATTCCGTAAAGAAATTGCATGATCTGATACTTGAGGCCGCAAATATTGGATAAAAATTTCTTTGTACTGCCTAAATTATAACTTTATGTAAGTAGCCTAATTTAATATAGGGGAACTAACTACCCTATACCGGACACTGGGCGCAAAATCAAACTTAGTATTGCTATTGGGTACAGACAACGTACTGACAATCTTATTGAAATCTTGTCTAGCCCAGTAAAAAAATTTAAGACTACAATTGCAACCTTCTCGTTTGATATATAATGTGGTTACTGTGTTTTTTTTTATATGGCTGCAAGCGAGCAGATGTTACACCCTGACACAGGGGTGTAACATCCCTGATGGTAAGCAATTAACGTTGCCAATGGACACCCGTAATCTCGGAGGAGTTGCGCCTGAAGCTCTTATTGGATTGAGATATATGACGATTGGAGGATTTGGGAATTGGAGATACAGTCTCTGTTAGTCTCACACACACGACGAAACATAACGCTGTGGTTGATTCAAGCAGGTGTTCTGTAAAGCCGTGGTAACAAAGAATGGCTCTCCTACACTTAGTTGTAACGCCTTTACAAAGAGTAATATAATCGTTGTTCCAGACTGTATGGGCTGAAGGCGCTCATGGACTACTGCTACAACTTCCTGGACAGAAACGCTATCGAAGTGTTACAGCATGATACCTTCCTGCAGTTGTCTGTTGTAAGTACAAAGTAAAAAAATAGGAATAGATGATTACGTAATTAGTTTCCAATAGTTTAAAGCTCTCGGTTGCGTAAATAACCTTTTGCCAAGTTGGTATTTAACCAGGTTTTCTTATGGGTATGGTATTTGTCTGATGTATTCAGACAGATTACCTGATTGTAAAGTAATCGGCGACGCCTATGGGCACCTGCCACACCAAAAAAGTTATAAGTGCGTTGCCGGCCTTTTGGAGATAAGGGTTTCGGATATATAAGGATTTTAAAGGGATGGGGAGAGGTGGAGGGATAAGGCCTCCGGTAACCCCACTCACACGGCGAAACACAACGACGACGCTGTGGTTTTTTCACGCCTGTTTCCTGTGAGGCCGTGGTATCACTCAAGTCAAGGCGACCCATTCGTACCGAAGCATGATGGCTCTCCCACAGTATCCAGATGTATCCACATTGAATTGCTAAACATTATCATAAGCCACGCGTCACTTTGTTTTAATTTTACTATTTCTTTTATACACAGGAAGCGCTACAGGGCCTCTTAGAACGTGATTCGTTCTTTGCGCCAGAAGTGGACATATTCAAGGCGGTCTGCAACTGGTTCAATGCTAACCAGCTGTGGGTCAAGTCGGAAGCTGGTCAGGCGCAGATCGTAAGTAACAAATATTTGTGTAGTAGCTGAAAAATAGTCTTTATTTTATTGAAAACTGTGGCAAATCATAATTTCCAGTACTGAGTGATATATGAGTACCCTATGGGTTAGTTTCCATTGCAAAAGACTAGGAGATGATAATAATTTCAGTGTCAGTCTCATATTTTCTTATATCTATTTTTTGGCTCATTATACTATACATTACTAGCTACTTTCTCGCGGTTTTACCCGCTGCTCGTCTCCTACAAATCGTATAGTGATGTTTTGTATGCCTATAGCCTTTATCGATAAATGGACTAACATTAAGAATTTAAGAATTATTAACACACAAAAATAATTGTTTTACTTGAACCAGCAGTTCCGTAGATTAGCGCGTTCAAACAAACAAACTCTTCAGCTTTATTATATTAGTATAGAATAGCGCTTTTTTTTCAATCTTTATTTAAAAGAGCTTATAGATTAGCGCTTGAATATTGGCTATAGCGCTGAAGGTAATACAAATGTAAACTTTACTTATTTTAGTAACGAATCGTTTTGTTAGGAAAAAATACTGAAATGCGTCCGCCTAACGTTGATGACACTGGAGGAGCTGCTGACGGTGGTACGGCCGTTCTCCCTGGTCACTCCCGACATGTTGCTGGACGCCATACAGGAGAAGACACAGACCAAGAGCACCGAGCTAAGGCACCGAGGCCTTCTTTGTAAGTACATATACACCACACCATAGAGGAATGGCAAGTGGAATGCACCAACATCCATCGAAACCCACAATAGCAAAGAGTAAATGGTGTGTTGCTTCTTTGGGGTTGGGGGAGGGGATAGTAAAATAGTAACCCCATTCACACAGCGAGAAATAATGCAAGGATTGTTTCATGCCGGTTTCCTCCAAGACTTGATGATTTTCAAGATTCAATAGTTTTTAGGTTCCAACTAATGTTATAGAAGAAACAGTCGTTTTACAATATTTAGTCCTGAACCTATGCGTTATTCCATACTGTAATTTATTTGTGTTCCAAATTTCAATATGATTGGTTCAGTAATTAAACTTCAAAGACCAACAAACATTTATAACATGTATAAGTAAGATAGACGTAGGATTTGCTGAATATCGGTCCTTGTCCCCCAGTACCGGAGGAGAACGTGGCGACGCCGAAGCGCGGCGCGCGCGTGATATCTGGCGACATGCGGTCGGCGCTGCTGGACGGCGACACCGACACGTACGACATGGAGCGCGGGTACACGCGACACACCATCAACGACGCGCCCGACAACCCCGGCATCATCGTGCGTCTCGCCACCTCCACCATCATCAACAACATACGCCTGCTGCTATGGGACAGGGACAATAGGTCACTATTGCACTTTTCTTTGTGTGTTTTTTTTTATTTCGGAATGGACATTTGTCCGTTATCACGCCTGGTGGTAAACGATACTGTGACCTACGATTATGGGTAGGCATGCTCCATGCGTACCCATAAGCAACCTATTCACTCGGGCTTTGAAGACACCCAGGTTCTATGGAACACAGTCTCCGGCAAAGAATTCTGCTAGATCGGCAAACAAACAAACGGATCACATGATGATAAGCAATCAGCTATTTTAATTTACAATTGGGAATTGGAAGATTGGGTCTCCGGTAACCTCACTAACACGGCGAAACATAAAGCTGTGATTTTACGCCAGTTTTCTGTGAGGATGTGATATCACTCCGGTCGAGCCGACTCATTCGTGCCGAAGCATGGCTCTGCCGCTCTTATATACATTTATGTCAGGTGGGCAAACGAAGCGACGGGTAACCCGATGATAAGCAATTAAAGCCGCCCATGAAACAATGTAAGTTGTCGACCTCTTGTGGGTTTTTAGGAATTTATGGGATAAGACATTCACTGAGGAGGAACTTTGACAAAAAAAAAACAAAACAAAGTTAAAACACAAACCCACTTTAAGAATAGCGCTATGAATGCACACTGACTGTACAGATGGCTAATGCGTAACTTGTAGAGGGTTCAATTCTCGTCCGGAATGGTTCATAGTGTAATCAACAATTTGTTGTTTCATTATTCAAATGTATCCTGAGCTTCTACTTTGTAGCAAATAATATGACTTGAGTTATAATTCAGTTTCGTTGAAGTTCAGGCTTAATATTTATTGTTATACAGATCATACGCGTACTACATAGAGGTGTCAGTGGACCAGAAGGACTGGGTGCGAGTGATCGACCACAGCAACTACTTCTGCCGCTCGTGGCAGAATCTGTACTTCGAGCCGCGCGTCGTGCAGTACATCAAACTCGTCGGCACTAGCAACACTGTTAACAAGGTACCATACACTCTCATTTTTTTATGTAATAGATCGGCAAACGAGCAGACGGATTACCTGATGGTAAGCAATCAGCGCCGCCCTTGGGCACCCGCAACGGAGGAGTTGCGAGTGCGTTGCTGACCTTTTAGGGATTAGGTATTTAGAGATTTAGGGATTGGGGGAGCTGTTTTTGTATTCGACACTAATCTTCTAAATAGGTCATAAAACAGCACTTTTCACACTGACAGAAAATGATTCGGCCAAAAGTCGTCGTGTGTCGATATCAAGTTCCTGTGACAATCTATTTTTCATAGAACTTCTCAAGAAGAAGGAGTCACGTCTATAATTAATCGTTGCAATAAAGAATAAAAAAAATATTTTGTTCACCTATTTTCTTCATCACATATATAAGGAACAACAGAAAACGGTGTCTTTTTAAAATGGCAAATAGTTGAATAATAAGTTAGGGTCCCTAAACAGTATTAGCCCATGACTAGCCTGCCTACATAGCATGACTACATAAATAGAAATTTCCCCGCTGGTGCAGGTGTTCCACGCGGTGGCGCTGGAGGCGCGCCACACGTGGCGCGTGCCCCCGCTGCGCGCCGGCCTCGTCGAGCCGCTGCACAACGTCGCCACCGTCGACCTCTCCGCCGTCGTCATCGAGGGGATCAGGTCACTACAACACTACTTTATCTACTATATTTATTCCACAACCTGTCTGATAGCATTTTTGTTTATCATTTATCAATGAACATAATAATATGTTAAGAACACAATCCCATAGGCGACTCGATGTGATGTTTTGTGTCTGTGGTGGTAGACTGACTAATGAACAACCATCGTATCACTTGTTAGCAAGAAGCCAGTATCGCCCGTGGACATTTGCAACACAAGTATGTTGCTGAAATTCAAATTCAAATGATGAGATTGAGATTAGGGAAATATATTAATTTATAAGTATTATGCCACATGACACAAAGGGGGTAGCGTTCTGTACTTTCTAACTATCTTTATGCACATAGAAAGTAATCAAATTAAAAATAAATGGCAGTAAAGACTAGACTAGACTAACAGATGTACATAAACCACAGTCGTTCCCGTAACGCCCTAATCAACGGTGACACGGAGAACTACGACTGGGACCAGGGCTACACGTGTCACCAGTTGGGCTCGGGCGCCATCGTGGTGCAGTTGGCGCAGCCCTACCTTCTGTCGTCCATACGCATGCTCCTGTGGGACTGCGACTACCGCCACTACTCCTACTACGTGGAGACTTCGCTTAACAACTGGGACTGGGAGATGGTCTGTGACCGCACCAGGGAATCTTGCAGGTAATTTTAAAATGTTTAATGTTCAGACCAAATCAATTAACTTTTTTGCTTTCTGATAATGTCGAAAAACCATTGCACACAATTTAGAATGTAATATCATCTAACTGGTGTCTCATGTAAGGATAACCTATCAATTTTGTTTAATAGTTTATTAATTTTATTGCTTTGTAATAAGGTCGGAAATCTATTGCACACAGTTGTGGATGTATTGGCGTCTGTACCAACAACGATTCCTTCCTTTTTTTGCAGGTCCTGGCAAGTGATATACTTCAAGCCCCGGCCTGTGTCTATCATTCGCATCGTTGGTACAAACAATTCTGTAAACGAGGTAATGTTCCTTTTTGTTTTGGTTTTGTATTTTTTTCCTATGTCGTGTATCTGTTTATAAACATACAATTACACATACTTATACATTACTTACATATTACAACCAAGTTGTGGATCACACAAAGTGTTGTTTCGTGTGAACATCCAACTCGCAACACATTGCTCAGCAGCCAGTTGCTTAGGGACAGTCTAATATATTCTACATTAAAGCAGTCTTTGACCTTGCGTCTTTGTAATAGAAACTTACAGTCGCGCAGCCAACACACCCGCGAACGTTACTACGAATAAAGACCCGAGCCTGACTTGAAACTGGTTGAGCTTTTCTCGTATAGTATGCATGAGTAAGTCGTATTGTGTATATAAGTTATTATAGAAAAACTTGTAACGTATGTGCAGGTGTTCCACCTGGTACACCTGGAGTGCCCGGCGCAGGTGGAGGACACGCGCGACGACCCGGCCGCCAAGAAGCAGCGCCCCGCCCACGACAACGCACTTAACCCCATCGGCAACGGTAACACGATCCTATCATAATTACTATTTGCGACTTTTACTTGTCTACAATAAAATTAAGACTGAATTCGAAATCAGTCGTCGGTTAGTAGTTAGTCGAGTGGTTGCAAACACAAATACCGTCGAGAGGTCTCGGGTTCGATTCCAGAGCCAGGGAAAGTATTATTGGGTATTTTCGCAGTAAATGAATGATTGACTTGGTTACCGCTGCCTAGCCCTGCCCTGCCCTGCTGGCATGTTGTGACATAAACGACAGTATAAAGTCGCATTGAAAGTGTGTCACGTAAAGTGGTGTTAAAGTATCGGTATCCCAGGCGGGCCTACAGGCGGCGCGACGGCGGGCGGGGCCGGGTCCCCCGCCACGTCGCGCGCCAGCAGCAGCTCGTCGGAGCGGTCGTGCCGCCGCGGCCTGCCGCCCGCCGAGACCGCCACCGAGGCCGAGGAGAGGTACGACCATTGACCGCCCCACCAGCCCCAAACCGCTCTACTACTTACATCTACAACGGAATCGACTCACTTGAACCCACTGTCATATCTGTCTACTTAGGTTCACGTAATAGGCGAATGTAAGTCGCCGTGATTTTTACATTTTTATCTGTATAAAATGATAATTCTCTTCATATTACTGTATGAATGTAGAATGTAGGCTGGGTTTTATACAGTTGCTCAACTCAGTTTTCTTCGTAATGACGGGCTAATGAGAAAAGGTGGATAATTATGTAGTGTTAGCGGGATTGTACCTATAGTACATATTATTATGTTGCATATCATGTTTATAAGCAAAAACACCAGAAAAGAAATTCATTTTTAAGTCAAGATATCAAACGTTGGCCTTTTAAAATTGTGTAATTTTATCCAATTGTATTTTTATTTTTCTTGACGGCTGACAAGCAATCTTACTTATCGATAATTTTATATATTCAACGAATTATTTAACTGAGCGAATAAAGTAAAATAGATGTTTTTTTATGATTTAACTTCGTATTCTCGTCGTAATTCGTATGAATTTAATCATCTTTGATACTGAAGTCGAAAGGAGATTTCGGATAGAGAAATTATTAATTTAAAATTAATCTGTAGTTGTAGAGAGATTAAACTTTGTATACTTACATAGGTTTTTTAAACATTGTGTGGATGATTATCTGAACAATAAAATTACTTAGATGATTCTAATGTTCTTAGAATTTTGTTAAATGTAAAGAATCAGGCTCTTTATGACTTCTTCTCGACGGTTCACAAAGTAACCTACTTATAGAGAGAGAGGCCTAAAGAGAAGATTTTTATAATGTTTTCGTCCTTAGTATTAGAGTTGCGTCAAATTAGACTGTAACTTGTTCAAATCTATAGATATTTCGTTGTGTCTGTTGCGATCTTATGTTTAGAGACATAGAATGCTATTTATTTGCTTTGGCATTGAAATGTTCGCAAAACAATTGAGATTTGATTATTTAGTATTTAAGCTTGTATACATATTTCTAGTCTTCTGGCAGAAACTTTAGTTGAGGTACACATAACATACCCACATCAAAATATTGTAAAAGATAATGTTTATAGTTTTGTGCTGCAAAGTTGTGAGGGTACAAAATCAAGATAGGTACTTACAGTGTTAATTTACGACTTCTTTGATTGCCCCCAACGTCCGAATATTCTTCAGTACATAGATTTTACACTGAAAAGAGTATTAGCTTTTTCTCCTTGTGCCTTGCGGCGTATACGCATTAAAATAGATATAGCGTTGACAACAAACTCGTTTAGCTTTGTTTCATAACATATAGCGCAGAGTTTATTTAGTTATTCTAAAGGCGTTGTGTTATTATTAGTGCCTTTTTTTACCTTGTTTGTATGACTGCCTTGGTCACAAATATGGTGTATTTTTTTGTTGATTCACATGATGATGATGGCACCATTTTCTATATTTTTTTACATTGCAAGTGGGACTATCAGTAGTAATTAGTTGGGCATGACACAAATGTCTTGTAGGTACATTAACTTTGTTTAACTAATAATTAGTAGTAAGTAATTGTATTAATACGGAATATCTTTTACTCCATATTTTAATAGATCTGACGATGTCGGAAGTTAAGTAACCTTGATTACCGTCATTACATTCTTAACAAAAATCCATTGTATACTTTCTAATATTTATTTTAAAGAAACTTACAAACAATTGGATTGAACTGTATAATGTTATTGTTTGGAATTTATTATGTTATTGTAGTATGTTGCTGATATTAGTGCAATTGTGTGTCAGTAGTGTTTTGGAATATGTGTCATATAATACTTACTGGCGGTTACTTTAATGTTTTGGTAACATAGTTATGGGGCATGAGCTGATTACACACGATTGCATCAATTGCTATAAATCGGTTCGGTATTTCGGATGTCGTAACTGGTTACTGGTTGTCTAACAAAATAGGGATGAGAAAATATTGAACTTTCTAAACTTGTGCAAGTTTTCTATGATTATTTTTGTAACACAGTCTGGCACTGATTTTCTTACACTTTGTGTACCTAAACATAGTTGCTATATTGGACAAATCTGTTCAATTGAACTATTAAATATGAACATCTAGTTTCCCTCCCTACTTTGGCAGACGCAGTAACTAAAGATTCACTGTGATAATGGTTTGAACCTATTGGTTTAAAGATTTTAGACTAAGGTGAATTGGTCTGCTAGCTGAGTAACACTTGAGTGATCGTAATTTTAAAGCAGAGACTATGGAGCTTATAATATGTTTAATAAAAAAATATTCAATACCATTTGGGTTTTATTATTTAAGGTTACAAACTATGCGATTTATTACTTATACTAAGCTATGTATTCATTTAAGGTTGTTTATAATAAAGTGAGACAAGTTTTATCACAGTACAGTTTATTATTTATATTAGAACTAAGTCACTTTAGACCCTCTTTCTTTAACAATAGCTCTTGACTGTCTGAGTACTTTGCTAGGATGTACAATGTTTGGATCAGTCTCCTCAGCCAGCTCATCTAATCTTCTTCTCAACAGATCCTTCAACTCCTGTATACCTGGCCCTCTTCTTAGTGCTGATATACCAATAATGTCATCAAAAGATATAACATTTTCTGGCCTCACATCTTCTGGCAGTGTATCAAGCAATGAATTCATATCTTTGTAGGCTTCTTTAATATTTCTTAGTACTTCATCAGTGCCAGGTAAATCCATTTTGTTTACAGCCAGTATTGCAGGCTTTTGAAGTAATTCACTATTATAAAGTTCTAACTCCTTATTTAGCAACAACACAGTCTCTAGGCATGACCTCTTTGGATGTTTTGGGCTGAGTTGGAACCCTTGTGCATCAGCAATAAACAGCAGAATCTTTGTTCTTTCCACATGTTTCAAAAAACTGTGTCCTAATCCCACATTAACATGGGCACCTTCAATGAGTCCAGGCAAGTCTGCTATAGAGATCTGTCTGAGGTCCTTGTAACTAATGATTCCTTTGTTGGGTTTTATTGTTGTGAAAGGATAGTTTGCAATTTTAGGTTGAGCTCTTGAAATTGCTTTCAACAGTGAACTCTTGCCAGCATTGGGAAATCCTACGAGTCCAATATCAGCAATTAATTTTAAGTCCAAACGTATGTGATGAACCTGTCCATGATGCCCCAAGAAATTTGATTCAGGCGTCCCTCCTGGCCCTCCCCTTGCTAAAATTACTGTTTCACCTTCTTTATCGATTGAACCTAAAACTTTTCCATCTTCTCTAAATACAGTTACGCCAAGAGGAACTTCAAGTTTTACGTCGGAGCCTGGATTACCAACTATTTTTGTTTTGCGACTATCTTCTCCATGTCCTGCACTAACTGTCTTGCCACGATGTTTGCTCATCACGGTTTTGAGGTTTGCATCTTCTTTTCCGATACAATAAACACAACCGCCCTGTCCTCCTAGGCCCCCAAATTTTGGTAGACCAGTCCCACCTGTGCCACCTTTGACATGAAGTCTGACGGAATCCAAGAATTTACTTCTAAGATAGCCTCGTGGTTTTTTCAACTCCCTCGCAGCGAACAACGTTCTAAAAATGAACACCATCTTTCAATAATAGTATTAAATAAATGCAATTTAAGGTTATGTTCCTGTTTTCGTTTCGAAATGTGACATATAAATTCCGTGTCACTGTATTTGACATAGGTACAAATAATTAATTTGTTAAGATAGTATTTTTAAACGTCTTATTTCGTTAAATGATATGTAGCAAGTTGAAAATAAATTATTTCAATATTAAAACAAGTTTATAAAACCAATCAAATTCCGAGCATTGTAATTTTTCAGTATGATTGTGTTTGTCAGAAACGGAGCGTTGTTGATGATTGATGTCATTATTTGACATAGACACTGACAGCATTTCGTAAACATTTCTTTGAATAGGAAGTCCTCCTATCATTTATTTATTAATTAATAACCGAACTTCGTTTATCAGTCGTACCTAGGTTCTAGCTTCTTATAACCTAAAGCTAAAACATCCGATGGAACCAAGTTGATTCCCTATTTGGATGACAATGCTTCAGTAAATTACAAATAAATTAGAAATATTACAGGCTAATTTTATAATGAACGTTTTTATTATCATAGCTATCGCATTATTTTTGTGTGAACGTTCATCTTTCGTATCATGTAGCATAGGGGACAGGTCCATGATATACAGGAACTGCTTGAATCGATTTGAAAGAGAAAACTGTACAGAAAGTAAGTATTCTCATGTTGGATCATGATATGATGCTGTCTCGAACAGTCCTTATTTTAATTGGCAGTTAATATGTAAAAGCCTGATAAATATGGAAGGAGAATAGGGTACAGTTGTAGATAGCCACTTCATGGAAATCCTCCAACCAAACAATTTAGAAGCTGTTGGAGGAGGTCTCTATTCACAAATATTAATAGGATGATACACTCTACCTTTAGGGATCTATGTTGTCACTTTTATTTATTATAGAAAGAAATGTCCTGAAAATAAATATATGAATAATGACTCTATATGTAGGTAAAAGTATTAAAAAGGGTACAATTTATAATAAAATTGATGCTGAAAATATTCACATACAATAATTAATTTGTAATGAATATTTTATTAATTTAACAATTGAAACGGGACATAAAATATTTTACAGATGGGGTATTATTTAAAAGCAATTCTCAATATAAACAGGACTACTGGAGTAAGGTATTACAGTGGTCTTGCAGTGATGAGTGTCGCTACCAATGTATGTGGATCACTGTGGATGTCTTCCACAACAACGGTGATGATACTCCCAAGTTTCATGGCAAGGTGAGCTATGTCAATATATTTGGGAGAAAAAAAATATAATTTTGAGAAATTATGTGATTAATTAATGTAATGTGTTACTTCATATTATAATAAAGTTGTATGAATATCCTTTTTGTTACCTTAGCTTCATAACCCATCTTGCAGGAAAAGTTATTTCTTAGACCATGGCATTTGTTGTTCTCTAGTAGATAAAATAAATGTTTAAAGAAATAAATATAAATTATAAACAAACTATTAAATTTTTTTTTAATAAATAGAGGAGTTATGAAAAAAAAATAATTTAGTAAGTTTTTTTCAGTGGCCTTTTATAAGGATGTTTGGTATGCAAGAACCAGCAGCAGCCTTTGCATCAATGTTGAACTTAGCAGCCAATGTATACATGTTCAAACAGTTGCAGCAGCTGCGCATCACTCAGGCTAATCTCTTTCCTTTTGTCATATTTTGGAAAATGTTTTCTTTGGTAAAAACTTTTTCTTTATTATGCCATATATACAATGTGCACTCACTTTCACCTGTTATATTATATGTACAAATCTCATGTACACATGAGAGTACACTGGCAATATACTCGGTATATTGCCATACACCGGGACAACTCGGGAATCGAACCCGTGACCCCTTGCTCGACATTCGGTCTTACGACTACTTGATCAATAGTAGCTTATATGTATTTTTCAGATAATTCCCGCAAAAGGAATCTTCAATAAACATTAATTCAGTTTTTAAAATCTCAATGTTTAAATCTCCTGGGTGACCCTGTAACTAGCCTACTAGACCCTAAAATGTCCCTAAAGTATCCTAAATAGATGTATAGAACTACGAGAAAACACAAGCATACAGGTAGTTGAGTTTATTTATTTCGCAGGTGTGCATGAATGCATGGGTGTGGTCTACGATATTCCACATGAGAGACACGGATTTCACTGAATTCATGGACTACGCGTGTGCACTTTCCATGGTCATGGGCCTGTTAGTGGCTGCGATCGTGAGGTGAGAGTCTTTAGATTGTTAAAGGATAGTTGCATGGATTGGCAGTTTAGGTAAACGTCGGAATATTAAGAGTGGATATGAGAAGATGGATAAAATTAAGTCCAGTACTAATTTTATGCATATCTATTTATTTATGTGTAAAGAATCGTGTTTGTTTCTTCCTTTTTCTTTCCCCTTTCATCCTGTTCTAGGACTCTGTGTCCTTGCTTCGCACCAACCGCAAGAATTCTCTGCACTGCCCTATGGTTGACTGTTAGAGAATGCCTTAAGGCATTAAGTCCGCCATTCACACTGTTTTGTATGAAGAAGAAATAAATAAATAAATAAATAAATAAATAATTTTGCCCCTTTTTATCGTTTGAAAATCTCCTAATGACTTTTCTAGATGGGGCACGATGGAGTTTCATACTTTACTGACTGAAAAGTTTTAGAAATTATTATTACTTTACTATACTATAACGATGTATACAGGGTGTTCTACACGAGGAGCAAGCTGTTGATGCTGCTGACGCTGTCGCTGCCGGTGTGCTACTTCGTCATGCACGTGCGGTACTTGTACTCCGGAGCTATAAACTATGACTACAATATGAAAGTCAATGTTTTCTTTGGTAAGTTTACCTACAAAAGCTATTTCACAATATGCAAGTAGGTTACTTGACAAAATTGTTCTATATATGCATACTTTGAATTGAGTGACGTTATGTGTGGTTACGGAAAAAATAAAATGACGTTCCAAAAATATTACAATAGGTGTAGGTACTAGCTTCCGTACGCGGCTCCGGTCGCATTAAATGTGATTAAAAAAGTAGCGTATGTGTTAATTCAGGGTATCGACATACCAAGTTTCAACCAAATCGGTCTAGCCGTTTTTGCGTTATAGAGTAACAAACATTAGTATATTCTTAAAACTTTCACATTTGTAATATAAGTAAGATTTTCTGTTTTACCTACAGATTTTGTAGGTAGGTTTAGCTCAAGTTTTAGTCCTATTATTTCAGTTTCAGTTTTTATTACCCAGGTGCATTTGGCTCAGTGATCTGGCTGGTGTTATCCTGGCACCAGTGGACATTACGGCGGCGGTACGCGTGGCGCATGCTGGCGTTCACGCTGCTGTCTGGCGCGGCTCTCAGTCTGGAGCTGTTTGACTTCCCGCCCAGACACGGTGTCTGGGACGCACACGCGCTCTGGCATTTAAGCACGGCGCCTTTACCGTTGTTGTTTTATAGGTACCTACTTTTATATTGTAATCGAGTCTTATATACTTAATAATGCATTAGTGTGATGCAGTGCATATTCTGAAACTCTCGAACGTGTTGCTTTTTTTTGCGCGTAAATGTAATTATAAGTTTAGACCTTGCACCCTCATAAAAAGCTTTTTTACTGAGTTCATATTAATATCTTTTACCTCCATCCGCCCCTAAGGGTGACCCTCTATTTGCCTCACGTAAGACACGGCATTGTGTTAAGTATTCTTTTTTCAGTTACGTGATAGCTGATCTACGGTACGTGGCATCCAAGGAATTGGACAAGTTCGCTTTCAAGTTGACGTGAGCGGAAGATACTGTTTTTAATAGCTTAGTAAGGTCCTATTTTTTGCATTTAAATAATAAATAAACATGTTAAATGTGTGTGTTTTTAGTAATTAAACCCTAACTTGGACTATGATTTACGATATACGATATGGACCTTGGACTCATCATCATCATCATCATATCAGCCACTGGACGTCCACTGCTGAACATAGGCCTCCCCCTTGACTTCCAGATAGGCCGGTTGGAAGCGACCTGCATCCAGCGGCTTCCTGCGACCTTAATCAGGTCGTCTGTCCACCTTGCGGGTGGACGTCCTACGCTGCGCTTGCCGGTACGTGGCCTCCACTCGAGAACCTTCCTGCCCCAGCGGCCGTCGGTTCTACGCGCTATGTGCCCTGCCCATTGCCACTTCAACTTACTAATCCGCTGGGCTATGTCGGAAATCTTTGTTCGTTTGCGGACATCCTCGTTTTTTATACGGTCTCGCAAAGAAACTCCGAGCATAGCCCTTTCTATAGCGCGCTGAGCGACCTTGAGCTTCTTTATAAGGCCCACAGTAAGAGACCACGTTTCAGTTCCATAGGTCATCGCTGGTAACACACATTGATTATAGACTTTCGTCTTAAGGCACTGAGGTAAGTTGGACGAGAAGATGTTGCGTAGTTTCCCGAACGCTGCCCATCCAAGTTGGATTCGACGATTGACCTCCTTCTCGAAATTGGACCTACCTAGCTGGATCACTTGTCCCAGGTATACATATTCGTCAACAATTTCGAGGTTAGAACTCCCAACTGATATCGGATAGGGCGTGACATGGGCGTTTGCCATGACTTTCGTCTTGTCCATGTTCATTCGGAGCCCTACCTGTTGAGAAACTCTACAGAGGTCATTGAGCATTGTGCTCAGATCCTCCAGCGATTCTGCCATGACTACAATGTCGTCGGCAAACCGGAGGTGAGTGATGTACTCGTTGCTTCTGATTTATCGATATGAAATGTATGTGAGTGGATTTTGTAATTTAAATTCTGGAGACGATATCGATAGAAAATTGTATGATGAGAAATCCCATCGTTTGCTTTCTGCATTTTTCTCACACATGAGTATGTTTGAGAAATGATAATGTATTATATATATTTTTAAGAGTAACGATAAAGTTTCTTGCTTGTTCTTCTCCATTCAAATCTACATTTTGGACTTTGACTTTGAAAACATGTTAAACGCGTGGCTTGATGTTTAGTCCAGTCATTTTAGGCATTTTATACCCCAATCTGGGGAAAAATTCCTAGTGAGCTGAATTTTTGTATACACTTTTGTTATGGCGTTATTATGAAGTTGTGAAAAATCGACATCGATATCGTGTCGGCAAAAAAAAAATACAGAGGTCAAAAGGTCACGAAAATCAGTTTTTTGCAAATATTTCGCGACCTATCTCTCGGACGTCAGTAGAGGTCTTATAAAAGTTGTTCCTCATAAAATTGTCTACGAAAAATGTCTCTTATAGTTTTTCTGTAAAATTAACGGTTTTCGGATCATAGCGCTGAGAAAGCGGCAAGAATGCACTCACATACGGTATTGTATACCGTACACCAAGGCGTAAACTCTATTGCTTTTTAGTAATGTATGTAAATGTCTCTAAATCTTTTATTTTACATTTAGATGTTTCCAGAAAGATATATTTAATAACGCTGTAATAAAGGTGTATACAAAAATTCAGCTCACTAGGAATTTTTCCCCAGATGAAACCTAAAATGACAGGACTAGTTACATAATATATTAACTAAAATTCGCGGGTTACTCACGTGTAAATGATGAGAAAAGCTCTACTAGTTTCGAACCACAGAGGGGTTCTTCCTCATGAGCAGCGTGCGCGGACGCGGCGACGTCGCGCAGCCTACTGGTTAGCGTTGGCGCCTGCATCGCTGTTGATGGTTGCGCTGCGGCGAGTCCAACGCGCCATCTGCCGGATACCACGCGCGTTTGCTGCCATCTCCGGCGGCGGCGCGTGTGACGATGTTGAGGCACACGGTACGTTCACCAGTGGCGCGGGTAGTGGGTTCGATTCCGGGCCCGGCACAAAGTCTGTGTTACATATGACGCTTACTGTGTCACACTCCAGACTGGATACGCTTCGGACCGACGTAGTCTCCAAGCTCGGCTTCCACGCGGGTGGCAATGCCCAGCCACCATCCCTGTTGAAGCACGGACGTCGGCTAATCTCGATGGCCTCTCGCACTTTTCGCGGAACGAAGTATTTCTCCCTCGCTAGTACGGAGACCTTATCAAAACGTATGAAGTGAGCCGCATCCGTGCCGCAAACATGTTCAGCCACAGCCGATGCCTGGATGTCCATCTTCTTCACGCTACGTATATGTTCCTTTAGCCTGGTTGTGATGTTGCGCCGAGTTTCTCCGATGTAACTTGAGCCACAGTCGCAAGGTATAATGTACACACCGGGCACAGCTAGTGGATCCTTATCCTTTGGCGAGCGTAGCAGTTGTCTCAGCTGACCGGGTGGGCGGAAGATCGTCCTGATGCTATATTTACGTTGCAGCAGGTGTCCGATTCTGTCGGTTACTCCTTTCACGTAGGGTAAGAACGCTGGAGTCCGCTCCGCAACTGCTGGTCGCTTCCTACTCGAGCTGCTCGCTAGTCGAGTACATTGACGCCAGTTGTATCCATTGTTCTCCAGTACCCTTTTTAAATGGTGAAATTCGTCGTCAATGTACTGTGGATCGCATAGACTCAGCGCCCGGTTTATCAAAGTCCGCGGGACAGCGGCTAGGTGGGAGGGATGATGATGTGAGTCAGCTCGTAAGTATCGGTCTGTGTGTGTCGGTTTTCGATACACTGTGTGTGACAATCGACCACTTTCTTCTCGTCTTACGAGGACATCCAAGAACGGCAACATCCCTTCTCTCTCTTCTTCAGTGGTGAATTGTATACTGCCGTGCACTGAGTTCAAGTGTCCCACAAATTCAGCTACATGTTCCCGGTTGATGATTGCGAATACGTCATCGACGTACCTCCACCAGTATCGCGGTCTCACCGGGGCGGATGCCAAGGCTTGGCCCTCAAACCACTCCATGAAGATGTTAGCCACCACTGGCGCCAGTGGCGACCCCATAGCCACTCCATCCACCTGCAGGTAGTATTCCCCTCTCCACAGGAAGTAACCTGTAGTGAGACAATGATTCACACACGCAATGTATCCAGTAGGTAAATCAGTATCCTTAAGTATGTTGGTGATAATTGAAGTTGCTTCTTCTACTGGTACATTTGTGAACAACGATGTTATGTCAAAACTCATCATCATCTCTGTGTCTTGGAGGTGAACATCGGCCAGTAAGGCGACGAAATGGCGAGAGTCCTTCACATAGGAGTCCGTTTTACCGGTAAATGGTTGCAGTATAGTAGCCAGATGACGCGACAGGTTGTAGGTAGGTGCGTCTATTTGACTGACTATAGGTCTTAGTGGCCAGTTTGGTTTGTGGATTTTGGGCAAACCGTATATTTTGGGTGGTGTTGGGTTTTGAGGGCGCAGACGTGCCACCAGTTCCTTGTCACTAAGGCGTACAATCGCACAGAGAGCATTGGACAAAGTATAAGTAAGGGGCAACATAATATATTGTTACGTGCCTGACGTCACGTTCCTAACTATGCGGGCTTGGGTTACGGGATTGGATGAAATTAAACACTAATACCGGTTTTCAGACTTTCTATTGCACTTAAGTGACAGCGTCCACGGATACGGATAAGTTATCGGCGTTCCTCTCCAGCAGAGTCCGGCCGACTGACACAACTTTGCCGTTCACTGTTCACGCTGACTTAACTCACTTAACTGACTGCACTTCACTATTTCACTGTACTTCACTATTTCACTCACTTTTCTTCTTTTCACTTCTTCCTTTTCTTCCGAATCGCTTTGGACTTAGAACTCAACTGCCAGCGGTGAGCCGCAGTTCCGCTTATATACCCCTGGTCAGGTTCTAGAACATTCAATTTCGTTATTCTTTTTGATCGTCATGCCTCCAGAACCTTCCAATAATTTCGTTATTCATTTTTATTTATTCTCCTTCTCGCTCCTTAATTTTTCATTACTTTCACTCAAATATTCCAGAAAGTTCGACAAAACTTCCATCAACTAAAAAACTTCATGTTTACGGCGGGACTCGAACTCGGGGTCTCTGTGGTGTAATCCACACGCCTTACCGATTACACCAACTCGTGTTGACAATTCACGACGAAATTTACAATCTCTAGGCAACGTTTGACAACCATCCATTGACGTCATGATGTCAAAGAGTTTTCTGTCACACTGCCCCCCTCTTAGATTCGCTCGTCCCGAGCATCGTTGCTGCCGTAATACCTCGCCAACCTGTCTATATGGACAACTTTCAAAGGGCTCCTTGAAGACTTCCGAATTCTGTAAGTAATGTCATTGATCTTCGTGACTATCTCGTAAGGACCTTCCCAACTCGGTTGCAGCTTTGGAGATTTTCCCTTCCTTCTGACTGGATTATGAAGCCAGACCAATGACCCCTCTTCAAACCCAACAGAATTGGCTCGTCGATCATAGCGCGTCTTTGCGCGATCACTAGCTTGAAGACCGGCCTCCCTGATCTGCTCATAAATGTCCAACATTTTTGCCCTTAACTCGCTTATGTAATCGCTAAACTCGGTGCGAGAGTCACCAGGTGGACAGCCCGATACAAGATCTGCCGGTAATCTCAATTCCCTTCCAAAATTTGCAAATGCAGGCGTCTTTGCGGTACTTTCATGTACAGCAGTCCGATAGGCAAGCAAGAAGAGAGGTATGTAAGTGTCCCAATCTCTCTGATGGCTGTCAACCACCTTTGCTAAGTGTCGCTCCAATGTTTGGTTGAAGCGTTCGACCATTCCATCTGACTGTGGATGATAAGGGGTCGTTCGAGTCTTATGGATTCCCAAAAGTTTACAAGTTTCCTGGAAAACTTGGGATTCAAAGTTCCGTCCTTGATCACTGTGCATCTCCAAGGGCACTCCGAATCGGGTGAATACCTCATTTACCAACTTCGTGGCTACAGTTACTGCCTCTTGATTCGGTATGGCAAAGACCTCCGGCCATTTTGTAAAATAATCCATAACCACTAAAACGTAGCGATTGCCCGAATCAGTGATTGGAAATGGTCCAGCGATGTCTAAGGCTATTCTTTCCCAAGGCATACCAACATTGTAGATTTTCATCGCCCCCCTGCTTCTTGTTTGTGGACCCTTGACAGCTGCACAACTAGTGCATTTCCGGCACCAATCTTCGACGTCATATTTGCAATGCAACCAATAAAACCTCTCCTTGATCTTCACCAAAGTCCTCCTAATTCCCAAATGTCCTCCAGAAGATCCATCATGGAACGCTTTTAATACATCCCTTATTTTTGAACGAGGCACCACCAATTGCAAATGCTCGTCCTTGCCGTTTGTTGATTCCCATTTCCTGCACAGAAGTCCGTTATGCAGCGTAAGGCTTTTCCACTGTGCCCATAAACCTTTCGTTACCGCGCTATATTGGGCGACGTCACTCCAACTTGGCTTGTTACCACTTCGTAGCCACTCCAGTATTGGTTTGATATCTGCATCTCTTTCCTGTTCTAATTTCATCGCATCGTCTCCCCATGCCTCGTCAACAGTATCAGTCCTTATCACCTTAAGAAAAGCAGTTTCCTTCTTGGCACAATGCTTGCAATCTTCCACGCATGGGCGTCTCGATAATGCATCTGCGTTGCCATGAATTCTTCCGCCGCGATGTTCGATTTCAAAGTCAAATTCCTGAAGTTGTTCCAACCATCTGGCTACTTGGCCTTCGGGACCCTTAAACTGAAGCAGCCATTTCAAAGCAGCGTGATCAGTTCTGATCAAAAATTTCCATCCCAGTAAATACTTCTTGAAATGGTGCAGAGTTTTGACTACGGCCAGCAATTCCCTCCTGGTCACGCAATAATTCTTCTCCGGCTTGGATAGTGACTTGCTGAAGTAAGCAATAACCTTCTCCTGCTCACCATCGCGTTGTGAAAGGACACCTCCTATTCCAATATTGCTGGCATCCGTATCAACTACGAATATTCCTTTCGCGCTGGGGTATCCGAGAATTGGTGTGTTACAAAGCCGTTCTTTTAGTTCTCGAAAGGCTTGCTCACAATCCTCGTCCCAGATAAAGGCACGTTTCTCCTCTGTCAATCGATGCAAAGGCTTGGCAATGTCCGAGAATCCTTTCACAAACCGCCGATAATACGAGCACAATCCAAGAAATGCCCGAACTTGCGTTTTGTCTTTAGGTGTCGGCCATTCCTTAACAGCGGCAGTCTTGGCTGGATCAGTCTCAATTCCTCTCTCAGAAATAACATGTCCTAGATAATTCACTTCGCGCTTGAAGAAAGAGCATTTCTTTGGACTCAACTTTAAATTTGCTCCACGCAGCTTATCGAGTACCTTTTCCAATTTCCTTAGATGATCGTCAAAATCCCGTCCAACAATGATGATGTCATCGAGGTAAACTAGGCAGGTTTCGCCCAGCAGTCCCGCCAGCACCTGTTCCATCAAACGCTCAAAGGTTGCCGGTGCATTGCATAATCCAAATGGCATCACCTTAAATTGCCAGAGTCCCTTCCCAGTTGAGAATGCGGTCTTTTCCTTATCCTTGGGATCCAAATCCACCTGCCAATAGCCGCTTTTCAGATCGAGCGTTGAAAACCATTTCATGCCACTCAGTGTGTCAAGTTTGTCATCGATTCTTGGTAACGGGTAGCTATCCTTCTTGGTTACATCATTCAATCGTCGATAGTCTACGCAAAACCTCGTTGAACCATCTTTCTTCTTGACAAGCACGACAGGTGAACACCAAGGGCTAGAAGAGGGCTCTATCACGTCATTTTTCCTCATATCGTCAATCATTTCTTCAACCTCTTTCTCACGAGCGAATGGTATGCGTCTGGGCCTTTGACGAATTGGCATTGTATCACCTGTGTTTATTTTATGCTTCACCAAACCAGTTCGGCCAATATCACCATCGCTTCTTGAAAACACATCAGAGAATCGAAGAAGTAAATTTCTAGCTTTCATAGTCTCCACTTTTGTCAGACTTTTGTTTTCGTCTAAGATTTTCGTTACAAAGTCTATTCCCGTACTGTCCTTCTTCACAAGATTCTCCGAGCATTTTCTTATCCAGGCCACTTCTTCCAATACGCCCACAGGCTCTCCTTCTTCAATCGTAATTTTTGAATCACTGAAGTTGAATACCGGAATGCGGTTGACATCAGATGACCCCACGACAGTTCTCGCCGGTAGCCATGAGTTTACGTGTTCCGATTTATCAATCACAGCGCACCTTAGAGGTAAACTTCCTTCCCTCCTCCTAGGTAATGCGATTGGTACGAGAGTCTGTGATTTTGGTTCAAGAACAGTTCTTCTTAAACAGCAAACTTTTCCCAGGGTTCCACCCTTCATCGGAATTTCCTCAGTTCCACATAGTAAAACTCCAGATTTTAGGTCGATGTTACACTGGTGCCCTTGCAGGAAGTCAAGTCCCAGGATGCAGTCATCCAGAATTTTGGCCACAATAACCTCATGTCGATAAACACGTTCCCCAATTTTGATTGTTACATGCAGTTTTCCACTTATCGGTATGCACTGGCCGGTAGCTGATTTCATTTGTAGGCCAACAATTGGTTTAAGGTGTTTCCTGATGTTTTGCTCGAGCAGCCGAACATTCATCACCGTCCTTGAAGCTCCAGTATCTAATGTTAGCTGACTGTTTTTCCCATTTACTTGACCGTCTATCACCAGAGTATTTCCATCGTTGGTTTGCTTGATGTAGATTGTTGGGGTTGTTCCATTACCAGCCAACGCCCACCCCGCAGCCCTGGCTGGATTTAAGTTTCCCTGCTGGACAGAAGTTGAGACCGCCGCGTCCTGGCGGTTCATCTTCTTCGAGCAGTCGCTCCGTATGTGCCCACGCTCTCCACATCCATAGCACATGAAATTCCGACGGCGTGGAGGTACCTGCTCCGTTGTCGTCATTTCCCGCAGACGTAAGGTACGGGAGTTGCCACGCACGGCTTCCACTTCCAATGCATGGGCCAGAGCTTCTTTCATGTTCTTGTGATGGCCCAGATGAACAGCAGCTCGTACTTCGGGGTCCCGAATACCGTCAATGAACGCTTGGAGAAGCGTGCCTTCAATCATTGACGGAGTCGACCGGAAAGCTCGACGCACAAGTTTTTCGATTTCCACGGACCATTGCTGTAGACTCTCATTAGCACGCTGAGTACGCTCTTTTAATTGCGCTCTGTACACGTGCTCGAGGTGGCTGTCTCCAAAACGTGCCTCAAGTGCGTCGAGGAGGGCACTAAAGCTGAGATCCCCACTTGCGCCGATAGCTTCCAGCACTGAGAGCGCTTGATCACGGAGGGCCAGGGTGAGGGCTGACTGTGCTTCCTTCTGAGTCCAACCATAAGCCTCCATAAGTGTCTCAAACTGTAGCTTGAACGCGGTCCAGGATGTTGTTCCGTCGTAATGGGGAATCTTGAGCCCTTTCGTTGCGCTTGAGGCCACATTTGGGGTGTCAAAAACGGCTGCAAGACGGCTTCGGCTCTTCAAAGGGCTTGGGCTTGCCACTTCCTGCTTGATTTTGGAGATCTCTTCTTCCACTCTCTCCTCTATCGCCATGACGCGATGTTCCAACTTGCCTAACCCTTCCTCTACTTCTTGTACCCGTTCGACAGCCTTTTGCAGTCCCTTCGTGAAATCCTTATGCATCTCTTTCAGCTCCCGTAGCTGCTCCGCCTGACAGTGTGCTTGCTCCCGTAGCTGTTCTGCCTGACAGCGTGCTTGCTCCTCTTGGCGGCGCGCTTGCTCTTCTTGGCGGCGCGCTTGCTCTTCTTTCAGCTCCCGCAGCTGTTCTGCCTGACAGCGCGCTTGCTCTTCTTGGCGGCGCGCTTGCTCTTCTTGGCGGCGCGCTTGCTCTGCCATCATTTGCTGCAGCTGTAGCAGAAGATCCACCTGCACAGGCTTGGCTTCTGCATCGCTGGTTTGAGCTGCAGCACCCTCTTCCCTCACACGCTGCGCTTCTGACATTGAACGGGTACTCACTCCTCTTACGTCCTGCGGCACTAGCGGCATTTTTCTCCAATCCCACTTCTGACACCAAATGTTACGTGCCTGACGTCACGTTCCTAACTATGCGGGCTTGGGTTACGGGATTGGATGAAATTAAACACTAATACCGGTTTTCAGACTTTCTATTGCACTTAAGTGACAGCGTCCACGGATACGGATAAGTTATCGGCGTTCCTCTCCAGCAGAGTCCGGCCGACTGACACAACTTTGCCGTTCACTGTTCACGCTGACTTAACTCACTTAACTGACTGCACTTCACTATTTCACTGTACTTCACTATTTCACTCACTTTTCTTCTTTTCACTTCTTCCTTTTCTTCCGAATCGCTTTGGACTTAGAACTCAACTGCCAGCGGTGAGCCGCAGTTCCGCTTATATACCCCTGGTCAGGTTCTAGAACATTCAATTTCGTTATTCTTTTTGATCGTCATGCCTCCAGAACCTTCCAATAATTTCGTTATTCATTTTTATTTATTCTCCTTCTCGCTCCTTAATTTTTCATTACTTTCACTCAAATATTCCAGAAAGTTCGACAAAACTTCCATCAACTAAAAAACTTCATGTTTACGGCGGGACTCGAACTCGGGGTCTCTGTGGTGTAATCCACACGCCTTACCGATTACACCAACTCGTGTTGACAATTCACGACGAAATTTACAATCTCTAGGCAACGTTTGACAACCATCCATTGACGTCATGATGTCAAAGAGTTTTCTGTCACAATATGAATATGGAATTTCATAATCTCCTGCCGTGTCCGGCGCAACAATATTTTGTGATATTTTAGTGGGTCTTGATGGTCATTAAACATTATTTATAACTGTCCAATGCGAATTGTACTCGAATTATAAGAAGCTATATTTATGTAGGTGTATATACAGTCCACACTGCGTAACTTTTTTTTTAGTTGAAATATAAGAGGTAAAACTGAGTCGTATTAGTTTAAAACTTTAAATCATATCCTACAAGCGCAAAAAACAACTTTATCCGCTTAAACTTAGTTTTTTTTTCAATGTCCCCTTTTGAAATATCCATCCATTTTGTTGTTTCTAAAGCAATTACGGTAATAGACATCTAAACAATTTCCTAATATCTATCAACTCTTTTTGTACCTGGTCACCCTTAGAATCCAATTCATAACAAGCACCTACTGGCAACACTAGAATTGGCCCACCGGTAACGTCCCTCACTTGGCAAAACAACGGAAGTGTTGCCACAAGCTAGTTTTCTGTGAGGCCGTGGTATCACTCGGGCCGAGCCGGCCCATTCGTGCCGTAGCACGGCTCTCCCCGCTCCCGCTTCTTCAGTCAGAGCTTATGCTCTCTCTCCAAAATAAAGACTAAAGATTAAATATAGATTAAACTTGATTTTGAAGACATACATTTACCCATAAACGTAAATAAATATTGAGACTGAAATTTTTATTACCCATTTTTGACACAATTACACATGTATAAGGACGTATCACATTAGCACAAAACAACACAGTAAATAAATTAACTTTCAAGTACCATCTTCTTCCACTGCTCGCCGCAACCGCAATGAATGCCCGTCTTACGTGTCCGCAGCCACGCCGTAGCCTTCGGTGTCCCCTTTAATTTATTGTCACTGATCGCTGCTCTGTTTGTTCTCCGTTCAGTTTTGGGACTAACTGACTTTGGTTCCATGAGAGCACTTCTAGCCTCGTAAGTCTGGTGATGAGCATGAACGTTCGACAGGTCGGAGTACAACCGCTCTGACGAACGGAGTACTCTGGCGTCCTGGAACATCAGCCTCTCGTCCCAGTACCTCCGGTACTCCTGTTCCATGTAGGGCGACCTCCTCTTCTCGGGACTTCTGTCTTTATAAAATGCTTGTTTGTAAGATATCTTGGAATGGGTCTTACGCTTTGGTAGGTATTGCAGCCGACTTCGGTTTTTAACACTTTTCTCAATTTTTTGACTATATACTGTCTGGTAGTCGTCAGAGTCACTGGTACATTCTTCTTCGCTCTCACTTAATTCACTACTCTGCTTCGGCTTCTCTTTCACCTTGAAGAGCTTTACAGATTTTAACATCTTGCTAAATAAACCTTGCTTTCCCTTTTTCTGCAATTGAAGCAAAATGAGTTATATAATAAATTTGAATCATATCAAATTTATGTTTTTAGTTATGTGTGAATGCTAACTTGTTTAGGTTCCAGAGCGTTTAGAGTAGTCGTCGACTCCATGTCATAGTCTGTGCTTGATGTCTGAGTCTCGATTATAGTATCGCTGTTCTGCACCAAAGTTTCTCGAATAACTTTTCTATGTGTATCATTAGGAATCCCAGAAAGTGTACTGTTAGTGCGTATGTTCCTGTCAAAACTATCATCTTGAATCCTATCCTCGGTATCAGAAGTTGTCACCACTTGAGATTGTGTGGTCACTTCATTAGACAGTACTTTACTTTCGACCGTTATATTGAGGGTGTCTGATGTCTCCACCATATCTTTTTTCATAAATAATTCAGACACCGCCTGCACTGCATTCTTTATTCGTTTAGTTTGCTTTTTTGGTTCTGTTTTCACTATGACTGGTGTAGTAAGACTGTGTGCTGGTTTAATTATTTCATCGTATTCGCTGAGTGAGGAATCTTTATTCGGGAAGTCCATAGTTAAGGCCATGGATTTATATATTTCTTTTATTAGTTTTTCTGTTTCCTTGGTATGCTCCTCTTTAACCTCTTCGGTATTTGTGGCAATCGTTGCTGCGTGCTTCATATAACCAGATTTAACGTGAGAGCTATTACGGTAGCAGCTGGCACACATAGGCCTCGCTCCTGGTGTTTGAATAAAGAGTGGGAAGTTGTGGAAACATTTCATTCCCTCGTGCGGGTAATAGAACTGGTTCGGGAGGACTCCCGCCAGTTGGCTGGGGTTGAAATGTCGCGAGCATGTCGTCATATAGGCAGACGGGTTCATAGTGTTGTATGGACTATAAGTGACACTATTCATCAAACTAGATCCTATCATGTTATGCGAGTGGCCTTTTTGGACGACTGCGTCTTTCTTTTGTTTATCTCTAATCACTTGATTTTTCGTCTGGGTCACTTTAACTTCTGCCAGTACTGATTGAAGTATAACTTTGATCTGATTTAATGTTTGTTCAGTTTTAGCATCAATTGAATTAGTTTCAGTAATGTTGATGGCCGTCTGGCATTCAGTGTCGTTAAAACTATTAGTTATTATGTTGGTAGTTAAACATTCGGCGTTCTTTTTACTTGGTAAAAGGGTTTGACGAACTTCTTGTTTCTTGGGTTTCTTAGAAGTTTTTCTGGAATAAATATTTCCAAAATCTATAGAGCAACTTTTTGTCGTCTCAATAGTGGGCGGCCGCTCTTTTTTGTAAATTTCCTTCCTACGTTTTATTACTTTTCTCAATATTGGTTCTAAACGACTGATATTTGAGGGTATTTTTTTCCCATGAGTATCGAATTTATCTTTCACACCATAATCGGCTGGGTAAGGTGGCATATAATAATTGCTAACTGGAATAGGATACAATGGGGGATGGTGGTTCTTAAAGCGACTACTTTCCGGCCAGCGTTTTGTATCGAAAAATGGTTTCTGCTCTTTTCTCCGTGCCGTCTCTGCATTCAAATTTACTGGCTTTTCTTTCACCGGTATAATGTCGTATTGATTGGTATCATAATACGTATTACCGAGGTGGATCTCATTAAGCATGTAAGTCTGAGGATTAATCAGTCTATTCATGTGATTGTCAATATTGTGGAAAGGGCCATAACAACATGAGCATATGTCAGACTCACATCGACATGCGCCGTCGAAATGCGGCTGGACATCTCTGCAGACAGGTGACGACAGCTCACTTAAGGTAGATAACTTATTTCCTATAATTTTAGGCTTATATTGCTTGTTGATCATCTGAGCCAAGTATGAACGAGTCATAACGTCGCTTTCGCACTTTAGCGGATCTTCCGTTTGGTCTGACTTAGTGAACGGGCAACTGTTGTTCGTTTGTGCGTAGTACACAAATGGCGAAGCTCCCTTTTTAGATTTGTTCGTCTTTTTTTTCTTTTTAAAGAAGAATCTTCGGTGACAGCTTTGTTTTTCTTCAACCATCTTGGGAGCAGATTCGTAACTTTCGAAGTTCGCATTTATTGCCTCTTCAACACCTTGAGATAATTCAGAGTTGCCAAAGAAAAATGCCTGGGAGCATGCATTAGGGTCTTCATTCGGAAAAACGAAAGAAACGTTTGACTTTCCTCTGTTGTGCAAACCTGTTGGGCTTGTACTCTGGTCGCAATCTAGCGATTTGCAGGATACCGCTGCAGTTGATACTTCAGGAAACTTAGAATCTACAATCGCTGTGTTTACAGTGGTCCTCTTACTCGAGCTCAGTTTGTTACATTTCAGAGATTTGCTGGCTTTACATGCAACCGATTCTGATGCTTGCGGACTGTGCATGCCATCCAGTTGTTTCTCTAAATTTAGTATTTTTTGTTGCAAGTCTGTGACGTCTATTGGTATACAGGAAATAATTTTAACCTCAGTTTGTGATGGTGTATTGCCTAAAACAAAGAAATAATTATTCAATAAAATAATTGTCGACATACACACAGTTCATCAAGGAACAATAGTGTAGGGTGTTCTAGAACGACATTCATTTTTAACTATTAAAAGAAGTATAATTTCTCATTTCATTAGTGCTAGTATTATGGATTCCTTATTGAAATAAAATACTAACAGACTTTTGCAGAATCCATTTTAAGCTTTTTCCTCCTCAAGCTGTAGTTCGATTGTACGTTGTCTGTCAGACGCTGGATTACTAGTATCGATTAGTTTTGTTTGTGTGCAAAGTAATATTTATCGTTTATTAAAAAACAATTGTGATACCTAAGTTAAATGCAATTCTTCGTAAAAAGTTCTCGACACCCTTAAACCTTTGCCTGCATAACACAGGTCCACCGCCAGGTAATTGTGTTTTACTCATGATGCCAGCCACCTGCAATTTGTTGGTTTCCTTAGAAAAATATTAACTGTACTTGTCGAACCGAACAAGATATGTATATCTATTAATGCACATTTTGCATTTATTATTTTAATAGCAAATAGATTAATCGGTAGAAGACCAACTTCAAATTTCTGATGGGTTTCGTTTAGGGGCTGGGAGCCTGGGAGTCTAAGGGCAATAATGTACTGCTCCCGGCTCGGATCAGGAAATGGACCAGGGTGGTCTTTGGTCAGTAAGATTTGACGACTTCACCATTCATAAAAAGTCCAGTTCCTGACATCTACTGCCTGAAATATTTCCACCTGCAATTGCATAAGATTTCATACTCATAACCACTGAGATCTCATGAATTAGATACTAGCTCGAATTTCAACTTACGTTAAAAAAAAATGCAGTGTCCACCTGTTACTTGACCAGCGTTGCACTTTCCGTTCTTTTGTCAACAAGTAATTTCATTTTGTTAATTCCAGGATTAACTGAACAAACTTAAAACTACGTTTTACTAATCATTTGTCCCGTTCGCTCACATTTGGGCCTGATGACGTTTGTGACTTCTATCAACATGGTTTCGCATTCCATCTGTCTGATGTTTGAATTCTAGCCATGTCAAGCTACAGTTTTCCAGACAGTTTGTACTATTGTTTGAGGTTTGGAGTTAAAGTTTTACTTTTAGGAGGCCTTTAATGGCAATAATATATCATGAGCCCATTGTTTCCAGTGTGCTACGGCAAGTACTTACAAATGTGGCAAAATTTAAAGTTATGGGCAGTTTTAGTGGGGATATTAAGAATTCAAGAAATTAGATATAGGGCCTATTTAAGTTGCAGACTTGTGCTGATGCCAGCTAGGGCTGCGGGTGCTAACGCAATAATGGTCCGCGACCCGGCACGGAGCACGAGAAGGAACGGAGTGATTTTTAATCAGTAAGAGTCTCTCTCCCTCTCGCCAACACTGATATACTAATGTCGGCGTATGGATTACGGTGCTGGGTGCTAATACAGCGCAGGGAAGAAGAAGTCCTTTGATGTTTATCGTAAGCACGGAGTAAGTACTCCGTGGTTTAAAGTAATAAATTCCCAGCCCCAAAGGGGCGGCAACGCAGTTGTTACTCTTTCAAATTCAAAATTCAAATTCTTTATTTGCATGTGAAGATGGTCTTTGGTTGCATTAGTCCACGGATGACGCTGGTTTGTTGCTAATAAATGATACGTCTACTATATAGTTTGTCAGCCTTGCCATTGCAATCAGTTATATAAAATGTACCCTGTGATTGCAATGCAATGCAAGAATATTGCCAAAACACAAAAAAAAATTCTATTCATTCAACAAATTCTATTCATTTAAACTTTTTCATGATTGATAATCCAAGTATATTTTATAATTGAATGCTAATCAGAATTGCAATTTTTTTTTGTTTAAGTCAAAACCGTCACTCTGACTTACATTGATTTAGTAGGTACGCGAATCATACTCGACTACATCTTTGTCAAATAATAAGTACCAAAATCCCCGTAGCATCTATTGAGCTCTTTCCGATAGTAGAGTGGTGGACATGGGACAACTCTGCCAGAATGGCCGAGTCCCTTTGACCTCTAAGAGCACCCCTCTACGTAGACTATGTTCCAACGCACACAAATAGTAGCTTGACCGTTTTTATTCGGGCTTAGTCTTTTATGGAATAGGAGGCAAATGAGCAGGCGTATCATCTGATGTTCAATGCTGCTCATGGACACCTGTAACACCAGAGGATACACAGACGCGTTGTCAACCTTTTAAAAAGGATCCAGAGATAACCCTTTTAAAGAGGATCCAGAGCCAACGTTTTCAACTATGACTGCTAATCCTAGGGATTATACCTAAGGTAGGTAGGAAGAACCTATTTAATTTTATTCCTAGCGAGATTTTGCCGAGAAAATTCTATGTGTAAACGTCAGTGCGGAGTAAGAACAAAATAGGGATTTAAAGGGCGTGATGTTTATATGACATTTATCGTAAGTTACTCGTAAAGCGTTCTGCTTATGTGCTCCATACTGGGTATAACCGATAAATAAAATACAAAGATGCTTTTAACAAATTCTTAAAACAACGTTAAAATACAAAACGCTACATTTTTCCACACTGACTCTACGCACATTAAAGGAACAGCTTCGGTTTAAACATGACAGGGGGCTCAATGTAATGTGGTTTGTCTTTTCCTAATAACGTCTGCATCACGAGGTTCTTCGAAGAGAAAGGATTCCTTTTATTAAATAATTTCTTCATCATCGCTCTCCTTATTTTGAGATCATTTTCAGCCAATTCTTTCTGGGCAATCGCAGTGAATTTTTTCATAGGATCAACATCTACTGATCCATTTCCCATCATAGCTTTGGATTGTAGTTTCTTCCAGTTAAAGAAAGGCTTGGTTACTGGCGCAAACTTAGCCTCAGCGACCTGTGTCTGCGTCGAGCAAGTCTTCTGGTAGTTATCATCGTCTGATGATTGTGGTATTGGTGGTGTGTGTGATAGAGGTTGTAGCGGTTGCATCTTTTTCTTGATTTTCCGGAATATTGACATCTTTCTTTCACTTTGTGTTCCAATACTTTTCACTTCTATTTCCTTCAAACAGAGCGGCACCTGCGGCTGTTGCATAGGTTTGTATGGACTATCGTAACTGCTGAGGTACGGAGGAGCTGTAGGTCGTTCCTTCGGATGTAGAGGTGGTGCGCTGGCTTGTTCTGCCGTTCCTGGATAAGGCATTCTAGGCCCATAGTAATCGTGAATTGGTGGTGGTGGCTGGTATTCTGGTAACCCTGGATTATACGGTGGATTATAATCTGGGTGATACTCATGAGGTCTTTGGTAATATGACGTCAGAGGCGGTGGGTGGTAGTACTCAGGTTCATGCATCATATAGTTTGTTATTTCTTGTTGATATGGTGCTCTCTGTGAAATTGGTTTTACTGGTACGTCTATTACACTTCCACTTTCGCTAACTTCTTCAATAACATCTTTCTTCTTCTTTTTAAACATACCAAAGGATCGTAGGACTTTAGAGAATTTATTTCTTTTATCCTGAAATCGAAGTTAAATTATTAAGTAGAGGTCAAAAGTTCTTATTAAAATTATAATTATTGAGTTTATACCTTTCCTTCAGAAGCAATAATATCCTCCATTTCGGATTCAATTGTAGATTGTGTCACTTCCAAACTGATTTTTTCTAATACAGTATCTGAATAGGTAGGGTTAGTTTGACTACTGTAGTCTTCGGAATCGTTTCTGGAACCAATTGCTTCACAACTCTTGGAATAACATCTCAGTGGCGCTGTTCCCACTTTGGCATCATGTTTAGACATTTTGGAACTTTCACCAACGCTCCTTGACGTCAACATTTTGGTTCCAACATTTCGAGCTTCGTTCCGATCAGAAACACTACTTTCTTTTGTCTTATTAGGGCTTTGTGCTACGAATTTATAAATTTCTTTAATAAGTTTCTCAGTTTCTGTGTGACAAGTTTCAGTGTTACAAGTACCGGTTGTGGTCGCGTTTTTATTACAACAATGATCAGTATGAACTGGCTCTTTTGGCGCATTAACGCAGTTTGTACATGTATAACTTTGACTGGGAATCATGAAGCCGCTCTGCATGGAAATGGGGTAGTTTACGGGGCACACAGGCATCATTGGATAACAGCACGGGTTTTGAAATGGTGTCATATACGGAGACGGATTGCAACCTACGTTGTAACTAATGCTGTGTCTACTGTTAGGCATCCTGCTGCCAGTAATCTTAGTACTATTTTCGTTTATATTATTATTTTCAACAGTTTCGTCTTTTGAGGAGATTTCGGATTTATCACATTGTGAGGCTGTAGTTTCCTTCTTTATTTCGTGTAGAAAGTTTTGTAGGATATCTTTTATTTCACACAACGCTTTATCAGTTTTATCAACAGGCATTTCTATTTCTTCCGTTTTATTAAACGTTGTTTCTATTGTAGCATTAACTTGGTCGTTCGTATACGATGGATACTGTAAACTAATTGCAGTGGCGTTATCTTGTTGGCGTTGGCATAAATCTTCATCTTCAACCTGACACGTCATATTTTTGTGCGTCTTGAGTAATTGTCTTTTATTTAATTTCGGATCAGCTACTGATGTTATATCACTTTCAACGTCCAGGCGCTCGCGGCGTCGTCTTTGCTTATGGGGTGAAGCTTTTCTGACAGCGTGTTTCATATAATCTTCAAATTCTGTGTTATACTGTGCTTTAAGATTAAGCTTTGGCCTTAATGTTCTTGGTGATGGAGGCACTTCCCTGTAATATTCATAAGGTATCATAGTATCCTCCACAAATTTTCTTCGTGTCTTTGGACTAGATTTTTCTTTGACGGGAATCAGATCGTAAAGGTCAGAATTATCATAAACCTCTATGGGTATTCTGCGACGCTTACCTCGGCTGTGTCGCTTGGAACTGTACAGACGAGTGTCACATATGCTTCTCATTTCGCTAAGGTCACTGTATTTTGTCCTGTGCTTAGTTACATCGTAACAGCATGAACATAATTCGGTACCCTCCTGTATATCTTCACGGATGGATGGAAATTCCTGATCCCGACAAACAGGTGCTGAGATCTGACTGAGATCAGATTGTTTTCTGTCAAACATTTTCACCGGCTTATATTGTCTTCGAATTATATCAGCTATAAAATCTTGATCTAGTTCTCGATTTTGGTTTTTGTTTTTACGGGCCTTGAGAGGCCGCTGCTCGTAATAATCTTTTTGTAATTCAATCTTATTCCTTTTCATATGCTCTCTGTATTTCTTATCTTTATGGGTACGCGAAGGTGCAGCCTCCGCATATTCCAGTGAATAATTTCTGTCTTTATGACGACCTGAGTAACCAGGGCTACTAGAGCGGACCATCCGTGGTTCTGTAAGTGAACGAAAACTACAGGTAGAATTAGCTGAAGCAATATTATCGTAAACTGATCTCGCTTTGTGTTTATGTAATTTGGCGCTGTGATCATTACTTCTATTCAGTTTACTCTTTTTATTTTTTACTTTTGTGATATGTCGTCCGTACTCATCAAGCAAATCCTGGGTTTGTTTTGCGTCGATTGCATCTTGAATGTTGCAGACGTTTTCGCTCTCTTCAGATTTTATGTAATTACCATCAGAAGATTTGTATAAAAATTTTGTTTCGGTGCCATTCAACTTTTTCTCGTAAGATGTTTCAGTCTGTTCCTCGATTGTATCTATCTCATTCTTTGCGTCTGCTAAAATGTAGCTGTTTGAATTTCTCACGAACTTCTCCTCAGAGGGGTTGCAACTATCCAACTCTCTCAAGTGTTTCCCCTCTGATGGGTTGGAGCTCTCCGACTCCCTAATGTTCCTCGCTTCCGACCTAAGGCAGCTTTCGGACTCTCTCCTAGAGCAATCAAAGCACGTGATATCTTTACAATGTCGGTTTACCTCGTCCAGCTGTTGTTCGAGACCAACTATCTTACGTTTAAGATCAGTAACATTTAAAGCTATACTGGAACTTATTTTAATATCCGGTTGCGATGAGCTACCTGCAAGGCGACAAGTGTTTAGATGCTTAGTATGTTTTACTATTGTCGTTTTTTAACATAATTGAATGAGGACTTTTATAGTCACCTAGCGCTCTGCGGAAGAATTCCCTTATGGCCCGATATCTGCGCTTGGTGCGTGGCGAGATGCGACGTCGTGGGGTACGTAAGGTCATCACCAACCCTCGTACCGATGACGTCTGTTAATCAATAAAGACGGGGATGACATTATTAGCTCTTCATAAGATATCTATGGCAAATGGATTTTCTTAATATATGGATTAAATGTGTTTTGTGTATATTTGTAATATCCAGTAATCTAAAAATAACTATTATTGTGCTTAATCTTAGTTATTACCTGTTCTCCTATATGACAATTTACGATTGTCGTAAAAGTGGTTCATTATACAAAAATTCCATATTTGCCCAAAAAGGTATTCCAAACTCACAATAATTACGCTTATTATTAAATTTTATTAAATTATCATTAAATATACGTTTGACTTTTGAATTTCATCTGACTTTTGCGTCAATCTATCTTTATTTATAGACAATACATTTATGGCCAGTGCTTTACAAAAAGTGATAGTGTGATATTAAACGTTTTGTTTCATTAGACACAGCGTTACTCAGGATGTTGATGCTGGCTGGATGACTTCCAGGTCATATCCATAAGATGATAGCTGATTGATAAAATATATAAAATGAGCATATCAAATTACAATATTCATCATCATCATCAGCCTATAGGTAAGGATAAGTGATTAATGCCCCGTCCACGCAATACTGAAGATGGATTGGCGATTTCAAACCTATAATTGGAAATTATAAGTCGAGGTTTCGAACACACATCTTCTTGCATACGGAGCTTTAACCTCCGGGCCACGACGACAACAAATTGCAATAATAAGAAATACAATCAAATAAATCCGGTAACGATATTGCCTACGATAGGTTGGTGTCGGATCTCTTTGCATATATTTTTAAGAGATATAACTATTTTTTGATTATAGAATTTTTCTTTGACATTGACAAGTTACGTCACCAACTTTTTGTATACATCAGGAAAATAGAAATCTAATTGAAGTTAATGCTTCAATTTGCATTAAAATGCTTTCAAAATTCATACGATTTACATATAAATCTAATGTTGGACTGCTTCTGACAAGGAAGGTCGTTCCAAAAATACAAAATGTGCGATACGCGGACATGATACCAGCTACTCAGTACGACGTCCCGTTCCCAAGAAGATTAAAATTTGGGTGTGTTATAAGACAGAACTGGGAAATTATTCCTCTGTTCGTAACAACAGGCGCAGCCTTAGCTTTCATGTTCTTTTGCATTGTATATGCATTTCAAAATAAGGTACGTTATGTACAGATTTCAAATGTAGACTTTTAGACAAGTGTAAAATGATGTCAATGAAACCCAACAGAACGTTATTACAGAGTGCAACACTGGGGCAAACAAGTATAAATCAATCATGATTGTGTTAAATAATTAATGTTAAATTTGTTTTAGGTGGACACTGTGTATACGTCACGCAGTCGAGAGAACATTTCTCGCACGATGGACCTGAGGAACCCTACAGTTCACAAGCTAATCATCATTAATCAAAAATACCCGCCATGGCCCGAGATGCAGTCAGTGCTTGATAAGATGAGGATGGCAGAGAAACGAGCTTTAATGCGTTTACAGACATGCGCTCATCCATAGAACTGGCTCAAATATGCATAGCTCTAGTAACTAAGGCCATCTAAGCTCACCCCGACAAGCTGCGACCACTAGCGACTAGCAGACAGGCACGCGCCGCCTGGCCTTGTACTGAGACAGTCTGACAACTATTTGCTGATAGGACTCAATAAGAGAAAATTGGAGAGTTGGTTGCCTGCAACAATGCACGCTTACAACTATACAGCCTGATACTGAAAGGATAAATAAAATAAATTTAAAAATCTGGTGAAAGCACAGTTCGTGTCGTCGTTAAATACATTGTAAAAACGTTTTTTGAAACTTTTTTATTTTTATAAAATTATATTTTTATAAGGCTCTTGGTTTTCATTTAAAATTACCAATAGTAAAACTAGTTATTCTTTGTAATAATACAAGTTAGTGCTTTATCGAAACAATTCCGATTCCCAGATCCCGCTTAAATATTACTTAAGTGGCTACTCTCGCGCGGTTTCACCCGCTACTCGGCTCCATTTAGCCTTAGCGTGATGTTTTAAAGCCTATAGCACTCAGGAAGATTGTAGCTATCAGTGAATTTTAGACATCCGACCAGCGCGGCAGCGGTTTCAAAGATTACCCCCTACATACAAACTTACAAACTTTACCTCTATAATATCTTCTATTAGTATAGATGTGGCAGAGCGGTAATTCGACACGAATGGGTAGCCTCCATCTGAGTAAAACCTAAAAAAAAGTTAATTGGCGCGACACAACGCTTCGCGGTGTGAGTCGCGCCAATCCCGAAATTTTTAAAGCTCTAACCGCGAAAAGCAACGCAAGTGCGGGGGCGGCGCTAATTGCTTACCGTCACATGATCCGTCCGCTCGATTATACCATAAAAAAGTATAATATATAGTTGAGGAATGCTATTTAATAATTTATTATATTACATTTAACGATTGTTTTATTTTGTTGCATCACTAAATTTGTGAGACTGCATCTTCTTATATTGAGTGAACATTTAACACGATATTGTCAAAGTTGGATATAATCAAAGACCACTTTACCTTAGAAAGTCGCCATTTTTTAAATATCTATTTACAATAATTTCGATTATATTTAAGTGTTTAGTATGCATTACTTACATTTTCAGGAAAATAAAACAGCAAATTTTCGTTTCCAATATTTTTATTTTTAAATTAGTGGCAGTGAAGTTTTTGGGTAATTATTGAGTGTTTAACAGAAGCCAGTATCTGTCTCACGTTCGTCGAGTGAATACAAAAATAAATGTTCTCGGGTTACACAATATACGGGTACGAGTGATCGATGCCATTACGTGGTTCGATTTTGGAGAGAGGAACTTTATTTTGAAGTGTGTTTTGCTTTAGTGTATAACAATGTGTGTGATAAGTATTACAGTTATTATAAGTCTTTTGCCGGTGCTGTCTGCCCAAAACCCTTGCTATCGTTTACAGAATAATATATTTTTAAGAAATCTATTTCACTTATTGTGTATGCCACACACTTCAAAATAAAATACCCACAGTGTTTGTAAAGGTTTTTACGTGCCATATCTAACTTAACTAATATTACATTAACTCATAAGTTGGCACATTGTTACAACAATTCTTATAACTTCGGGACCAGACCTTAGAAGCCTGTCACCGAAGCTTGCTACTTCATGAATTCGACATTTTATATAAAACTCTACAGCGCACTTCCGACGTCACACTGTCTAATTCAACGTCACAATTTTTAAGGTACATTAACATTAGTTCTAGTCTTAAGTCACGTCAACGCTGCTCGACGTTGGATTCGACAAGCTGACGTCACAGTCACAGAGTTGGACAATGGGTTTAAAAAATAAGACCGATTTGGCACGTAAGTATAGAACGAGTCCCCTAAGTGCTATGTAGTGTATGAACAACTAACATTGAATAGTTTACGTATTTGTGTTTGCACGATACACTGCTCACTGAGTTAAGCTGCTTACTGAGTTGTAACAGTTGCTCGTAGAACCCAGAAAACGGACCGAAGCGTTCACTATACATCAATTCCACATTTGGATTTCACAGGTTCAATATGCGAGGGATAATATTTAAAGATTTCACGTTAAATAGCACAATTTTGTAACACCATTACCTATGGCGTCCACTACAATGATCCTAAAAGATCAATTTTATAATTTGTAATGTCCGTGTTTATTGGATTACAAGGAAATGCTACAAATCAATATCCATCTTAAGATGTGACTTAAAAAAAATGACGTAACTATTTATTTGCCTATAAAAAACGAGGTTCGAAAACGAAAGTGTTTTTCGAAAATTCTGTTATCGTTTATATATCATTAGTTATCTAATCATTATTAAGGTATGTATATTTCGAAAGAAATACAACTTGGGAAGGTTTCTGAGGCCGAGAGGGCGTTCGTTTGCTTAACAGTAAACGTTAGCTTCCACAGCACAATTTAGCAACATTCACACTTCCTTGCGTTGAAGGACATTTTTCAATTAATTTATTTGTTCTACAATATGTAATAGTTATTTGCTAAGGTCGCCCTGCTCGGTCCCCAGCTACAATGTTGTTACATGCAGTCCAACAGTTAGAGATGATATACTTAATATTATTTCAGTCATGGAACTATTACCCACACCACGAGGCAACTGGTGCTCTACTGGCATGGAACTATAATTCAATTACTATCGAGTATTTGTCGGCCGTACGCTCGGCTGCCCTCACACACACTCCATCAACCCGGCAGCACTATTGTAGATGTGACCACGATGTATAATGATACGAGTGAACAAAATACCATTGATATTGCAAATGTGTAATGTTACATTAACATGTTAGCAACACAAACTGATAGTAATTAAATTATTATGATTTATATGCCACTGTTGAATGGACAATGCAACAATACCATTGTACACAACAACCGAAGACTTAAACAATGCAACTGTTGCTCAAATGTGTCTCTTGTGAACCTTGCCTTGCATACTGACACCGTAATGTCTACCTGCCAGTGTCGGCACAGCTTGCATTGCTTACTCTCCGCCTCCCCAATTACAACCGCGGGTCATACGCGTCACAAACCAATTTTTACAATTTATCATTACTCCTATACACATAAAAATATTAAAACGGAACGTTTTAACTAGATATAATATCATGTGCGTAACGGATCGTAACTCCATAGACTCACCATTAGCTGTACAAACAAATGTAGAAGTGAACGTAAATTACCACGCACACATGCGCATGTCATTGTATTGCAAGTGATCCAAACAGAGCACACGCTGGGTGACGTCACTGTGACCACTTGCCTCATCAACTCGGCAGAGGTTCGTAAGCTTCTTATACTTCTTCAATGATTTAAAATAAATGCCATATGAACAAATGACAACCCAGCGCGTCCTCTGTCTCAAAACAATTCATTAATCACCAGTCATCTTCAGACAGACACAACGTAATATAAATCGCAGTCATATAACATTGCAGACTAACTCTCAGTATTACCATATAAAACTTCAAGAGATGCGAGCGCCCTCGGCGTCACAGTGCCGGGTGTGCGTGACGTCACAATGTATGACATCAGACGCGCGCGCTCGCAGCGTGCACTGTGACGCGGGGCACGCGCCCGGCGGTGCAGGACGCCACTCGTGTTGCGCAGCACGCACAGAGCCTAGTGCGCCAGAAACAGACACGAGGACATCTGACTCATTTCCACTCCAAACCCGGCCACTTATTTTATGAAAAGTTTTTAACGAAACTTACAGCTTCCCCTAAACTTTAATAGCGATAGTAAATTGAAAATTAAGTAACTTTAGGACAAGTCACAATATCAAACTTTAAAATCAAATACTATCCAATAATGTATCAAAACATCAAATTTTATATTTTCGGTTCACGAAAATAGGTCATAATATATATTATCGAATATATAAATATATTGATCGTTGACAAATAGTTAATTTAGGAATGAATCTCAAACGGGATCTTTAAAGACCGTTCAGAAATACGATGAGAAATAATATACAAGTAGTATGTCGGACAGTGGGCCCACGAGCGATTTGGGACACGTGATAGTTCTATTAGCTAAATCGACGTTGGCATTTGTGTAAATGCAGTTAGTAATCACAGTTTGTTCATTTATATCCCGCAAGACTGAGATTCGTTTCCTAGACGTTCCAAAAAGCTCGCGCATCCGCGATCCCGCCAACATGTAACATAGGTCACGCGAAACAAACACGACACGCCACCGACGTCCGAACTAAACGGTACCTCATCACAAACAAGTGTATCCATGTACTCCTTCAATAATATCCAATAATAATCGTTAATATTACACCTTAAATAACTATACAATATGAAAGCCTCCCGGCTGTAAAACTTATGAAACCACATTGTTTATATTATACATTAATGCGTGACCATCACGACTCCGTACTATACAAAAATTAAAAACATTATACAGTAATACTACGATACCATATAGCTAATAAATACAAGAATCAACTTACCGACTACCAATACCCAAGTAGCAAGATGACTGACGCATGACGGTAGGTATATTCGTATTTTAGATACAACCATTTTATTTTTAACATTCAATTTTATTAATTATAATAATTTTATATAAATCTATTCATGTAATGAATTCTCTCTGAAACATCGTCATTCTTTTTGGTACTATCGCTCTGAGGCGAGCCGCCACGCACGCGCCTGAAGACGCACCGCGGCCGGCGTGTCGGCTCCTGCAGCCTCGTAGTCCCAGTGTGTCAGCAAGCGATAGTGTCGGTACGATACATACGTTTACAGAATACATGAGCAAGTTAGTTCCCTCCGTGCGTGAGTGACGTGCAGCGGTCTCGACCCGCTCCTTCATGCGCTACAACTCTATCATTTATTGTTATTGAGTCTCACACTCTGGTGTTTGTTTATATTTAGACTTCGTCGACTACGGGATGCATCGATGATGATGATCATTTATACAGAAACTTATTCCCCAAGATTAGGCCAACTTTGAATGAACTATGTATGTGTAGCCGCACGGACACTGCGGCCGTCATGAACAGTACGCGGTGCAGTGCCGCGCGGCGGACGAAACAAACGCGGTACGAACGGGGAACGGTGGCGACGAGCACCGCTCCTTCAATTTGTTATTTATTACCTAAAACATTGACAATAACCTCGATGATAAACATTTGTGCTGATGTTGTGTTCCGGTGACGCATATATAATACACAGTACGCTATGCGAGCGAGGCGGCGGCCCTCGACACACGACCGGCTTACACTTAAGTAATCACCTTAGTAATCGATAGGAAGTCAGTTTTACTTACAATAATTTCGCTATTTATTAACTAGGGTACGACCCCGCACCGCCAAGTGACACAACCGGGTCATGGCACGAGGCAGGGCCGCGACAAATTTCATATATAAGTCTCTAAATATTCACTTCGGCGGGAGATCCGTCGTGAGCGCTGTGGCTGGCGACGCGCCGCGGCCGCCAGACGGCGCGCGCTGCCCTCCTTCTGCTATGCCCGCGACTCGACTGGGACTGCGTCCGAGTCTTCATGCGCGAGCCGTTCCTGTCGTTTCGCCCCGATCTACGACGAAACCTTAGTAACGAATATTGCTTTGACGCGTTGTAGCGCTCGGCTGGGGTGTGTTGCGGGAGTGCGGCGGGCCGGCCGGTCAGCGCGCGGCGATGCGACACAGCGCGGTGCGCACGGCGGCGGCGGCGGCGGGCACGGCGGCGCCGCACAGGCCCGATCAGAGCCTATCTTCCTCTTCTTCCTCTTCACCCTCGTCTCCGGCCTCCTCGTTCTCCTCCCGGTACCCTGGGTGTTCGCTGATTGCATAGTAATTTCCATTGTAGATGACGCCTAGTTCCCGTAACGCATCGCCTCTGATTGTTGCTTTGATCGTCCAGTTGTAGCAGTCGTCCGACTCCGACTCTCGATCCAGGCGCTCCACGTCCAGAATTTTGGAGCTTAGTCTCTCGAGGATGATGCCTATGTCTTTGATGGTAAGGTGCCGTTTCTGATCGACGCTCAGCTGGTCGATCAGAAGGAGAAATTTCTCGGAGGTGACAGCCTCGTCCTCGACGAGGGTGTTTTCTGTTTCGCTCTCGGAAGAGTCCCGGTCGCCGCGTCGTGCTGACTCCGCGTCGAGAAAGCGCACGTGACCCTTCGGCCGACCTTGTGGCGAAGCGCGCGGCTGCGCGTCCTGGATGGGCGAGGTGGCAACGCTCTTGTGCACGGCGATCCGACGCCCCTCCTCGTGCAGCGCACAACAGTGGAAGTCGCACTCGTCGGGCGGCGGCCGCGCGAGCGGAGCAGGCGAGGCGGTGGCGCGGCAGTCGGCTGTGTGCACGTGCACGCCCCCCGGCTGCTCGAGCGAGCCGGGAGCTCGCGACAGCCGGCGCGGCGCCGGGCCCGGCTCGTCGTGGTTCACGACGGTGATGTGTGGCGGTGCAGGCTGCGGCCTGTCCAGAGACGTCTGGATGACGAGCGAAGGTCGTCGGTCGGGCTTCGGTTGGCGCGAGGGAGAGCGCGCGGCCGGCGACGCCTGCGGCCGCTGGTCCCAGTGCAGCACCACCGTGACGCGCCCCTTGTTGTCCATGATCTTCCATGAAGGCGTTTCATCGTGCAACTCGAGTGCGTGAATAGTTTCGCATACTATCTTTGGTATGGCCGAAATAGCTGGAATGAATATATTTACCAGTTGAGCGTCTACTTTATGTGCTGCTTACAATAATATAATGCGCAAAATAAAGAATCTGTATTATTTTCAACTTGTTAGATAAGTAAGTAGGTTGATAATGGATGTCTCACCAGCCTTGATGACGTCGACTCCCGTGGGATACCATCGCTCTCCAGGCCGCAGCAGCAGCAATACGGTGTTGGGTGGGAGGGTGCGCCAGTACTCGCCGTCCTCGACCTGAGTGCCGTCACTCTCTAGCACCAGCCGCACCGGCTCGCTCGCCGCTACCGATAGCTTCTCCTTGCCTGGACGAGCAGAGTGGTAAATATATTACTCGTAAAGCACAGAACAAAAATATTTTCTAACTGACAATACATTGTAAATATTGTATTGTACCTTCGAAAGAAGATTCGCATATGAATAACTAACTTAAATGAAAATACAATCCCACTTTTATAAGAACAGAAACCACCTCAATAGAATATTATCCAAAAGTAGTGAAGTACAGAGACGAGTTGTCCGTACAACAGTTGGTCCAGACTAGCGCTAGTAGCTAGGGTGAGTGGAAAACAGGTCAGGCGAGTGCAGTAGGGCGAGTAACGCGGTTGACCTGCACGGCCGGCCTGCGCTCTACTGCTAATTGACGATCAAACCAGATCACTCGATTACATTACGACACCGGAATATTCCGCGTTTTTATCCCTTGTGGAATCTATACACCATTTTGAATTATGCTGCGTTTGTCTTTTGTATCTTATGATTTACGGCTAAAGGACCGGTTTACACGTGGTTGTTTCATTAAACCATTAGCGTTTTCAGCTAGTATTATACTTTAATACGTTTCATTACACAAATAGTTGTGAATTTCTGCTATCATTAAGAACTATAAATTTGAAATATCTATAACTTATTACCTAATTACTTCAACCACCCTAGATGGGGACAGAGGGAGTGCTGACCTCTTACTGGCTAAAAATCACTCCTCCTCCTACTCCAGGACAGAGGCGCGACACATTATTAAGTTAGTTTAGGTTAGAACCTCAAATACTGGACGTAATTCTGTTTATAACATTTTATTAATGATCATAAATCGACAGCTAATAAAAGTAGATTTGCGATGAAAGTCGTCAAAGTCAAGTTTTTTTATGTATGTCGGTCCAGCCATGGCAGATACAAACACAATGATATACCACAACCCGGATTGAAGCAGGAGAAAGAACGGAGTTGTTTTAATAGGTAAATGACTGAAACTCCCTCCCGTCTTTCGCCAAAAAGCTAAAGCTATTACAGCTCTTAATTTATTCATTTTTTTTGTTAGTTGAGTTCAACTTACACATCGGGGCATTCAACAATAAAAAATTAAAAAATATCATACAAACAAGATTGTATGAAACAAATTGCCAGAAACCCAAGCAATTATTTTAATTAATGTTTCACCACCTTCATAGAAACGTTCTTTAAATTTATCTGGTACATAATGGCTATTGAGACATTCTGAAACAGGTCCCTTATCTATATTATAAAGAGATCTCTGGACCCGAGCGCTGGTCGGATTGCCCAAAATTCATTCACTGTTAAATAGCTACAATGTTCCTGGGTACTGGCTATAATACATCACACTACGATTAAATAGAGCCGAGCAGCGGGTGAAGTTAGCTAGTCTGCTCATATATTATAAGCTCATATAGGTAACTAATGGAATGTAATATAAGAAATAATATAATATACGTAAATAAGCAACAGAAAAAGCGTTATATCACAACACAGGTTGTTTTAAAAAGCGGCACCAATCACTAATTACTATTTAATATCTTAAATAGTAATAATATTTTTATTTTTTTTCGTGCGATAAGCGGCTGCAAGTGGTTTCGTATCCAATTCTTTGGTCGCGCAAATTCTTGGAAGCTTTTTTAACCTTTATCGCAAATGTTTCAGTATTAGCTCATAGTCTAGAATTGTGACAGGTATGTGACAATAGACTCTCCTTCTAATTACATGTTACTCCTAAGATAATTCACAACAAGTCCCTATCCTTCCACCCACCCTAATGCCTAACTCCTCGATCCTCAAACAACAAAAGCAAGCTCTGTACTTGTAAACTTTCGGTGTTGCGGTTGTGTATGGGCGATGCTGACCGCTAATCTATCAGATGATCCAACTGCTCGTTTGTATATTCTAAATATTTTTTAATTTTCAAAATTGACAACTTTCTATAGATCTTGCACAGGAAATGTAACGCCATATATTATTTTAGCTACAAATATATTATTTTACGTTATCTCTTGCAGAGGTGGTGGAAAAATACGAGTACATATCATTAAATCAGTGAATTTATAACCTAATATTTCTTTAATATTGATTTTTCATTAGATAAATGTTATCTGAGGAATAAGATTGTTGCTGTCACTGTCTTACACAAACATTCTGACGCGACAGCATCATAATTAATCCCCAGGTAACTTTTATCTAACCATTGAAAAATCAGCCCTTATTTGAGTAGCCTATAGAAGTAAAGTGTGTGTATTTCTGCATACCTTCCGAGGTCAAAAGGTGTGAAGTTATGCATCTTTATTTTTTTATTAATATTATTATTCAGCTTTTTCAATGCACTCGTAACGGTTGCCCATGATTGATACTTATAACATAGCGTTGTTACTGCGTACCCCTATGGGGAATTAAAACCGTGAAATTATTTGGGCAGTTACTGCTTACAAATTTAATACCTTTTATACTTAAACAACTGTAAAAACAGATGAGAAATACAGTAATGTTTATGACGATATGTAGACACGAATATATTTATTTTTCTAATGCAAAAAAAGTTGCAGCAGAACTGATTCAGTCGTGCAAAACTTAACTTATTTCCAAAAAACAGGTACTATCTCTCATTCTATCCCACTAATGTTTGTTCTTGCTTGTCGAAAGTACGTAAAGCAATTTCACAAAATCCAACACTGTTGTTCAATCTAATCTATCTATGTACAAAGTGGGCGAGGTCCTTCCCCTGCCCCTGCCAGAGTCCTGTAGGTCACTGGGGTGAACCAGCGCCACGGTACATTCGGGACAGGGTGAACGTCGCCAGGGTACTGACCTCTGTGAATTAACTCCTCGAAGCTAGTGACCACCAGTCCCTTCCTCACGTTCCTTGAACTGTCCCATATCTTGAAAGGCCTCTTTCCTCTGACCTCCTGAAAATGTTAAAATGACCGGTTTAAATATTATAGCCACGTGACTTATCTTGGAAATCTGTAGTTGAAAAATAACGTCTTTCGTTTAAATTAATTTTCCTTTAGCGCGAGTAGAAAACTTTAAAACATGTTAAGTGATAACTGGAATTGGTATAGAATAGTCATAAGTTTTCTATACATACCATTTGATTCCATTATTTTATAATAGCTCATAGTTAATCATGTACTTGTTATATACTATCGACTGATATGTATCTCTTATCATTCGAACGTAACAGAATAAATAAATCAAGTTATTGCAAGTCATCAGTACGTCTTACAACATATGTTCGGGCAATAACTAATGATACCACTAAACTGATCATTCGTTACAATACTATAAAAAATTAATCGCATCATACAATAAAATACTACAACTATGCTACGCCCCAGGGGCTACGGCGTAGCCGTCTACGTAGTGCGTAGCGGTCGTCCGTAGCGCCTGCACTGGCTGCAGCGGTGCAACGCCCGAGCGACCTCCACCCGCCCCGCGCGCCCTCGTGTCCCCCGCGCGCCCCGCTGACACGCCCCGCGCGCCCCGCGCCCGGCACGCACTGTGCGTTGACCCACTGACATCACCGCCCTGCACGATCTTTAATCTAGACTGGGACTTGGAAACTTCTGAGCCATTAAAAAAGTTTCATCTCGAAAATTCGCGTGACATTACCATCAAATACTCCGCTCGCTGCCTACTCAACGATTTGTTTGCTCTAATTCTTTTCAATTGTTATCAAATTGTTGCGATAAATTGCCCATTGCAGGAAGTACCGCTGCGTCCGGTGCACGCTAACATCTACGGGTTCGCGGTCGTAAAGAATCCATTAGACGTAGTGATAGGGCGGTGCGCCGGTGTCATCCTATTACGATACGATATACGAGCCCGCGATAGCTTCCAGTGGATCCGACAAACATACCTCCTGTATTTCGACTATCATTTTTACTTCACTCACTCACTCGTACGTAAAAAAGTTCAAACACGCGTCACCACAACAAATACGTTTATTAAAAATAAAATATATGTATGCAATGAGCACTAGAGTGTTCAAGTTAGGATATCGCACGGTGCAAATAGAGGTTATATTGAATAGAAGGGAGGCGGGCGGCGCGGTGCGCGCCGGCGGAGCGCCGCGGCCGCACTGGGCGCGAGACGTGACCGGGTCGCGGCGCCCCGCCCCCGCGCCCCCGCCACCCGCCGCGCCCCGCGCTCTGCGCGCCCCACCCCGCGCTCGCTCGGGCCCCGCACTGCAGCGCTCACCCGTAATCTCTTGATGCCGTAAGATCTTGAAATTAGTGATCCCGATGATGCACTTTTGGCAGAAACAACAGTTCATCGAATACGAAAGCTTACTCGAAATGTACAATTTAGTTGGTAAGTATAAGGCTTATGTAGGTTACGTAGTACATGTTGTGGTTACTCGCGGAAGTTAAGAGGGTAGCACTAGTACAAGCGGTACCTAATAACGGCGAATGGGTACGTAGCGTCGTAAAATATAGGTTCGAGTTACATCAATAGACATTCACCTCTCACCATTATTACCTTCACTCTTATATAACTCGTTTAAATATCGTCTTAACTATCGATATAATAACATGTAACATTTTTAAATATTAAATAGACCTATCTATATAATCAATAAACATTCATTGTTGGTAATACATACTAGAATGGCAGTGCTACGAATTTCGTAGCAAGTGTGCTACGCTACACTACGAAATGACTGGTTATGTCGTGGTCGAAATCTCGATCAGGCACCTAAGCCGTAGTAATAACAACTTCTGGTTTGCTATGCCACTTTTCGAATAACTTCTATGTCTAATAGATACTTATAGAATATCTTCACTTTTAATATGAATACTATGATCATACCGAGATTAACGAATGTATTTAAATTTTAAACTATTAAATAGTTTAATATTATCCGTAAATTATGCAAAGCACAGTAACTATCGGCATATTTCTTAACTTTCTGAGTTTAAAACATAATAAGTAAAGGTATGTCTACGAGAATACTACGCTTGCTACAGACCTTCGCTACGCTGCTACGGGACTACGAATTGTGATGATATTAATATTTTTATTGATGCTTTAGATTGAAATTATTAAAAATATTAGTTACATTTTTGGTCTTCGCCTAGCAGAGGGTCTTTACAGGCTAGTAAAAAAAATCGTAATATTTTTCATGTAATTCGAGAAAATCTATCGTTTTTTAATAATTCTTTAATATAACGTCGTTACAATAACATGACGTGCACGCGTTACACACGTTAATAACGTCGGATTAACCGTAATTACGGCGGAGTTACGGCGTTACGGCCCACGTGAACTGTCACGTTAACGGGAATGTCATATCGTGACTTTGCGCCTTCTAATTTTAAAGCCTATAAGTTTGTTCTCTTTTGGTAGGCATTTGTAAGATTGGCATTAAGTTGGTTCTCTTGGAGTTCCGTTTGTAAAGTGTCAAGTTCTTGCTAAACTTATTAGATGGCCAAAAAATTTAAATATAAACATTATGATTGAAAAGTTCAGCTAAAGCTTTTTTGGATTTCTCTTTTTCTTTAACAAGTAAAAATACACCAATTTATGAACAAACACTCTAGTTTATACTTAGTCTGATAAATTGAGCTGGTTAGTTCAGGTAATTGGGGAAAGACTTGTGTATAATAGAAGGTTTAAATGTGATCCACAAAATATTATTCTAGATCTGTGTATATGTGAAACTTATCTCTAGTGAGCTGCGAATATCAAATGGCTCTATGCAAAATACCGACATTCAGATAATTTCGGTTAAGATTCAATAGAAACCCAATCGAGTCGGAAAAAGGTCAGAAGAAAGAAATAAAGAGAAGAACAATAAACAAGGTTAAACCACAAGCTTATTTCGTTTCGATGCTTTTGTTTATTTGACCTTTTATAACTTTTGTTGCTGATTGCTGACCATTTCAAAATTACGAGGCGTTAATGTTCTAACGATTAGAAGGAAAACTCAACGCGAACCCTACGATTCAATTGCTCATTATAAAAAGGGATGTTTATGTACGAAAACGAATGATAATCATGAAATCAGTCTTCAATACATTTTAATTTTTGTGACAGAATAATAAGGTATTGGATATTGTTATTGTCATAAATACATACATATCGAAGTCCGTCTCCCATTGCAGAGACAATAGTCAAAGTTAAAATCATTTATTACAACTTAACCATAAATAGGTAATTTTTGAAACGTCAAAATAGAATAGTAGTCTATCAGTATGGTCGTCAGTCGTGGTGGCCCGGAGGTTAAGGAGCCCGCTTCTCATGCATGAGGGTGTGGGTTCGAAACCTGGCAAGTACCAATGTGACTTTTTCCAAGTTATATGTACTTTCTATGATTATTTAGACACCACTGACATACGGTGAAGGTAAACATCGTGAGGAAACCTGGACTTATAATATCTAATTATAAGTTTGAAATCGCCAACCCGCATTGAGCAAGCGTGGTGATTAATGCTCTAACCTTCTCCGTATGAGAAGAGGCCTTTGCTCAGCAGTGGGCACTTATAGGCTGATGATGATGATGATGTTCGTCAGTGAAGATAGGTGCACATTCCAAATTGTAGATTCGAATGGAGAAGAACGGGCATGAAACTCCATATAAAATGGTATATGTATATAGTCATAACTAATACTCTACGTTATTTTTAAATCAAATATCATAACAAAGTGCCTTGACTCTCAAAAATATCTGAAATTCAAAACATATGCAGTGTTAGACAGAAAGGGAGCAAGGCCGTCCTTCTAAAATAGATGCCTTCGTCGCGGAGACCACTTCAGTATCTGACAAGGTTAACTGTCTCAACTAAACTTGTGAATTTTGTCAAGTTTTCGTTTATTTTCGCTATTATTTTGATCAATCTAATTTACTATATTATTTCAATAATATGTCTTTTAAAACTATACTTCGGTGAAATAAATGTGGAATGCTGACGTTTATGTAAACATGTCACGTCACAAAAAAATGTTTTCAATACGAACCAGTAGTTCCTGAGATTATAGCGTTCAAACAAACAAATAAACTCTTCAGCTTTATAATATTAGTATAGACGAGTTGTTGTTCGTTGGTATCGTTAAACTCGGAAACTGCTGGACCGACTTGATTTACTTAGGTTTTGAAATGGTAATGGAAGCCAACTAAAATATATTTGACCAGGAACAAAACTAAACTGAAATTATTACTCAAACAGTTTGAGGCGGTACAGAGTTTGCTAGGTCAGTTAGTATGTAATAAGATGTTTTTTAGTTATTATTGTGTTTATCTTACACAATTTACACATTTTAACTTTAAGTCAAATCAATGAGACAGCACACATCACTGCGTTGGAATTGTGTTGATACCACTTTTAAATTAGAACGATTGATACAAATATCATTACACCTACCTTCCTTTCTAAATGGGATAACATCACCTAGCCATGCTACGATGGACAACTTGATACAAAGCGTATTTTCTGTTAAATATTTCTACTCTATATTATAAAAAAAAAATTGAGATTGAAAACTGATTCATATTTTGATATCCCTATAGGTAAGCACAAACAATAGCACAAATGGCATCCATCCTACTATCGAGGTTTTATATTTAATATTAATTTTATTATGGACACGATAGAGCGCAAAGCTGAAACAATAGATTTTTTTTAACTTAGAAAAAGGATAACTTTGGAGTTAAATCTCTGTAATCTTACAATCAATTGTAGACCTTAATACGCTGTTGCTGAAGTAATTATTGCTTTAACGATTACAGTATTATGTAAGCACAAACACCTACTGCCTACCCACTTGGGCACACTTGATTGATCGTTCAAGTTACCAAAACATATGTTACTGTGTGTGACCTTACAAGTTAATGCTTGACATTTAGCAGAGTGATAAAACACGTGGGCTGTCAAGTATGTATTGGTATATTGGTAAGCGTGTAAAGTGGGCCTAATAAATATAGGTATGAACCTAAAACAAAAGATTATCAACAGCTCTATCGAGATTATAACGTCAACAAAACAAAAATAAAAGTATCTACGGAATTAATTATCATCATCATCAGCCTATAAGTGCCCACTCCTGAGCAAAGGCCTCTTCTCATACGGAGAAGGTTAGAGCATTTAATCAAAACGCTTTCTCAATGCGGGTTGGCGATTTCAAACATATAATTAGCAATTATAAGTCCAGGTTTCCTCACGATATTTGCCTTCACCGTATGTCAGTGTTGTCTAAATACTCATAGAAAGTACATATAACTTGGAAAAAGTCACATTGGTACTTGCCGGAATTAATCAATGCCATTATATTTTTCTATATAAAATGTCAGACACGTTTTTCTATTTTTATTTTACAGTTTGTCTCATGTCTCGTTGGGTCATGACGTTCACGGGCCAGTATATCATTGTGCTTATGAAAACATAATTATTGTTAAATTTGGATAAGTTCCTGCTGTACAGGCAATTGGAATAATCTATTTTATTAATTCATTGTGCAACATAAATGAAATAAACGGACTAAATGCAAGTGGAATTCTCACCAGTCAACCTTTGAAAGTAAACTCCTAGAAGGTGCAATAAGGAAGAAAACTTGAGCCAAACGTTACTACAAAACACAACTTAAATATACTTATCTGTAGATGTAATTACATAGAGTAATAAAGTTAATAAATAAATACATACCACATGTATACACATATAAATAGTATACACATCTATACTAATAATATAAAGAAGTAAAATTTGTAAGTTTGTATGTTTGTAAGTTTGTATGTAGGGGTAATCTTTGGAACCATTGGTCGGATTCCCAAAATTCTTTTACTAATTTGTAACTACAATTAAAACTATACTTCGTTAATTACTAATTTGTAACTACAATGTTCCCGAGTGCAAAAGGCTATAAAATATCACGCTACAATAAGATGGAGCCGAGCAACGAATGAAACCGCGTGGGAGTAGCTAGTACACAATAATATTACACTGCTGTTATTTCGAAACTAGCTTGATGTTAAAAGAATAATATTATAGATTCTTTATCATTAATTTCATAATCTATAGTATCTCATAATTAGTATTACCATAGCTAGCATTAGTAGCAAACAAAAGCAAAAATCCCATGTAATACTTTTACAGAACATTATGACCTTCACTGTCATTTATTACTATAACATTCACGACCTTTGTATGCATTATCATATACTATATTATTATTACAGGTACTAAACAACAATGTGGGTTGGAAGCAAACCCACGCAGATTCCTTGCAACGTCTAAAGGAAAATTCCCTGAGCTTTCTGATGTTGAAACATTTGAACAAAATTGTAAATAAATACCAATAAGGTTGAATATATAGGTTGAATACTTCCCACGAACGTTGCGAGATAAAGGTCCTTAAATTGTTTTAATTAATTAGTATAAGTGTGGGTGTGCACACCTTTGCACTGTCCTTCGGGGATTCGAACGTGATTTTAAATCATCATTATTTTATATAGCTATCATAGTCATAACATGAAATTAGTGGCGTGGGCGTCCAGATTGATGACAACCAGCGCTGCACGCGGTTAGTGGAGCAGGGAAGTGAACGTTTGTTAACTGGTGTGGGAATATTTTGATTGGTTTACGTTTACGTACTTAACTGAACATATTTACTTAATAGAAAACAAGAAAATTATAGTATTTTCAAATTTTATTATTTATTTTCTACCATTGACAGCAGAAGATGCTCACAACACTTTTTAAGGTGACTTCTATTTAGATGTGGTACTTTTTAATCCGTGTTTAACCACAGTCAAATACGTAGAGCATCTTTGTAAAACTGCTTGGTAATGGATCATATCAAAAAATAAAACTTCAATATTGCCAATAAGGTTCAAATTCAAACATTCTATGAAACAAGAACAATGTTGAAATTTCTTACATACTGAGACATATTATGGATTTAATATAATTAACTCGTACCCCAAGAGACATAAATTGCAACAGTTTATGACTACCGCCCTTTACGAGGGTAAATGAGCGTACGGGTAATGAGCAGCGAGCTACCGGCAGTTGTGTATGAACAGGCGATTTTTACAAAACCAAGAATAAGTTGAGAGAGTAGAAAACATTAACAGTATTACAGTATAATGTGGACAAGAAATGCATTTTTAAAGAAATTTAGTTTTTATAACCTAAGTTCAAAGTTATCTTTTCTTTTTTAAGAACACGTAGCCCCACACCAGGCTTTTCTCCTGTGTCGTGGGTGCGTTTACAAATATACAATTTCACCAATACACATCTCAACCAGACCCGGAACAACTATTTGTAAATCACACAGAGTTGTTTCGTGCAGGAAGTGAACCCGCGACACGTTGCGCGGTAAACAGTTGCCTAGCCACCGCGCCAACTGTGCAGTCTTTTTTATACGCCTACCTAAAAGATTATGCACTCACTTCTCACTAATGAAAATTTATTGGCAAAAATTGTCTAGTGGGTACACAGCCGTGTACCGTGCCGTGTTGGACGGTAAGCAGCTGTTTATTAATGCAATAGTAAACTTAACTTTGCAATTTTGCTCAGTTGAATCTTTGTTCCAATACCATGGATAAAGAGCGACAGTCTTATTCAATATCGTACGAAAATCCAACCTTTAATTGTTGAATTCATTGCGTTTGTACAGACAGACAACAGGGTAATGATAATGTGCAACTACTAGACAGTAGCTTTAAACTTATTATACAGTTATTGTAATAATATTGAATTGTTATTATACCCAAATGCGCAGAGGGGATGAAAGTCTGAAAAAACTGATTTACGTTGGGAAAACCAAAGGCAACAACCAAATAGACCGATCAAGTCAAAGATTCATCGTCTTCCGAATTTTCCGCGGTAGTGAGAAATGCCCTGTATCGATACCGGTGGAGGTGGATCATTCACTCCAGATGTAACCCCGATGCTGATCAAGATCCTCAGATATGAGGGACCGATTATACCTAAATCCCTTTAAAAAAGAGTCTACCTAATTAAATCTCACAATCAAAGACCACAACTAAGAATGCTTATTGAATTATAAAAGAGCTATCAGTGGTTCATGAGAGACTAGATCAGTCAGGTCAGCTAAATTTATTCAGCAGTCAAATAATATCGCCAGACTATTGATCTAGACGGGAACTGGGGCAGCTTTGATTAAATTATGCTGCTGAGCTTGGTTATAATGGGTGAGCTGCAGTTTTAGACAAACATCACTCAATACCCTGGACCTTCTGAGTTAATTATACGAGTTATTGAGCTGATGATTGGTTCAAATATTTGTTCACAATAGAATAATCATTAGTGTTAGGTTAATGTAATGGTGGACTTGTAGTGTGAATGTTTTTTTATTTTTCTGATATTGACCAGTATTCGTTCGTGTGATATTTCTTTTGTTAAAAACATACGTGTCAAATACACATTACAAAAGTTATCCATGTGTCTATCTATCGATGAATAGAAAGGAACTTCAATTAGAAGTATATTTAAAATAATACACTTATTTTTAATTTACTTTGGTTTTACTAATGGCAATTAGATGTATGTGTAATACACATGAGTTATCAAATGACTTTACCAGGTAGCTCAAGGATCACATCATTTGTATTACTCATTACTGAAATCGTGCATCAGTTTCCTTGTGCTGGAGACAAGTACCTCCAGCGAGGCCAGCCTGACAGGTCACGTCTTAAATTAAAATACTTTCTCAAGTCCATTTAATAACGGGCTCGCTATCACCCGCTGACATAAAACTGATAATAATCATCGATTTCCCATCATTTTAATTTAAAGGAACGCTGGGTTCCTCTGCCCTCTCTCTGTCTTCGGGGAGGGGACTTTATGAGGAGATTAATGCTTAAACGAAGGAATTAAAAGGATCTCCTGTGAGCCTCGCCGCTTGGGAATCGATATTTAGAGGATTTCCGAAACGCCTCCGTTAGTTGTACATATTTTAATGTAAAGATTATAATGTTCTTGACAATAGAATTGTTAACTTGTTATCGGGATCAATTATAAGAAATGTTATTCTTTAACTGAGCTGTGATACCAGAAATTTACTTAAAAATTCATTACCGTGCGGAAATATGGAACTGTGCTCAATTAGCCACTTCAATGCTATACTTTTTCTATAAGTTAAACTTATGTCTATACTGTTTATGCATCCCAATAATTGAAACACCATACCACCGTACATTGGTGTCTCAAACTCCAAACCACATAACAATACATATAAATCAAAGATCTAAAAACAAGTTGCCATCCAAAAATAATATTATATTTTCGGACAAATTTTCCAACGGAAAACGGGCGATAAAATATTATTTAGCCGAGATCCTGATAAGAAAAATTAAATCCGTCCTGCGGCCGACTTTAAATTGAGATGAACGGAGATTGTACTTATCTTTCTGCTAAGCTTTGTGCTCTATATATAGCTATGTGATATTTTTAGTTTTGTCACTAGTGGTCTGTTGTGGGCTCCCACATTAATATTTACTTTTCTAAATAATATTAGTATAGTCTCTTAAAAATTAATAAATGTTATTTTAAATATTACCCTTTGATCTACTAAAATAACGTTGTAATCATGATTTCTTGTACCAGTAACGATAAAGTAGGGAGACGTGGTACCTGTAAGAGTTACTGCGCCTCTACGTTATTCTTATATTCTGAACTTGTTATAGTTTATAATATAGTTTTTATACTCTTTACCAGCTTTTGCCCACGATTGTTCGCATGGAATAGTGACTTCCTGCAGATTTTTGGTTTAAGACGTAAGTCCTTTCTCGAGTCCCAAAACTATGTCTGTATCAAATTTCAGAAAAAAAATACAGATAGACAGACAGAGCTACTTTAGCATTTATAATCCTAGTTTGGATTAGCATTTATTACTCACAAAACTCTTACGCTTATATCTGTAACTCAAAATACAAACTGTATGCTGAGACCTGTAACTCTCTCAATGATATCAACAGAAACATGTTGAAAATTATGTATTGATATTTAAAATTGATGTTCTTAATAACTGGTTTCTATCTTCGTCCCGAGTCTCGCCATGAAATTTATTTTAGAAGCCTTTAAGAAGTTCATAGAATATTTACAAATGATTACTACATAAGTTCTAAATAGGAATAGTTTTGTCTGTAATATGTACAAGATGAGAAACCCCTGTGTAGCTATCTTTTTAGGGAAGAAGAAGAGGGCTGTGCCTACTGTGAGGCTATCAGATTTCTAGCTGTGTCTGCATGCTTTCGACATAAGTAGTATAAAACAGTGATGGTCTTGGTCTTGTTAGGCAGGTATTTGAATACCCTAACAAGACCTTTTAACTTTTAAAAGTCAGCTTCAATCAAAAAAATGAGAAAAACAATCCAGTTAGTCAATTCGCATGGCAAATAACTTACCGAAGTCCCAGGGCATCAGGCCTTATTCAGAGTACTGTTCAAAAAGCTGTTATAAGTTATAGTATACCTATACTAGCAGACCCAGCCACGCGTTGCTGTGGCAAAGTTTCTTGTCATATTACATATAAAACAAATAATTTGCAATAAAATAATATTGTGGCTTTAAATTGAGATGTAAGCTATCCTATCTTTCAAGTTGGATCAAAATGCACACGGAATGCAAATCAAATTTAAAATCGGTTTAGTAGTTTAGGAGTCCATCGCGGACAAACACGTGACACGAAATTTTTATATATAAAGAAGAAGATAAGAATGAGTTTTCAAAGTATAATGTGCAGATTTAGATATTTTTTATGAATAACGCGGTGTTTTCCTTTATGGCAATAAAACTAGTGATATAGTAATATTACTTACATAATGGTGAATTATGAAAAAGTTTAAAATATTAAAGTTTAAAATAACTGCAATTACGATCTCATCATAAGAGAAATATAATTTATCCTTAGTTTTGCAATACGGTAGACACAAGAAAGTTAAAGAAATGTATCATTATTATAATGTTGATGATAACAATGATGTGCTCTTGGGGTTAAGGCGCCCATTTCTCAAACATGAAGGTACCAACTACCCATTACTCAACTTGAAACCTGGCCTGACCATGTGACTTTTCCCAAAATATATGTACTATACACAATAATAAGACACCACTGATATACAGTCAAGATAAATATTCTGAAGAAATACCACTTATAAATTAATTTGATTTGAAGTCGCTCTTGACCAAAGTGTTGTTCCTTCTCCGTATGAGAAGAGGTCTCAGCAGTAAGATATTTACAGTTAAAAATGACTGCACAGTTGATGTAGTGGCTTAGATGCCGGTTGCCGTGCGACGTGTTGGGTTCGATTCGCAAACAGAACAGCTTTTTGTGTGGTCCATAAAATTGTTGTTCCAGGTCTGAGTGTGATGTGTATGTGAGGGTAATATTAAAGAAAATACCCGTACCGACCGTAGAAAATATTTGTGTAGAAAAACGTTTAAAAAACATAAAAAAGCTGATGATTCGAACGTGGTACAATATATTGCGCATATTTATAGAAACCCTAAGAGAGAACTCGAACCCTCTCAGCTTCAGTACGTCCGAAACAGATGTTGGGCAACCGGACACCCTATTTGACAATATCTGTATAACGACTATGATCCTATAATTTGGTTTAGAACCTCACTTGTATAAACTATGTGTGTTTCACATAATTTTATGGTGATCTTATTTGTAGGTATTGAATCAGGTCCTAAGTGGTCCTAACGGTTTGTTTCTTCGTGGGTAACCATAGTTCTCTTGTCTCTTTCTATACAAATGACGAAATTCTCGTTAAAAAAAAATACTGATACTTTCATTGCTTGATTGACTACAGGGTGGCTGGGCAACCGGCTGCCGCGCAACAACAACTCTTTATGTGATCCACAAATTGTTGTTCCATGTCTGGGTGACATTTGTTTGAAAAATATGTACCTACATTATAATGATTTAAATTATCTCTTGCTCATTTAAAAAGATATTACTTTATTTTTAATTAGGTACACACGAAAGGAAATACTAATATCCTTTCTAGTTATACAATAGTTTTTAATCATGAAGTTAAGTAATAAGTTTGATATCCAATGAAGTCATGAGTACCTAATATTGTTATCAATAATTTTTTTCTTTATATTTATGAATTTTTCACAATTGTTATTATGACAGAATGTTAATTTTGATTCATGTAAACAATAACTTGTATTTAAGTTCGTGAATGTCGTCAACATCGTGAACCTCCATTATGGGCAATCTATGTAGTTGAGGATCGTAAATTCGAAAATGAGTATCTTACAAATACAATTAGAAACAAAATACACTTTTGCCTAAATTAGCATTATCTGGATTCTTGTGTATCGTGGGTGCGTACAATTTCACAAACACAAGATAGGGAGACTCACGATAATAATTTGTGAATCGTTCAAAGAGTTGTTTCGTGCACAAATCGAAGTTGCCAAACGTTATGTCGCAGCCGATCGTATAACCAACGCGCCAACCATGCAGTATTAATTATCTACTATAATAGTACAGTATATCCGCTATTATTATAAATATTGTCGACTTTATGCCATACGTAATTACCTAGTGTCAACTCTTTACAATAAAAACTCAAGTCCAAATCGTTTGGTACATAAAGTTAAATTGACAGATTAGAAATAAAATTGCAAAATAAGTAACAATATTCTGCTAAATGTTGGTAAGTCATGACTTAATAATAAAAAAGGTATAAACGTACACAAGTATGTAAATTAATCATAGTGAATCAGAAACCACTGATGATAGGTAAAGGAAAACATCGTTCGAAAACCAAAATTTGTTATAACTACTTTGAAATCGTCAATAACTGGTACAGCCGTGATAATTAATCCTCAAGCCTTCTCCATATGAAAAGATGTTTATAGGCTGCTGATGTGTGTGTATTAATAATTATGATTTTTTTTTCAATCAAATTGTTACCTATTAATTATACATAGTTAAGTTGCAGTCAAATGAATCGTCTATTGACTAATCGTGTTCGTTAAGCCCCACGCGGTATAGTTGATCAAATTGAGCTAGTGATTTCCTATTTACGTTGAAAGTATAGTTAACGTTTGTAGATAACGTGTACCTGAGACTATCGCGAGCGAGAAGACGCCGTTGCCCTGCGGTGGACAGTTATAGGTTCATTTTATACATAATTACATCGTATATTATATTATTGTACGCAATTTATAGTACAGTATGACATGCAAGTAACACAATAACACGTCGTTTCCTTCTTCTAGCAAAAATCTATAAATAACATCACTAAGCTACGGGCTACGCAATGCTACAACTGTGTGCTACGGACCTGCTACGTCCTGCTACGAGTGTGCTACGCATGTGCTCAACCAACAGACATGTCAATTATTTGTAAAAATGTCTACTTATTTAATACTTTTAATAGAAAATGTATCTACCATATCCTTGTAGGTATGGGCAATGTAAATGTAGACTATAAATCACATAGGTAACAGGCGTGTGGCTGGTATAACTGGAATGTATTGATTTCATGTAAAGTTTGTTTTAGACAATTCCTTGTAATGAACACCGTAGGTTGGCACAGATTCTGATTAACGCAGGCTGCATGTGCAGTACCGCTGTACAGCAGAGTGAGCGAGACGGACGCATGGCCAGCGGCACGCGAGCGAAGGGGACACCGGCTGCGGCACTGCCGTACGCTTACGTGCCTCGCTGCCGACATCAGGGCAGATCCCCACCGCAGTACATAACTAGACATAACACACACTCTTCACCACTAAGTACCACTGCGATGCACAGGAATGAGGCTCTATTCTATGATCTCTAGAGGACGGCGGCGGTTTCTGTAACGGTATCTAAGAGGCCTAGCCCAGGGATTGGTCTCGAGGGGTCAAGCGTGGCACGATGCGGCGCGCTATGCGGGTCAGAGAGCGCGGGGCGTGCGGCGAGCGACGAGGTGATAGTCACCATGTCTCCGGGCGTGTCAGCGATCACCGGTTACATAAGAGGGCGGAGGCGGCGGAGGGCGCCGGTCGCGTCTCGGTTACCTCTCTGGCCATCGCGGCATGTCCGCCGGAGGCCGCGGGCGGCGCGCGCTCACGCCGCCATCGTTGAGGGCCAAGCCCGGGACTCGCGTCGCGACTCGCGGAGCACTTGAGCGGCGCTGCGCCGCGTGGGCGGCGATCGATGGGGGCCGCACGCATGCGCCGCCGGAGCGAGCCGAACACCGCCGAGCGATGCCGAGCGCGGCCGCGGTGGTGCATCCGCCCTGACCCAGTTGCCGCGCACACTGACCCGTTTCCCTCGCTTCCCTCGCCGCCTCCACTGGAGCGAGTTAGCGATCGCTCGGATGCGACCTGCCCGCCTGCCCGCTTGCCCGCCTGCCCTGATACACTCCACATACGTGCACTGATTGCACTATTTAGATAACATGTTCAGATAACGCTCTATATTTATTGTAGTGCTACACTACTGCATGTTGTAACGAACCGTAAAGTCAAACATTGTTTTCGAAATGCCGCTATTTTATTGACTGAGTTTACTCAGCTATGTACAGCATTGTTAATGTTTGTAAACATTTAACAGTTAACTAGACAGATGGCAAGTTAGTCATTAGGTGCCCTCATTCTTGCAGCCAATCAAATTATCTTCAAGCTTAATTCAATCTCGATCTAGTGCCGGCCCGTGGCCTGCTCTAATTTCTCTGCAAAGTGAATGATATTAAAAATTCTAGGGAGTAGAGCTTTATATTGTTAGCTTGCCCCTTGATAGTATCCAGCATGGAGATCATGAGTCCTGGCCACCAAGCGAGCAATGGGTGACTGTCACGCGACCGGTAATCCGATTAGTTGCGACTAGTCGGAGGAGAGAAATCGTATTAGGGATAAACCCATTTGCGGCCAGAAGCCGTGTTAGTGTCCCGAAGTTCGGCTGCCATGAAATCGTGTCAAAAGTCGAGCATCCGACTAATACAGTTAGCTATAAAACGTGATTCTGTTTCAGTTTTTATTCGATTAAACACATAAGTCTATTGAGCTCAATTTTATAAATAAGTTGGAAAGAAAGATAGGTCGGTTTTTGTACCGACGTTCATCTGGCTCTTTTAACTGGAGCCAGCTGAAAGTAGTAGTACAAGTAGGGGGATTGGCATCACAAATAACAGAACTAGTTATTTAGATTAAGACTCGTTTACATATGATTATATTTTTTTCCTACTAAATAGTTTATACCTATAATAAAGCAGACGTGAAAAAGTGTCCGGCTGAACATTTAATTAGGTACTAAATCTTTTGACGATTTAAATGCCTTAATTGTACGTTTATTATATTATTATCAAAGTCAGCTGACCCGAAAGTTAATTCGTCAGTTAACAAAATTATAAAACAACCAACATTATTTTCCATATTGTGGCCCTACTTGGGTTTCAATTTTTTAATACCTTAAAGTTAGATGTTACATTACGAGTATGTCCTCGTTCTCTGTCGCTCCATAACGTTTGTAGCAATTTGCATCCCGCTCATTTAATGAAATACCTAACTTCAGAGCGGTACTTAAGGGTACAGTAAAATACAAAAAATAAATAAAAAAGGACTTCCTATACTAGTAAGTCGTTAAAAAGGCACAATAAAATTATGAAATTAAAGCCATATTTTTATTTAGTGGCTAACAGCAGCGATGGTCAGCATTTATGTATGTAATAATATTAATCCATAATGTGATTTTGTTTCAGTTATTAAATTAGTTTAAAATTCAATGTCAATTAATAAAATAATTTTAGCAAAACAGTATTTAGTAAAAAAATACTTCAAATTGAAACATGATACATTTCTGAACGAAACTACAAACAAGGTTGTCAGTTGTCAAGAACTAACTGTCAAAAGTCAGCTGCAAGCTGCAATCGGAGATGAGAGCAGTGTCTCGGCCGATTTATTTATTACTTTCTCAAAATAATCATTCCAATATAAATATTTAGAAAGTTATATTGAATGTAAAGTACAGTTTCAGAGCTAATATTATTCGTAATGTGCCATCTCATATGAGACTTATTCGTGTGATTCAGCTCACGAGATCGAAGAACGGATGGAATGTTGCTGCTGTGTACAAGGTAAGTACTTGTATAAATACTGTTTACTTATGTAGTTAGCTCACATGACGGGACAGTATACCATGGTGCTATTGAAAAAAGTATCTAGCCCTGTTTTTTATTGTTTCTTAATGGCGTTAGCGTATGCATTTGAGCATCAGACACCCACGCAAATTCTCGAGCGTAGGGCCGCTAAGTACTCCGAAGTTATATTTAGATACTTGTTTAGTGTCTTCGTTTTATTTACATACGATTGACTTAAGCTTCTTTTTATGTCGCATCGCACGACTAACTAATGAATTCTTGATGCAGGTGAACAATTTAAATACATGTTTATTAATATAAAATTAATAGTAAACAGCTCCTGTTACTGCTATGACATCATTATTACTGTTTTTTTGGTATCTCGGAGGTTATCTCACAGAAACATTTGTATCTTACTGACCCATTTAATTAATGGAATCATTAGCTTCTTGGATTACTTTGTTTTACATGTGAAAACAAAGATCACATACTTAAACATGATTAAAGAATAAATGAAAGTGTAATAATTTATAGATTTATGAATTTAAAGTAAGCTTAGTAAAGCTGGCAGGGCGACTGGCTGCAGCACTATGTGTTGCGGGTACAATTCCTGCATGAAACAACTTTTTGTGTGTCACATTGCTGTTTCGGGTCTGGGTGTTATGTTTATATGAAATCAATATTTGTAAACACACCCACAATACATGAGATAACCCTAGAAAAAAAATGAAGCATAAATATCTTAAAAGAAACAATAACTAAATAACATGTTGTAAATTACAGAACTTTTTATCATATTATACATTAATGTATTTGTATCGGTAGTTCCATCTCCTCCATGTTTTTATTGTGTCGTGCAGGTGGCGGGAATGATGTTGGTGAGGATGAACATGCGGCTGGCGCTGGGCGCGCTCTGTGCTGCCGTGCTTGTGTTCACACTGTTCTGGGGACACTGCGGGGACCTCTCGCGGAGACCCAGTATGTTTTTAATCATTGTTGTAAATTAACCACAAATTCTTTGAAGTAAATTACTAATTTACTCTCCTGTCATTCATTGTCATAAAAGAAAAACTCAATTCTTTCATTGAATAAGTAAAAGCAATAATAAATAATAAATATAATAAGTGAAGAGAAAAATTAAAAATCATTGTTTAAAACTATGTGTTGTCCAGTAGGTTCAGTGCTATCGAACGCACTGTCAGAGCGCGCCACCCCGGACGAGATCGAGTGCACCATCAACGGCGAATACTCCGTCACGTGCCGCCGCGACCGGGAGCACGACGAGGTGTTCGTGCCGTTCTCGCTTGTGCACAAGTACTTCGAGGTAAGAGACAATAAAACATCAATTAAATATCTATAATAATCAAACATATTCATTATCTTTGTGTTAAAACTATCCTGACACAATCTCTATCAAGCTGTTCAAAAAATATGAATTTCAGTGATGCTTGAAACTAGTACAGATATCCTGTAATATACTTAATTCAAAAATTATATTTTAATTAATCCTAATTTTTATTCTTTATCTTATTATTTATCTTCATGTATAGTTAATGTTAGAGCAACGCAACAGGCTGTTTTCACAGTTTTTCATTGTTTTAGCATCCACCTTGGAATCTAATCCCAATTGTTCCATTTTCAAAATTCTCTGTGTATATAACAGTAAATTCTGTTTATTTGCTCGCTTTTAAAACTTCTTCAAAATGCACATATATAAAAAAATACATACATACACTAAAACTCGCATTTATTATTATAACTTCTCCGAAAACGTCGAAGGAAACCTAATCGCATTTAACATGAGGTTCATTAGCCGCCAGTACGGCTACCGGCCTCAGACCTTGCTGATAATAATCCTTATCGATTTACACGTTTCGGGCCTATTGCAGATAAAAATAGAAATTAATAGAACACACCTACCTATGATAGGCCGCCTCTAAAACTATTTACATATTGATTTATAGTATGAGTAGATATGACCAAAAAATTTGTACCAACTCCCACAGCAGAGAAGTGTTAAGAAAGGGATATCAAGTTCCAACCTTATCAAGTCGGCGAATAAACCGAACCATACAAGCTAGGCGTCATGTAATAATAGACTATGTTATTAGGACAACAATCTAATTAAGATTTTGTTATCTAGCAATACGACAATACTATTATATTATTTAAATCACTATACCTCTTTGTGAAATAAAGCGTATTACTATAATAATTTCTTATCATCATCCAGATTTACGGCAAAATAACAACAGCAGATGGTGTAGAGAAATTCGAATGGTCACACAGCTACGGTAAGATCTACCATCCAAAGAAGAAATATGACCCTCGCGGCACATTCACCACTTTTGAGAACTACAACGTGGAAGTCAGGGATCGCGTCAAATGCATCAGTGGCATCGAAGGGGTCCCTGTGAGCACGCAGTGGGAACCACGTGGATTCTACTATCCAACACAAATAGCGCAATTTGGCCTTGCCCACTACAGTAAGCACATTACAGAACCAGAACCAAAAAGAAAAATAATAGATGATGGTGAGAAACATTTAGAAAATTGGATCATTAGTAAGGATGCTTACATGGCGCGAGAGTTTGATACTTCTGTCCAATCAAACGTGTTAAGGTTTTCCACATCAGACCATGCGGCCAGTCAAGTTTGGCTCAAAGTAAATGTGACGCAAGACTTTGTGCTGAGTGTAGATCTGCAGTTGAAGCCCAATTCTTCTATGACCGTAGTGCTGCAGAACAAGGATAAGAAGGAAACTGTGTATCTCCATTACGTTACTAGTACACAGTTGATTTGGGCGCAAGTGAGTAGTTGATATATATTTCTAATAAGAACAGAGTGCTTCCAAATTAACATAATAGTATTAACATGATGTATAGTTTCATCCTCAAATAAAATGTACCTAAGTAACCGCAAGATTAATAACTTATTGTTATATATTTAAAAACACATTTATAGTAATGCGTAATACAGTACCGATATTAAATAATCGATTGTTCTATTGTTAATTGTAATAAACTATAAAGTTTATAGTGGAACTGCTTTGTTTAGGATGACCACATATACTACGGCATAGGACTAGACCAGCAATGGCGCCGTATCACCAGGGACCTGATCATTGACATGCAAAAGGGTTGGGCACTGCAGGACAGGCCTAAGAGAAGGTCGCCTAGGAATAAGTTCAAGGTAAATTATTAAAATATTTATTTTAATTGACAAACATATTTGATAAAACATGTTCACAAAACTGCATTTGATTAGTTATTTAATTAAATAGAGATGTATTTCGTACAGATAACTATAGGAACTTTCCTCAACCTCAGTTATCTCGATCGCATAAAACAGACGTATAACAACGCTTGTACTTATTACACCACTTATTAGCCCAGCAACGCTGGCACTGTATTTTGACGTGCAAGTGAGCTTGCCGGAGGCCCAATCCTCCTCCCTTCCCAATCTCTAAAATCTCTTACCCCCAAACAACCGGCAACGCAACAATTCTAGTGTCGCGGCTGTACATGGGCAGCACATTATAAAATTAGGTAATCCGTGTGCTCATTTGTTGATCTCTTCAATATAAAACTTGAATAAACGAGAACTCTAGACAATAAAAAAAAAAATAGGTAATTTTTTAAATTTGGTTTGTATAATGTTAGATATCGAGTATAATCCTGAGCGGCAGTGGGTCGCTGGACAACGTGACGGTGTCGTGGAGCGAGCACATGTGGCAGTTCTATGCGGCGGCGCGCTGGCTGGTGCGGGCGCAGCGCGCGCGCAGTGGCGGCTGGCCCATACCCGTGCGCAGGCGCATGGCTGCTGGCGTCGCTGAGCTTAAACCTGGCTGGTAATATAAATATTATTATGTCTATGCTTCTCGTTAGGTGAGGTTTCGCAGTGCTTGACGAAAATAAAAACTTCAACTATCTGACTGCCATTAGTCAGTCAAATATCTGATGTTGTTGTTACAAAGAATTGTAGTATGGTTTACTAAATGTATAAAGAAACAATGACGACGTTACCTGTACAACCAACACGCACCTATTGTTTGAATGTTTTTTTTTCACACGTAGGTACCTACGGTAAACGTACCTACTCGGCCCATCGCCAGTCCTTCAATAGCTTTGGTCCAATGTTATCAGCTTTCTTTAATTTTGGTTTCTAGGCATTCTGCAATGAGCCAAGGGCATGCGATCTCCCTGCTATCCCGCGCATACTATGAAAGTGGGGACGCGACATACTTACAGGCGGCAAAGCGCGCGCTGTACCTGCTGGACGTGCCCAGCCACGCCGGCGGAGTCAAGGCCATGTGGATGGACAAATATGTTTGGTGAAACACTGATATTATATTTAATTTTCTGTCAATAACACCTTTAATATTATAGACTATATCATTACCTAGCTGCCCTTGGTTGTAATTGCCACCTCATCTTTACATTTTTCCCCAAAAGAATACATCGAAACAAACATTAAGTTTTTGATTGCCTATAAAAAAAATTGAAGGCTAATCCTCCGCTAGCATTGAACAACACTGTCAGTACACATTTATAACGATTCCTTTCCAACAATTTCAGGTACGAAGAGTACCCAACAAAACCACCTTTGTTCGTTCTCAACGGCTTCATCTACACATTGCTAGGCCTTTACGACCTGCACATCATCGAGGGAGAAAACTCCATCTCTTTGGCAAAGAAAATGTTCGACGATGGTATGACATCCTTAAAGAACTTACTGCCCCTATTCGATACAGGAAGTGGAAGCTTTTACGACCTGCGACATTTTACTTTAGGAGTCAGCCCTAACATTGCCCGTTGGGATTACCACGCGACCCACGTCAACCAGCTTTATCTTCTAGCTGGCCTAGACAACGACCCCATACTCATTAATACGGCGAAACGATGGGAAGGCTACATGCAAGGAAAGAGGGCGGCACACAATTGAGATTAGATCTCAGCAGGCGAAACCTGCGTTGTTATTCTACTCATCTGTTGAGATTCTAACGGTGGGCCACGTTTTCTATCCACATAGAGTGTTTCTATGTAATACTGCTCTTTATCTAGAGTCTTCTAACTAAACTGTTTTTCAGTGAGACAGCGAAAACGTGGCAAAAAAACGTTATTCTAAATAATGTTTTTTGTAGGTAATTCAGGTTTTGATCGAGTTCGGCGTGAGCCGAACGGTTGTTATTGGTCCGGATTCGGTATCGTTCTATAACGGTTTCGTATTCCAAATATGAATTCAAACTCTGTTCGTTCTATGTTTGAACGTACCGAAGTTTGTCGGGGATGCTCGAATAGCGTGATTCGAGTTCGTATTTACGAATTTAGCCGAAGGTATGCCGAAGTTACTTTTCAAATACAGAATTGTAACCGACTGAATGGGTTTTCGGGGATTTGAGCCAAATTGCTCTGGGACTGTCTGACTATAAGGTATACAAGCAAACGCTGGTTAGTTTAAGAGACCGATTCAAATGGGTGTAAATAATGTCAGGAGAAAATAAGAAAAGTATTTTTCTACGACAAATGCATCAAGTTCTAAGTACCTCCGATATAAGAATCTGTAGTAAAATAATGTTTGTAAAGTTGAAGAATATTATAAAAGGATCAACTAGAGCCGTAAGCAATAAACTTGTTTAGAAACATTTCTCTTTATAGCGTGAGTTTATATGAGAATCTAATTTAGCTGAAGGTCGATTATACTACATATCATAAAATAAAAACGCTTTGAAACATTCGTTTTGCGGTAGTAGTACTCAATAGCCGATAGATTGCAATACATAGTTTAGTTGGTCCACTAATTCAGTGCCAATAACGATTTCTATTGAATAAAACATGAATGTCTAAAATTCATACAATAGTTAAACCTTTAAGCAGCCTTCTAAGGTTTATGGCGCCCAAAAACGACAACAGCGCCACCACATGTTTCTTAAGTTACTCCAATATTAATTGCACTGTAATCCTAGTCTCGACAAGTACACCCGAGTATTGAACCCAAAGAGAATTTGTATTTTATATTGTTTTAATAACAATTCGATGAAATTCAAGCATTAACCGTTGAAGACTGATGAAAAAAACAATTTTTTAATATTAAAATAAGAGTACTGATGCAAGTTAAATGTGTCTAGACTATAAATTATCATTATTAGTTGAAACTTGCATTTCTAGGCTGGTTTAAATATTTTAGTTTTTTGTAAAATTGGCTCAAATTGTTTGTGGTATTTATTGTTCCCGCTAAACTTTCAGTTTTCATTGTACTCTCAACTTATCTTCTTGTGATGTGTTGATTTTTCAACCATAAAATAAAATAAGTTTCTAGTAATTAGCTCCAAGTCGAATATCAATAATTTTAAGGATAATTTTTGACTAATTTATGTGCTTTTTTCAATAAGTTATTGTTTTTTTGACATTGATTAATAATTCTAATATTATAGAAAATCATATCAAACGGTATATAAATTGACACAGCTTTTGATGTGTTATGAGAAATAATCTTATTATATTATGACATAGAAATGTTAAAGACATAATGCCAATAATTTTTAATGAATACTGTACTAAAACAAGATTATCTCTTTCCTTTAATGTTACATTACAGTTGTTCTTGTCTCTTTCACACTTAGTGATTGAGACAGCTATATTTTGTCTTACTTATATAGCGCCTTTTTTTTCTAATGATAGTAATTTTCTTGCCATAAAAGAGTTTTTTATAAAATTATTTATTTGTTTCTGACATTTTTATAGATTACTTTGTTACATAAACGCAGATGCGCCTCAAATCTAACATTAATGTTAGCTGAACACTGGAAATTATTGCAAAGAGAGCAAAACATTATTTTTTTCAGTATTATGAGATTTTTTTGCAATCATTACCAGTGTGGATATTGTGTCCAACTTAAAATGTTATTCCAAAAAGGACAAATAACTATGTATAATTCTTATGTTATAAAATGTATAAAGTATATATTGTATATTATGTATTTGTACCTACATATAAACTACATAATTATGTAGAGCATTAGTTTTCGGTATAAGGATCTGGTTTCTATGATTAAACACTGTATACGTAATACGTATTTGTAATCTTGCCGCGATATTCGAAATTTGAATTTCGTGATTTTTTAATCTCTTAAATATTTGTGTTACCAACTACTCCTCTAATTATCACTGTTCTTATTAATCTGTCTGCATACTCGATTTTTTTTAAATTCGCGATAAATACTATTGAACTATTTTTTATGTACCCACACAAATCCTACTTGTATTGAAAATGAAGAAAATAATATGCAAATTGTAACACATCATTACTTCTTTGAAAAAATCCTATGATTGCTGTATATTTAAGTACATATACATTTATTTGTATGTGTTTCATACTTATATGTTTAACTTTCATTCTACTACTTAATAATATCTAAATAATGTTAGATACATATCATATGAATGTATATAATGTCTGAATGTTCGAGTTTCCTTCTTAGAGACAATACTATCTAAAGTAGTTACCCGTTACTGTATATTTCTCATGAATATCTTAGATTACGGCCGGCTGTGAATCTACCTATGCACAAATTTTTACACAATACAAATTAACGTCAATTTGCATAACTAAATTTATATGAAAATGATGCGTTATATTATCTTTGAAATAACTGTTGTAATCTTAAAGTCCCTGTTGCCATGTAATAGGCAATATTGGGCAAGACTTTAATTGGTGGTAGAATGTAATGACGTACTTTTGAAGAAGAAACTTTACTTTTATGAACATGTAGTAATACTAGAGTCAAAGAAAATGCACCATAGTAATGACTGGTATTCCTAAAATTCTCAGGAAAATAAGTTTTATTGTTTAATTTCCTAAATGCTAAACATCATTCTGTTTTTGTTTATGAGTAACACGAGAACGCTTCGTAAAAAATCCAAACTGTTCTATAAAAAAACCACCAACTTTAGCATGATTCCTATATTTTAAAAAGATATGGCCGCTAATTCGAACGGTAGTCACCTTTGAGGTCGATATCAAAGTCATTGGAATCATATATTTGTTTCATCACAAACCATATAAAGGTTGGCATACATAAAAATAACTTGTAGATATATCTCTATGAATTTACGCAATACGTACTTGATAAATGTACTTATACATATGTATATCACTTTTGTGTTTTGGTTGTGATATCCAGTCTTGTGGTTGCCATTTCGTGAAGCTGTTTTTTTATTAAACAGGTCACTAACGATTTATTTAACATTTAGTTAATGTTAACAGCTTTTTACGTAACTTTATAAATTGTGCTTATTGTTATTTGATGTTTACTCTCAATTTCTTTATAACAAACTTGTGGTTTGTGACGTTCAGAGTGTATGTGTTTGACTCCTGTAGTCCTAGTATTCGTTGTCGTCTGATCAAAACTCTTTGTCCTTCAGACTTAACATCCATAATAACATTATAATAGTCATGTGAACTTTTTTTTACAAACATGTATTTATGGTTTCAATTAGGAATATGTAGTGCCCTTACTTATTGTGTATATCCGTATGTCTGCCCAACTTTCAGACAGTGTAGTCGTGAGGTTACGTTTACGTTATTATAAAAATTATGCGTGGTGCTAAAATTTACCCGCTTTGTATATTCGAAAGTCAAAATTAAACATTCCATTTTTAAAAGAGCTTAAAATCTAGTAGATAGTGTAAATAATGTTATTAGATCTATGTTTTTTTATTTAACTTTATTTAACCTACGACAATTATGATTGTTTTAAGGAATGGTGTTACAAGAGTACCTACTCTATTTATTTTAACACAAATCACGATATTTAATTCTAAGTATTATTTATTGAAATAACAAAACAATTTTTATTGTTTAGACATGTTTTACCTGTTAACATTTTAATCCTGTTTGCCTTTTCGTTCCTATAACATAATTATGAGTAGGTAATTGTTATGATATAAAATAACTTATTCTGCATTTGTATCGACATTAGATTGTAGTGAGATAGTGAATGCACTTGTGAATGACAATAAAGCATCTCAAATTATTTTATTTTATTTCATTTGCTTCGATAATTTGTGTAAATGAAGGTCAGCCGACATATAATATGTTGGTATGCAATGATATTATAAGTAATAAGGTGTAGATAGGTTACAAGCGCTCAGAAAGTGATACATTAAAATGTGGCTAATTAGCCACATTTTTTCATATTTGTCTCTTTTTCACTTGCGATTATTGAATCATGCCATCTCACTTTAACGTGTATCATACGCTTTATTCTTGTGTGCATTAGTGTGCCGTTCTTGTCAATCGAATTTTGTTTATGTAACCAATCTACACCTTTTTACTTATAATATCATTGTAGGTATGTATATGTATTATTAATAGATATACAGGCACATCACAGTACACTATACATCATCAGGTGCCAAAAATCAGCATGAATCAGTAGCGTTAGAAGGTTATTTTTTTGATGGGAGAAAATCATCCAATGACTTTTCCATCTAGGGTATGGTGAGGAGGAGTGTCCGAGTCTTACTGACTAAAAACCCCCATGTCTTCTGCTTCTCAAAATTTTTTTACTGATACATACCTAAAACAGTCCTGAGTGCAATAGGCTATAAAACATCACGCTACGATTAAATGGAGCCGAGCAGCGGCTAAAATCGCGCGAGAGTAGCTAGTTTCTACATCAAACTACAGGCGTATACTCTTTCATAAGCCAAAGAATAGTAGTCCTTTTTTCTAAAAATAAATTTCGTGTGTAGGAGGGATGTCAGTATTGCCAAGGTAAGAAATAAAGGTTGCTCTCTTGTTGTGGCTTAATGTGCAAGTAGTCGTGCAAATCCAAAAATAGAGAAAAAAAAGATTGCTCTGTGAAAATTACATTGAGATAGAAAATAAATAGAGGCGCCGTGTTACTATAGAAGTATACATGCTTATACAAATATGAGGGAAATATGAAACAAACTATGAAATATCATTTTTTCTCACTCTTTCTAAGGCAATATTGTATTAGACAAAAGAGACAACAATATTTAAGTTGTTGCTTATTATGGAAACAAATCATTTTGACATTAGCAAAGTTGTAGGTAAGTGCCATGTCCGCCATCTTAAGCGCTCAGAGTACCTGAGTTTCATGGTAGTTGTCCTGTCAAACGGTTGTTTATGTTTTAAATTATTGCGGTTTTTCAGTAAATTACAAAGAACCATTTTTTTAAACTTCAAATATATATAGTGAAACTAAAAAACAATATGCCTGTGTGTTGTATTGTGCAGTGTGGTACAAAAAAGAACGAAAATCAACCTCAATTGTCTTTGTATAGGTTAGTAAACAGTTTTCATCAAATATTACTTAGAATAATCCACATAGATAGAAAAAAATGGCACGGATACTTTAATCTATTGCCAAAGTATATATATTTACTTTTATTTCTGTCTGTGAGACAGTTTTAGTAAAAAATTGTTGTTTACAATAATATGTCAATATGGCATAGTTACGTACCATTTCACAAAAGTATCGATATAATCTCCCATTTAAAATTCAACATATATTATACTAAATAATCTATTTTAACAATGGATGTTTCCGCAGTTTTGTGTAACGCTAAAGTAAGACGTCAGTATTTTGGTATTGGTTTTAGTTACATAAGTAGAAGTTCAAATTATCATGTTTTATAATTATACGGGCGCGATTGACAGAGCGGCGTTGGCGACGATCCCAGTGCGACCACCAAGCGTAATAATAAAAAGTGAGATACATACAATAAGATTGACTTCACTACATATCTATTTTGTGCTAACGTAGTTTCGAAGATATCATCGCTTAATCAGACGCGCCGAAATTGTGCGCGAGCACTTCACAAATACCCACAGGTTTTCCACATATATAAAGATAAACATTTAACAAACACTGTCTTTTTCTATTTCACCATTCCATTTAACGCTGTTCATAAACACAGTCCTATTTTTTTAAAAGACGCTTTACGTAGAATTATATGAATGCAAATTCGACTTGAGAAAATCATTAGCCAATCAAGAGACCAAGTTAACCCCGGGTTCCGGGTTCTAGCTAGGCCGACGGCAAAGTAGGAACAGGAGTTGATTTTAGTCAGTAACGGTCTGTCCCGAAAAAGGCCGGAGATGACATTAGATGATTTCCCATAAAAAAATACCGTTAATCATCTGGCTAATCCCTAAAACTATACCTACGTAGAACTTTTACTCAAATTGTATCGATACTCGTTAAATACTTAGTCGGCACAACCCTAGCAACGGCAGCCATCTTATGCGACATTTTGGATTGTAGGTAGGCACCTTCTTTTCGTAGGTATTTCAAGTCCATATATTTCCTATGTCAATGGAAAATTACGTCACACTCTGCAAAATATTTTTTATCTGTTGTGCGCTCTATTTTTGCGTGATGTATTTTTTCAATTTGATCGACAAAGTTTTGGTTTTATAAGGAAAAGTGTTAAAAAATACTGTGTTTACTAAAAGTGCTTTTGATGAAATGAATGTGTGTTATTGATAAATTGTGTTAAAAATGGGAGAAGACTTGGATAGAATAAAATCTTTGCCTTTGTCATGTCTTCCTATAAGAACTCGCGAACTGTTATCATGCCTGTTGGATACTCCAAAAATCATCCCCACCGATGGACCTGTGAAGCTGCCCAGGTAATTATACGTTTACGAAGTTCTAAGACATCACAGCAGACCGTAACAAGTTCAAAAAACTTATAAAAATCTGCACCTACAACAAACATACAAACATGAATAATTAGTTTCAATTAATTATATTTATATCTTGTAGCATTTGATAATAAAGCTCTAAGATGAGCATTGAATACAACACGATCCATCATCTTAAATTATTTATATCATTAAATATAGCTATCTTTTAAGTACCCCATATTATATTAATATGTGTCTAAATAAAAGCCTGTTTTGAAGCCTCTATTAATATGAGTGAGATTCGTATAGCTGACGAAAAGTATATGTAACATATATTATATTTGAATACACTCTTATGATCCCTCCATAAAGATGTGCTATGAACTACTTAATATCTAGACAGCATAAAACCTTGGAACATCAAATAGCCCAGGAAACAATCATAATCTGTTAACAAAATGTATAAGATTTGTTTGCACACTCAGAATAATATTGATATTTACATACTGGTATAGGATTCCAATTGATAAAGATGACTCACTAGTGAAGTAATAATATTTACTTAGTGCAAATTGACTGAACATCCGTTCACTGCACAGTTATACAGGATTCGGCTTTCACTTGAATTTCGCAAAGAACTGTAAATGTTTTATTGACAATGTAACATAGAAAACTGCTGTACTATATCATAGAAGTGTCAGACACGATTAAAACAACAAATTACATAAAACCTATTTGTTATGCAACTTACAGAGATTGGCGAGGCCTGGCCGACTTGGTCAATGTGTCAGCTGAGAGGGCCGCCTACATCCGTCTGCAACCACAAAAGACTGTCAAAGTTTTGGAAATCTGGCAGAAAGACAATTCAGCTACAGTTGGACATCTTTTGCAGCACTTGGAGCGTTTAGACCGCTTTGATGTCTATGATGATTTATGTGATGATCTCAAAGAAGCAATTAGTAAGGGAGAACTCTTAGATAAGCCACAAGGTAAATAACTTAATATCTAGAACTTAATGTAAGGAAATAAGCTTAATGTGTGCCTCTTAATCTGTGGTGATTGATTAATTACTGCTAAAGTAACTAAGTAATACATTTGACAGATATTGCAGATTACAATGCATATCTCTAATTGTTTATAATTAATTGTGTTTTATCTATGTTTTATGAAGAGCTATGTAGGTAGGATATATTTGTTGAAACATTTTTATTTATAAGGACTTATTTATCTGTATTTGTTAGCCAATGTTGTAAATCACAATATTTTAATATTTCAAATTCCTAAACAGCCATTGGGATTGTTATAATTTTTGCAGTTTAACAGAATAACTGTGATATAGTGAATATCACCTATTTTGACATGATAGTGGGATTATGAAGTGTTGCCTGGACAGCTCATTCATACACATTACACATTAATGAGACCTTGATTATAAAGGAAATATAACCTTATTTTCTTTCAGCCAATGAACAAAATCAAATAGCAATAAATAACAACAATATTAACCACAGTAATACCAGTTCCAATGATGAAGACAGAGAGTTTGATCCAATAACTTATGATGATGGCCCTGATTATGAGCAGCACTATGATGCCTTTGTGCTATATGCCAAGGAAGATCAAAAGTTTGTTGATGAACTGCTATCTAGAATGAGTGCTGAAGGCTTTCAGGTATTTAGAGTCTCAATTCAAATCCATTTGTTTCTAAAGAATCCATTTATGTACTTTTGAAAAGTTGTTATAAAATCAGGACCTTTTTTGAAAGTTGAAAATACCTAGTGCTTATCAGTGACATGCTAAATTAACCCAAAAACCTTGTTATCAAAATTGTTGTTAAACAGTTTATACCTAGAGACTGATATTGTATTGTATCTACATCTGTATCCCCAATGGGGGGCATGATAAAATCTGATAATGTAACTATCCAAAGGAATTAATATTTTCCTTTATAGATACTATAATACCTGAGTCAATATTTTCATACCAATGTGTAGTAAAAAGATAAAATAATTTATATAATGGTATACTTAGAAGAGAGGAAAGATTTAAACATTAATGTTGAGATTAATTTTGAACCTTATCTTGAACTGTGTAAGTGTGTAGTATTGATAATAATTGTTTATATAATTAATACAATTATGTCTCCAAATACTAGGTATAACATTTAATCAACAATGGTATTTTTTTCAATTTCTTGTTCTACAGTACATTTTTACAACTGATAACAGAGCATTTTTGACAATCTTGAACCGTATAGTATATATATACTGAATTTATTAGGAGAAACTAAATTTGGAATATGTCTTTGTAAACATGGGTGTGTGGTTTACGAATCCTGCCCTACATTTAGTTATAGTATTAGCAAAGGTCTAAAGTTTCTGAGAAGTAACATTATAAACTATAACATTTCCAGCTCTGCACCGCAGACCGACTACAGCCGGGTCACGCGACGCCATACGCGCCTATAACGAAACTCATGCTAGAGAGATGCAAAAGAATTATCCTCATCTGCTCGCCAGACTTTCTACTCATTAAGTCCAACAAGTACTACAGTGAATATGCACAAGCTGTCAGCATTGGTAATACATTTATCATAACAGGCATAAATGGCACTTTTCAATCCCAGATTATTATTAGAATATTTAGGTTATTCTGCATAGCAACATTATTAGAAATTTTTTAGAGTTGATAACCTTAATCCTTCTTCTTAATCTTACACCCAATTTTTACGAGTCTCATGTGGTACGGCCGTAATCAAACACCAGCCATGGTTCTAGACTCCGTGGACTTCTTCCAGACTCAGTCTTATATAAAACTCAATAATGCTAGCTCACGGGGTAATTTCCTTCTATGTTTACTTGTTTAGTAGTAGCATTCAACCAACCAAGTTGAACTTCTAATATATAAAATAGACTACAATTATAATGCTTATGTTCGTTTCAGAGTCACACAATCACAAGATAATCCCGATAATGTACCGCGAGTGTATTCTGCCGTCGAACCTGGCGTTCTACCACAGACTACACTACAATCCGAACGAGGAGCGCGCCGTGTTCGACTTCTGGCTGAAACTCAAACAGTCGTTGCAAATAGCGCGAGCCATGCCTAGTAGACCACGCATCACTAACAATAACAAGTAATTATACTCTTAGGTTTATTTTAAACTAGCTTTTAACCGCGGCTTCGCTCCTGTCATTTGACTACCTGCACTACCCAGTTACCTACCTACACTTCTTACCCTACACTATCTGCCTTACCTAGCATACTTTACCTACCCTACTTCCCCTACACTACCTACTCTACTCGATGTTCTTCTCCCAGTTCTTAGCTACGAATTTTCAGCCAAATCGGTTAGCCATTCTTGAGTTATAAATAGTGTAACTAACACGACTACCTTTTATAAATATCGATTCATTATCATTATTAAAATGGAAAACATAAATGTCTATTATACATTTTATTAATATTTTCTAAGCCTAAGACACAGTCACACCTTTTATTCGCTGAGAGGTGCCTGTGGTGTCAGAGTGCCATCTTATGATGTCACATTACTTTTCTAACACAATCATTATTCCCAAGACTATTTTGATTGTGTGATATTGTGTAAAACCAATAGATCCTGACTACTAAGAAAGTGTTATCTAACGTTTTACATCAACCTAAAAACTTAATCATCTCTTGCAGCGTAAGCGTAAGCAGACTGAACGGTACAACCCTACCACAGGTGAACATTGTAGAGCTCCCGCCAAGCAATGTCATCCCGGATTACTCGGATGATCAGCTCTTCCTCCCGAGTCCTCCAACAACCACGAGCCTTTCTATGAGCTCCCTGAACGTTAAGACCGCAGCTGACACCAACTCCTTGAGTAGCATGAGCCAGACAAGTGCGGCCAGTAGGAAAAAGAAGAAGAAATTCGGAATCTTTCGACGTGCTCTCAAATATTTACGACCCTCAAAGTCCGAAGAAGCTATAATGGTTGCCCATTAAAGTACGCTGTATGCACTTAACTGAGTAGCCACAGCCAAGTGTTATTTTTAAATGTCAATTTAAAAGTATACGCTTTGATTTGAAAGTTACAGCCTCTGTTTCATAAGCTTGGTAAGCCTTGCATTGTGATAATTGACTACAGGCTTATAATGCGCATTTTGGAAATAAGACAAAACTATAAAATACAAAAGCATATCGGCATAATACTAGTAACTTTAATAGGTTATAAGTTATATAATATTTAGTTATGTTATTGCGTAGCTTGCTCAAATACGTACCGCTTGTCCCTCACCCACTTGGGGTGTATTTCTCATACCTTATATTGACGTATCTCTCAAAGCATTTTGTTATGAAACTATTCATGTGCTAGTAACAATTACATCATACTTTTTACATTTATTCGCTTGCCTTTCTCATATTGCCTTATCTTCTCAATTTACTACTGTAACTCTGGCTAGAAATAAGCTGTAAGAATAAAATAAATCATTTTATATTAATATAAAAGAGGAACATATTTTTTAAAGTTGTTATTAAATTGAATATTTTTAGATATTCTATTTGATAAAAGAATTATATTAGATATGTATCGTAGTTATATTGATAACTTGTATACGGAGTTGCGGATTATATTACGATATAATTCGAGCGCAGTCGTGCGTCGCGATATGTACACTATGTTTTGAAACAGAGCATTTGTGATATCAAGTCTGTTCGCCTTCATAATTATTTGATTATGTTTAATTATCTATGAAGGACATCTGCTAATCTGGATTTAACAAAATTGTAGTTAAATTCTAATATAAACTTAAATGTTTTAATATAAACGGTGTTGTCGGCATAAAATGCAATTTATTGTTAGGCTTCCTTTAAACGGACCAATATTGTGATTTTATATAAATATACAAGTGTTCACATTTTTGTAAATTTTACTGATGAAATATTTTGTCAAGTTATTTGTAAATATAATTGATATGTTAGTTACAATCGTATTTTATTGCAGCGTCCTCATCATATAATTGTCTGTGCCTTCATCTGATTAATTAATTTATCTTTTAACAAAACTTCAGACATACTTAGGGTGAGTTGCACCATTTAACTTTAACCAAACCATAACCATAGGAAGCCATAAAACGGCCTCCTATTGGTCAGTTCGAAGATTTGACAGCTGATAACGGCTATGTTATCGTTAAAGTTAAATGGTGCAACTCACCCTTAGTTTGAAATTGATAAAACCGTCTATGACTGTAGACTGTGTCTAAATTTAAATAGTTTGTTTGTTATCAGAAAGTTGTAATATATTATTTACAATAACAAATAATCAGTAGCTACCAATAATAATGATTTGGTAAAACGAAAAAGACAAAGTGTAAGATTATTTAAAAAAAAACTTTCATAGATTATTTTTAAGCATTCATGTTTCTTTTAAATCTTTCCATTTAAATTGATATGGATAAATATGAACATAAAATCCATGGTTACACTGGATTTTAAAATCGTATTTTATTTATAACAATATTTCGTATTTATCTACAGGGCGTGACGTCACATCAAGATGACAAGTTTATCTAGTCCGATTCTAGAATACAGATTAACGATTTCGAAGCCAATACTGTTTTATAAGTAAAAAAATAACATTATTTATATTAAAATATATTTTATTTAGAAACTATATTAACACTGTATATTCTAACAAGATGATCGCTTCCGCAGCTCGCTAACAACATTTTATTTCCTTCAGTAGGTTTAAATGTCAATCTTTTTACTGCTAAATGGTGTGCGGCGCTGAAAAATATAAAAAGAAATATGTCAAAAAGCAAAAAAAGTACGACAAAAACTTTGGGCTCGTCCGGGATTTGAACCCGGGACCTCTCGCACCCTAAGCGAAAATCATACCCCTAGACCAACGAGCCGCTTGGCATAATAGTCGAAATTATGACTCTAGTCTTGCAACATGTATGTACATGGTTTCATACAACAAAGTTTATATGAAATAGAGTCCAACAAGGTAATATTTAAAAGATAAACACTAAGGTTTGGGTCTATTGAAAGTATGGATAAAAATATTTCCGTAGTTTACTGAAATTATCAAAAAAGGCCAAGGTGACGACAGGAGTATTAAAACAGGCTTGCTTACCTATTATCAAGTTCTTGCAACAGGAACCAGCCATCGTCAGTGAAGTTGTATATCCTGATGACACCAGTTTCGAAGCCAACAGCTAGTATGAGGCCGGAACCCTCGTGTGGGGCGAAGTCCAAAGCTGTAACTGCTATGTTCACTTCTAGGGCTTTGCCGAGAAGACCATACGCTCCTAAGGAGGTGTTGGTCGGACCCATCTCTGACCAAATGCATACCTGGAACACATTTTTATATGAGTATGATTTGTTTTTTAAGCGAGTTCTGTAGATAATACTTGGTATTTTATGAATTTTCTTTTTAATAAGGTTTTGTACTTTTATACATATAATATATAGTGTCTTTTTAGTCTGTTTACAAACATACATATCACAACCCAGACCCGAAACAAAATTAGTTTTAAGTCCATAAAAAATATTCAGTGCGGCAAATCGAAATGGCAACCAATCAAAAGTTATTTGTGAAACTCGTACTGGGCAGGTGTAATTTATATGTAGGTACTACCAACAATACTTTAAAATCATGTACTGTACCTTTCCTTCCCTAGATCCAGTAGCGAAGGCCTTACTATCCTGCGTCCACGCACAGCACCAAATGATCCTCGTGTGAACAGAATTCGTTTTATCCGTGTTCGCAACTATTTCAAACGAATCTGTTTCTTGTTGCCTTTGGTATAAGGTCCAACGTCGGTCGCGGGATACGGAGAGTAGATACTGACTGTTTGGCGAGAATGCTAGCTGTGTGACGGTCAATTGATGGGAAACTAGTCTTTGTTTCTGTTCCCAGGATGTGGTGTCCCTGTGGACAATGTGATTAGCATTATTATTTTTTTATTTAAGCTTCAGCTTTTGACTTTACATTCGAAAGGTTAATAATGTTAAAATGTGAAGAACGCAAAGTGGTTAAATTAAATTTAAAATTTGCGAAAATAAGAAACCGTATAACAGCTATTTTAGGGTTCAATCTAGGTTCAACATGTCGAATAGAATTCAAGAGGAACAGACGTAGACGAGGGGAGGCGAGGGAAAAAATGCCCATCTTAGGGTAGTAGGGGTATTTTGATGGTATTAAGTAGTCGGCAAACGAGCAGACGGATTACCTGATGATAAGCAATCAGCGCGGCCCATGGACACAACACCACCAAAGCGGTAACGAGTGCGTTGCCCGCTTTTTAGGGAAGGGTATATTGGATATTTAAATCTGGGTAGCGGTGGGAGAGGGGGAGGGTTGAGTTTGTGAAGCCGTAGTATCACTCCGGTCGAGCCGACCAATCCGTGCCGAAGCTTGGCTCTCCCACACATAAATGATATGCAATCTATATAGACGAACGAGCGTACACATCTTCGACTAAAATGACAATTAAAACCTACGCAAACTTACCATAGTAATACTGCGGCATGCTCAGCAGTAGTAGCCTTGCATGCAGAGGCAAGCAGGGTCCCGTCGGGGCTGGCTGCAAGGGAGAACACCTCGTACCCGTGGCCGTACAGCTTCTGCAGCTCCGGCCATAGAGTGTGCTGCATGAGCGTCTCCTCCGTAGGGGGCTCTATCGACATGAGAAGATAAAAACAACCCTTTATCATGTAGGCCAATACGTCCCAGGGATAGACATTTTTATAGATTTAGAATAGTATAATAGTGAAAATATATGCTTGAAATGTCAGGTGTAAGATTCTGTTTCATGTACATATATTGCAAGTTAATAATTATATGTAATATAAGTAATAAACCTAGGATGTGGATGTAACAGATTATATACTTACATTGGTGTCTATACTAATATTATAAAGAGATAGAAAATTGTAAGTTTGTATGTAGGGGGTAATCTTTGGAACTGCTGGTCAGAATGCCAAAATGGTTTCACTGATAGGTAGCTACAATGTCCCTGATTGCTATAGGCTATGAACCATCACGCTACTATCAAATGGAGCCGAGCAGCGGGTGAAACCGCGCGAGAGAAGCTAGTATGCTATATTCTAGCTGCGCTGTACCTAATCATTCTAATTGAATACTTTTTCTGAAAAAACAAAAAAATGTTCTTTATAAATTATAGCTTTTTGTCTATATGAAGTCATCCTATTTGTACGTTAGATATAAAAAAGTAAAGAAAAAAGAAAAGAAAAGTATTTTTTTATTGCCAAAAACATAATATTCAATTTAAACCGTTCCATTATGAAATGTTGACATAATTATGGCAAGACATTGCAACTATTGTAAATATACTTAAATACATATTGTAAATAACTCACCTGTCATATCGACTGGCACGAAGTACCCGTCGTTGTCGTCGTCACCATCGCCTTGCTCTTCATCCCCCATGAATACGGCCTTATTTGACAACCCTAATGACGGCACTGCGGCGCCTTCCGGGCCTAAACGATTATTTAAACATTAATTCTATTTTAATATATGACTGCACGGTTGGTGGCAACTGGCTGCTGAGCAACGTGTCGCAGGCTAGATTTCCGCACGGAACGACTGTTTGTGTGATCCACAAATTTTTGCTGCGGGTCTGGGTGTCATATATGTGGAATTGTATGTTTATAAACAAACCCACGACACAGGAGAAAATCCTTGAATGGGGCAACGTTTTTTTTTTATAAAACAGCGTTGCCCCATTCAAGGATTTTGTTGGTGAGGGAGGACGAGAACCGTCTCCAGTTAGGTTGAGTACCTATTGCAGAATTGCGACCAGAGTCGAAACAGGAGAAGGAACGAGGCGGATTTTAGTCAATAAGAATCTGCCTGAGAGAAGCCATTGGACGATTTTTCCTCCTCAAAAAAGCTAGGTTGAGTACCAATTGGTATACTAATAATTTTAACATGAAAACACAATAATATACATGAATAGACATATAATTTAGGAAATCGGCTTTACAGTACAAAAGCGCGCGAAATCAGTTTTCTCTCTCTGACATCCCCGTCCTAGAGAGGGCGCGCGTTAAAATGGCGTAGGGCTATCAATAGCAGCACAGAATAACTTTGTAATTTGATAAACTTGTAAAGGTAAAAATCAAAGTTACCTACCACCACTATCTCCCTCAATAACTTCTCCAGTAATATTGCGATAGTTCTGCACGAAGTTGTGTGGTGCCTTGAACACTCTGATGATTTTCTCTTCAGCGGCGGATGCGAAGGTCGTGCTGTTGACCAGCGCGAGAGACGAGAGGTCGTAGCCGTGTACTTGAGGACGAGCTATCTCGTGCCATTCGGTGCCTGAGGAGAGGAGAATTATGATAACATTATTATAATCTTGTCAAAAAAATACCAGGAGAAACTGTCCATTTAAATGAAAAACATTGAATTCGGAAGGAATAGAGCAGGAACGTACGTTACTTAATGTCGCCATGTCGGTGTGATGAAATATTTATCAATTAAGAAGCCAAGCGAGCGTCGTGAGCGTCTATGGCCACCCGCTATGGCGGATGGTAACTTGTGATTTTTCATGGAAAAATTTGTAAAATTCGTACCAATTATTCATAATAAAAGTCGGTATATAAAAAATAAATAACAACGTTACCTAGTTCAGTTCTCCAAGGCGCATGCACCCTAGTGGTCTGGTCAGCCGATACACTCATGAGGTACCGTCCCTGGCGCTCCCATTTTACATCCTCCACTGCACTGAAGTGACCTCCACACACCACTGACGGTTGCCATTGTCCTGACTCCTGAAAGAAGAGGTGGATCAGATGAGATATTTACTAAATTTATTGAAATCGGTTCAGTAGTTTAGTCGTGAAAGCATAACAAAGAGACAACTATTTTCATCTACTTAATATTATAAAATCAAGACTAATTAGTTAATAACACATACATTTTAAAGTGAAAAATTGTCATAGGGTTTTCAGATTTTTTTGTCTCTTTTGTTCCTAATACTAACATACCTTACAACACCTCCAAATATGGAAGGACCCATTATATCCATGAGCTAAGAATGAGTTCCCACCAGGTCCAAATTTGCTGCCGTAGAAACCCAACCCATTTCCTCCTACTTCTCCTACTCTTACTCGCTCCACCCATACCCCCTCCCCTTCCCCTTTACTTGGAGACGACTCTGGCTCCCAAATGATGACTGTCTTGTCTAGTGATGAAGACAGGAGTCTGTAGACTGGCTTTTTGCTTGATTCTGAAAATATATTTTTTATCTATATTTATTAATATTAAAAAGCTGAAGATTGGTTTATCTAATGGTAGAAACGCTACAGCGGGATGGAACAGCACTCAAGGAGCTAGTTTATTTTTTATATATTTTATGTTTAGAGAAAGTATAAAATTTGCTACATTTTTTAGTATACCCTAAGCATGAAATTACAATGCAGAACATAGTTTTGTTTTGTGTAGCTTCTACTAGCTATTACCAACCTCCGATGGCAGGTGGTTGCCACTGCACCCCATACACCCAACCCTCATGCCCGGCCAGCACAGCTTCTAACTTCACAGACCAATCTTCTCCATATGCCGGAAACACTTTCTCCTCCACTTTGATACCCTTTGTGAACTGCTGTTTTACATGTTTCTCAATCCGCCAAAGTCGGATGTATGTGTCTTGGGAGGCAGATGCTAGCATGATTGTTGATTTATCTGTTGATATGAATGTGTTAAGAATCAAAACAGATTATATCTTAACTTTTTATTATCTGTATGTGTTTAAAAATAATAAATATGTATTAAATTTTTAATAAACATTTCTTGGATGGCTTAGTATTATTACAGTCATCAATATTAATAACAAAACTCATTGCATAAAACCTAACTCACCTACATCTTGCACATCAAGTCCCCTCACCCAATCTTCATGTCCAGTCAACATGTGAGCTCTGTGGTACTCGTCTCCAACAAACACATGGATCTTGTGGTCATCCAGAGCACAGAACAGGATGGGCTTGTGTGAAGTCAGTAAGATATGGGCATGGAGTGTCAGGCAAAGACCAGAGCTTAAGTTTATTGTTTGCTTGTGTACTGTTACACCTGGAATAAAGAGTTAATGCATACTAAAATATATAATTTTGTTAATGAGAAAAATATACAACTTTATTCCCAAAATTGCAATATGTTGCTCAGTGTTCGGACTATTGGGTTTTACAATGATAAACAAGTAAAAAAATTGGATACTGTTATGTATGGTTTAGTTATGTGGGTGCTTTCTTACTTTGTTGAAATATAAAGTTAAGTATAGTGTAGGTAGACCTAATATTTATGTGACAGTCTTGATTTCGTCATTACATGACAAATGCTACCTAGCGGGTTTTATTTACTCAAACATACATGACATAGACAGTACACAATAGATGCATATTATTATTAATACAACAATATTGTTATTATTTGCAACTGTCTCAATATATGAGAAAATCTAGATGGTATCACATTCTTATTGGAATATATTATAAGAAAAATATTTACCATTTTTCCGTTCCCAGACTCGTACAGTTGAATCAATGGATCCTGTATAAACTAATAGTTCATCTCCATTATAAATTCCATGGATACAAGTGACACCATCCGTATGGCCGGCAAGACTGTTCGTGACTTTCCATACTCCATCTTCTATGGTCCATATGGCAGCAGTCTTATCTGCTGACCCAGAAATCAGCTCAGTGCAGCTTCCATCTGCCTTACGCAGCCATTTTACTGTGTTTACTTGTGATCGATGGTGACTTAATACTTTTAGAGGGTCTTTGCCCCTGAGATTCTGGAATGAAATGAGATAAATATTTAGAAACAGTCATTAAATAAGCTTCTCACAACAATAAATATACTTATGATAAATTTATGATTTCAAAATGAATGTCGAATTGTTAATTTCAACTCTTTAGGTAATACAACTATTACCAATAAAAACATTGTATCTTACCGTGTCGTAAATAACAACAGAATTTGTTGCACCAAAACAAATGACTCCCTGTCCATTCCAGTCAGTTATTTCCGGAGTGCGGTTGCAGGCAACAGATGTATACACTTGTTCCACATTAATTTTCATGTTACCGGTCATATTATTGAATAAAAACAGTACAAAAGCGAGCAAACCTCAATTTTGAGGTTATTATAAACATATGGTTGACATTGACATTTCATTATCTATCTATCTGACTGTTTTTAATGCGTTCGCGATTTTCTTTATATAGGTTGCTTTTACAGTAATCATAATTAAATTTTCACAAATAAATTAACCTGTGCATCATTATTATTAGGAACTCATGTAATAATACAGAATAAATATTTTCTCTTAAATTCCTGACACAAAAGAACACAATTGCGACACATATATGTTATTTTGCTCTGCTGAACGTTTCCCGTACTTTGGCGCCAAAAGGTTCACAATACGACGTCGACTATCGGACTATATATCGGACAGACGAAGTCGAACTAATGGGTTATTATTTGTTTCTCATTTATTTTTAGTCACTTTTCTTGCTTTTGGCCGTTTTGATTAACGTTACATGTTAGAACCTAAACTTATTATATTGAATTTTAAATCTTATGTAGTGAATGAGTGAATAAGATCAGCAATGATGCCTGAAGTAATGATTGGTGGTATACCAGTGACTTTTCCATTTGAACCGTATGAAGTTCAAAAGGTGTATATGGAACGTGTTATTGAAAGCCTGCAGAACAATACCAACGCCTTGCTGGAATCTCCCACTGGTACTGGAAAAACGCTGAGTCTGCTATGCTCTTCTTTAGCCTGGTTATTAGTTAAAAAGGCCCAATTGCAAATGAATGCACAAGTAGGCAATTTTTCAGAGCACAGTAGTTTTAGTGGATCACTGAAAGATTCTTTGAAATCCGGAGCTGGTAAAGCTAAAGACAACACGTCATGGGGAATGCCAAAGATTATATACTCATCAAGAACTCACTCACAATTGACTCAAGCAATGCAGGAATTAAAGCGATCAAGTTACAAGCACGTAAAGGCTACGGTATTGGGGTCTAGAGACCAAATGTGTATTCATCCGGAAGTATCCAAAGAGACAAATAATATGAACAAAGTACACATGTGCCAGTTGAGAGTAAAATCAAGAACTTGCCACTTTTATAATAATGTTGAATCAAAGAAAGATGACAGAGCTGTGAAAGGTGATGAAATATTAGACATAGAAGACTTAGTTACTGTTGGTAAAAAGCTAAAGTGTTGTCCTTACTATTTATCAAAAGAACTAAAACAAGATGCTGACATTATATTCATGCCTTACAATTACATTCTAGATCCAAAATCAAGGAGAGCTAATGGAGTAGAACTTATGAATAATATTATAATATTAGATGAAGCTCATAATGTTGAAAAAATGTGTGAGGAGTCAGCATCTCTACAGATTAGAACAACAGATGTTGCTCTATGTATTGATGAGATAACACATGTCATGCGGTCTTTTGGTGAAACAGCAGCTAATGAGGATCAAATGGATATGACAGTGGACAGCCAGCCCAAAGATTTTACCTGTGATGATTTATGTGTTTTAAAAGAAATGATGCTGGCACTAGAGAAGGCTATTGATGAGATCACTATTGGAAGTGAAGGAAGTACTTACCCTGGTGGTTTTATATTTGAATTGTTATCAAAAGCTGAGATTAGGGATCATAATCAAATGGCAGTCATTACAATGATTGAGAATCTCATACAGTACTTGTCAACAGCAAGTGCTTCACCTTTTCAGCGTAAAGGAGTTGGATTACAAAAGATTGTAGATTTATTAAATGTTGTTTTCAGTGGAACTACACATTCATACAAGGAGAGAGTAAAAATGTGTTATAAAGTTCACATTCAAGTTGAAGATAAAAAGAATAATAAAAAGACTGACAGCTGGGGAGCATTAAAAACAACAAGTTCCAAGTCTGCTGAAAGAGTGTTGAGTTACTGGTGTTTCAGTCCAGGATTTGGTATGAAACAATTAATAGAACAGAATGTAAGGAGTATTATACTAACAAGTGGAACATTAGCACCATTAAAACCTTTAACATCTGAATTAGGCATTCCCATAGGAGTCCAGCTGGAAAACCCTCACATAGTGAAATCAAATCAAATATGTGTTAAAATTATGAGCCAAGGTCCTGATGGTGTTCAACTTAATTCTAATTATCAGAATAGAGACAATCCTAAATATATTTCATCTTTAGGCAGAACAATACTTAGTTTTTGCCGTGTAGTTCCAGATGGACTCTTAGTATTTTTTCCATCATATCCTATAATGACAAAATGTCAAGAAATGTGGCAAAATGAGGGGATTTGGTCTAGCATAAACAATATAAAACCTATATTTGTTGAACCTCAGCGCAAAGACACCTTCAACACTATAATTAATGATTATTACTCTAAAATAAGTGATCCCAGCACTAGAGGTGCATGCTTTATGGCTGTCTGTAGAGGCAAAGTATCTGAAGGTTTAGATTTTGCTGACATGAATGGCAGGGCAGTCATCATCACAGGTTTACCTTTCCCACCACTCAAAGACCCAAGAATCATTTTGAAAAAGAAATACTTAGAGGAACTTAGGACTAAAGATAAACAGTTTTTATCTGGTGATGAATGGTACTCTTTGGAAGCAACAAGAGCTGTGAATCAAGCTATTGGTAGAGTCATCAGGCATCAAAATGATTATGGGGCTATATTACTCTGTGATAGTAGATTTAATAGCCCAAAACTGAAGAGCCAATTATCTGCTTGGTTGAGAGACCACATCAGTGTCTCAAATAAGTTTGGTGAGACTGTTAGTGAAATATGCAGGTTTTTTAAAAACGCTGAAACTACTTTACCACCCCCCAGATTGAAACCTTTGCTTCCAAGTGAATCTAAAATGCAAGACAAAGTTGATTCAGGACCAATTCATGTCAGTGGCGTTTCATTTCCTATTACTAATTCAAGAGTTGTATCAAAAACTTCGAGCAAAAAATCTGTTAGCCAGTATCCTAACTCAAATGAAGTTTATGCAGATTTTTCTATGGATTTTTACAAAAATGCCAAAGCTTCTGCTTATGTCAATGAATTTAAACCAAATACTACAAAGGACCTTTTTAGTGCTATAGATCAAGCGGAATCTCAACAGTCATCATCCTCACAATCCTTGGTTACTATCCACAAAAGAGCTGCAGATGTAGGTGTAGCTAATCAAATAATAAAAAAGAAAAAGTTGAAGATAAAACCCTTTGGTTTTGAAGACAATTTGAATGGTGAGACATCACATACTGAAGTGATTGAAAAGGTGCCTCCCACTTCATTGATTGATTTTGTAAAAGAAATAAAAGTGCTCCTGCAAGCAGATCAATATAAAGAGTTTCAATTATCGATTTCAGCCTATAAGAAAAATGGTGAGTATGAAGTTTTTTTAAAGGTACTTTCTAAATTGTTTGAAAATAAAAAGATGTTTTATTTATTCAAAGGCATGAAAAGGTTTTTAAAAGATGAACACAAGGTAACTTTTCAAGAATATTGTGATAATGTCAAATTAAGTGTATAGTTTTTTCTACAGAACTAAATATTAAAAATCCAGCTGTATATGTATATCAGAAATAAATTAAGATTTTAATTATGCATGTAACTAACTATAATAATTTATGACTTAAATAAATTGTTTTTAATTTTATATGTATTTTATTTCACAATGAAACCAATGTTATTTCTCTATTGTTTATTACCTACATAAAATATACAACTAGAAAACGTTTTTGGGTGCTTCATTGATCTTATTGGCTATTTCCACTGAGTTTATTCTCAAGATAGTTTGAGGTGACCTAACAAAATTTATCCTCATAAATTGCTTCCTCCTCTTCTTTTTAAAATGAGTTCTTGTGTGGGAGAGGCCCTTGGAAATTACTGTGGCTGTCACATCAACTAGTCCAGGTTGTACTAAAGGCCTTCCAATGAGAGAGAAGTCCTTTGTTCCAGCTAACAAGACTTTATCCAATCTGATTTTGTCACCAATACTAGGTGGCCAAAATCCTTCGACGACGAGAAGGTCTCCGTCGGTAACACGCCACTGTTTACCCAACAAATGGACAATAGCAAAGTTTCTCGAGGCATTTTTTTCAATTAGGTTATTGCATTCTGCTATCACATCCTTTGTCGTTTCTGGGACTGTTTTATACTCCACTGGAGAAAGGTTTGTCACAAATCTTGATAATATACCAGCTGTAAGTAAAATATTTTTTATGTAACTGAAGTAAGTTTAAAGTTACGTTTGAATTAAAAACTATTAATTGAATTTTTACCTTGTCCACCATGGAATACTTTAGCTAGTCCCTGCAAGCCTGCTCTTATTAGAGCCATTTTTGTAATTTAGTTCTATTTTATATTTTTTTGAGATAGGTTTGTTTTTGTGGACCTCGAAACATTACCCAAAGAGTATGTAACCACTACGTTTACATTACCCACTCCCATATAACCTCAATTTGTACCACAGACAGACCACAGATAAAATATTAAATAATTGAAAGTAGGCATCTGTCATGACTTTGATATTTACGTTCAGAAACTTAGAAACTAAAGATTTGAATGTTTTTATAGTTATTTTTCTGTAATATTCAAGAAGATAATAAGTATAAGTTGAAATAAAACTATTGGAATATTTGTACTATTATGACGATTGTGACCAACACGAAATAAAAAATAACAAGTTTCACATAAGTAATCACAAGTAGTCGTGGTTCATTTGTGAACTTTCACAATTTATTGTATACTTAAAATTTTTTATACCTACATAAGTATAATTTTTTTTCACGGTATCTTTAATTCGCGCCAACTACTTGATTTCTCTGTAGGTACAACCGTATGGTTGACTGTTCAGTTAGAGAAAGACAAAGAGAACATAAGCACTACGTTCAGAGAATGCCTCACATGAACTCATGAAGTCCGCCATCTGACTGGTTTGCGTGAAGAAGAATAAATAAATTTAAAAATGTCGAATTTTTATTTTCATATTAACTTTCTAAGACCATTCTTCGATATAATTTTTATTTTCAAGAATGTGACCTAACCTTGTAAATAAATGCGCCTTTGTATTCATTTTACTGTGGTGGTGTTAATTCTCCCAGCAAAACGGAGATGGCGCTGTAAAACACTTTAAATAAATAATATATTTTTATTATAAAAAATCTATCACGTTGGTCGAGTGGTTGCGTGCAGGACCGGCCTCTAGGTAATGCAATACCCGGGGTTTTTTTTTTGGGAATGTATTTAGGTGATTTTGAGAAGTAATTGTTGATAAAAGTTTATCCTGATTGAAGAATTGGTTGCTCGTGTGACTAAGTAAGGTTTAGGGATCTGTCTCTCTCATTTGGGCAAAGTTTTAAAATATAGTTTACTTTATTTTTGATTGAGGAAAATCTCCCTAAAGTAGTACCTACTGCGTTCGGAATTTTGCTATAGCAACGGGGAAAATTATGCACAGAGCTGAATGTGTGTTATTGTACATTGTGATGTGCTTCGAAGGAGAAAGTATATGATTATAATTATTGGTCACGATATGCTTAAAAGGAGATTTGAAAACATAGATAAGGTAATAATTATATTTCTGATCTAATTGTCTTTGACGCGTTGCTGGTATTCTACTGCCAAAGAGGATGGAATCTGATCAGCGTCGGATAAAATGTTGTTATCATTATTCGAAAACTCGGTAATAAGTAGCTTGGAGTCCAGAATCTATAACAGTGGGTTTTACCTCCGTGATTTGACAAACAGGGATCCTTCGATAAAATTAAGTATTTTTTTATGGGTAAACGTAAGTCGGCAAACGAGCAGACGGATTACCTGATGGTAAGCAAGCAGCGTCGCAAATAGACACCCGCAACAACAGAGGAGTTACGGGTGCGTTGCCGACCTTTTGGGGATTAGGTATTTGGAGATCTAGGGATTGGCGGAGGTAAAGGATTGAGCCTCCGGTAACCTCACTAAGTTTCTAATGTTATTTCTACTGTTTTTATGAACACAGGTTACAGGTTTTCTCTTGTGTTGTGGCCGTGGTATACAATTTAACCCCAATCCGGAACAGCTATTACTAGTCCTAAAAAAAAAAACAGTTACCGAACCCTCAACAAATTGCATATCTGTTGGTTACCTAATTATTTCGCCAATCGTGCAGTCAAACTTGTACGTAAACAATCACAGCCGATTACTGCTTAGTTTGCTGGAGCGGCGGTAGATGAGGTTGGCGAGAAAGGGACTCATTTTTTAATCCTAGATTTTATATAATATATATTTTTCAAAGTCACCGTAGTTGCCATTGATTTTCAGCAATCAGCAGAATTATGAAATTATAGCATTTCGTGTATACGCGTACATGCGAGGAGCGCGAAAGTGTATTGAAGCTGTCAGAACAAAGTTTGCGGTAATGCGCTCAATGACATCCGCGGCTTAGGTTCATCCCTCAGCAAAACATTTTATTTATTATTCGAGTTCCAGTCTCTCCTCAGCCGTCCTCTGATGGATTACACTAAAGTCTCAGTAAATTCACGTCGGCTCCGGTCCACGTTCAAAAACCCAGCTCTATTCGTATGTCAGTTACTTGATACATCAGCTCTACTTTCGGAACGTTCCGCCCTGCCTCGGGAGGCTTCGGCAGCGTCTGGGGCGCGTTGTCATGGCAACGGGCGGGCACGCGGCGCTCTCGGCATAGCGGCCGCAGCCGAAAATAAACACGAGAGCGACGCCTCGCGGACTTGTTGTGGAGCAAGGGGACACGCCACTAGGGCGCTACGGGGGTGTGCGTCCGCTGACGTATGTAATTATCGTTTCAGGTTTCACCGGAGACGTATTGGATTATTCCGATGGGCTTTTATTTTTAGTTCTTTACTGTTATGTAGGTATATTTTTGCTTTTAGAATATGAGAAACTGATTTCGAACAGATTATTAGATAACTTAAAAGCTCTTAGAGCTGGCTTGCGGAAAGAGGTATTAAAGTACGGACCGGGGAATTGTTTGCTTTACATCGACAGAATCAGTTAGGAACGAGTTCTAACGCGGGATTTTCCAAGAAGCGTACAAAGTTGCCGGGGAAGGCTCGCCCGCTCCCGCACGGCAGCGCTCTCGGCCTGGGGCGGGGGTGTGCGAGGCTCGGGCGGCGTGGCTCGGCCGGTGCGCGCGCACGGTTCCCGCGTCAGTCGCTGGGCGGCGCGCGGCCGGCTCGCGGTCGATAGCTGCACGCTGGCACGGGCACGGCCATGTTGCGCGACGCGTGCACGCGCGAGCGGCCTCGACGCGCTGCCGTGTGAGTGAAGTGTTGTGGTGTGGACACCGGCCCCTTCTCCCCGCGCCGCCACGCGCGGCGCTGCCGCCTCGAGCTTTCGGTCAGTATCAGAGACCAGTGATAGTGTGCTTCTTCTCTGACCTGCTGTCCGGCGCCGGCCCGGCAGACTCCAGCATCACCTGCGGCAGGTGCGCCAGGCATGCGCTGCTGACACTTCATTGACAACAGATCGTCTGCGATGCGATTCGATTCGTGAATATTTACAGGTGAATGCGCGTGACGTTTAGGTTCGGTGTACACACGTCCTCAATTTGAGCTGGGTTCCGTCGCCACATAACTCAAGCATACATAATACAGTCACAGATAGAAATGTTAGGTTAGAACGGTGGGTAGTGATTTCGCGCGAAGGAATCCAATATAGTGAAGTGGTATAATATAAAGGTGTAGGGCAAAATGTGTGCTCCCGAATGTAAAGCAAACAGTTTCTAATTAATTTCGAGGTATCATCTTGAATTAAAGCCGATATTGATAAAGTTTGGCGGCACCTAGAAGCGTCATTGAGCTTATTGAGGCAAATATCTTCATTTACATTCATACATATTATGGTTATGAACGTGTACAGTAAGAATGTAGCTTCGAAGCATTTTGTAGCAGCTCGTAGCAAGTCGTAGCGCGTAGCACTACAGACAACTATGTGTGTAATAAAAGCTCACGTTAACAGAAACGGCATTTGTTAACTATTCGATAAGACTATGAAATGCGTTCCAACAGTCACGTGTTCATATGTATTGAGTTAATTCTAAGCCGCGAAATCTTGGTATGTAATTATAGTTCGTTCCATAATTAGAGACAACGATTTGACATTTCGAGTGTTGCAAGTTTTTTCCATTTCATAAATAGTGAAGTCCCGCGACCGGTATTGACCGAAAGACCGAAATTAAATTCTGGACTTCGTGCATTTTAAAAGCTTTATTATTTTTAGCTACTTTCCGTGGTACCTTCTTGTGCCCATACTAACTCAGTCGGGTTAAAATCACAATGGAAAGGAGGCAAAAGTAAAATAGTGACCCCCCTTTTAGCAGCCATCAGTCCACGACGTATCATTCATAATTACTCTTCTATTTCCGGGAAATGTCCAACAGCTCGGCTTTCAGCATAGGTTCCTCAAATATAATGTTTTTCTTTTAGCCAAACTTGGATTTGGCATTTTTATTTTAAATTATTATTATTAATACCACTAAACTATAAAAACATCACCGCAACGTTGTTTTATTTTGCTCAGGGTATATTATAAAAAAACGGTATCGGTATTTTATTTAAAAGATCGTACTCGAGCCCATCACTATGTTAAAAAATCTGGCCACATTATTTTGTAGTTTGACATTTGCTGTTGTCAAATTGTTGTCTCTAATTATGGAACGAACTATAGGTAAGAACACGTGTTTTTGGTTCTGAGACAATCTGAATATTAGGTTAAGCTAAAGGCACTATCAGACCATAATAATATTTTGTACGTTATAAATGTAATTATTGGTTCGAGTTTTTTTATTTACCTAGTAGTGTAATTTCAGGTAAGTATGCCAAATCATACTAATACAAGAAACAAATTGAGTATGGCCCAGTTTACGGATGACGAGAAGAGAATTATAAATTCATTATCCATTTTAGTCATGGCGATCTATCGGGCCTTCAATAATGGACGGGGGATGGGTTTGTTCAATATTTGATATATTTCATTCTCTGACATGTTACTGGTGACGAAACATGGATGTTTGTTGATGTTGTCTATGAAAATAGATAAGGACATATGTAATCTATAGCATTTGGGTGTAAAATCTTCTTGCAGGGAACATTTTACTGGTCAGTTAATGCTTTAGTTTCTGTTTGATTATACTTAGGGCATGTATTCATACCTAATATGTACCAGAAACATGAAAATATAGGATGTTATTTGTATTAATATCTGCTACAAAAGTTTATCGACTAATTTTATGAAGGTGGTCAAACAATCCTATTCGATGACAGATAATTATCTAAAATCCAAAAAAACTATGGATAATCTTACTGCTACGAAAGTTACAATAAATATTGTATTTCGACGTTTAAAATAAGCAGTTTGGAATATGCAATTGATGTTTAAAGCTTAAATTACAGCACGAGTATGTCTGTACAGAGGGTATTCAATCGTAGAAGAATAATAAACGAAGTTAGTTATCAAATGGAAATACTCAACAATTTATTTTGGCGATAAATGTATATACTGCTACACCTCTGCTGATACCTTCGATATAGATATTTAATTAAACAGATAATAATAATATCATAATGTATTGAAAAAGAAATGTACGGTACGTAAGTAGTTTAGGAAATTTAGGTTTTACAAGCAAAATACTTTCAACATAAAATATTTTCGATAATCACAACAGAAAGTATGATTTATTTATTTGTTTAAGGACAACAAAAAAAAAGCAAAACAAAGCATTAATATTGCATGCATTGATCAAGAAATATAAAAATTACAACAAAAGGGTTCTCTACCCAAAAGAGAAACAAAAAATTGTCAATTTAAATAAAATTAAAAAAATACCTATTTATATTTAGTTGGTATAAAATGACAATTTGGTTCAGGTATCGATGAAAATAGTACTTAGTATAAACATGTATTGAAAAAAATAAACTCCGAAGGTTCCAATGCCGTAAGTTGTAGTAGGTATGGTATACTGAAGTCCTATTTTCTGAAATTACTATTTACATAATATTATATTTTCTAACTTGTATATTTCTAACTTGGGAACAATACGTTCAGTACTTTAATTTCTACTACAAAAACAAACATAAATAGAAAAAAACATACACATCACATTTATTATTTTTTGATGGTACACATGATTTATGATGTCAAATAATACGCTAACGTTAATACAAATACATATTCATATAAAAAGGTTAAATACTAGCTTCTGACAGCGGTAACACGTGTGCTTGTTGTCGTGTTTAATCATTTAAATCAGGTTTCTTAATAAATCTCATAAATTGCATTTATAGTATTAGTACATAATACATATTGTTATGAGATAAGTCGGTATATTTGACGGATAAATTGATGGTTCGCAATCGGCGCTGCCTATTAAAAGAGGAGTTAAAAGTGTGTTGCCGGCCTTTACACGGCCGCCATTCAAAATAAGTTTATATGATAGGATGGCAATTGTGCATTCGGATTACCTGATGATGAGCAGTCAGCGCCGCCCATGGACACCCATAACAACATAGGAGTTACGAGTGCGTTGTCGATGTCGTTGTCGTCGTTGTCGTTGTCGTCGTTGTCGACCGTTTGGGGATTAGAGATTGGGTAGGAACTAGACAAGGGGATGGATTAGGCCTCCAATAACCTCATTCACACGGCGAAAAATAACGCTATGGTTGTTTCACGCTGGTTTTTTGTGACGCCGTGGTATCACTCCAGTCGATCCGACCCATCTGTACCAAAGCATGACTTTCCCACACTTAAATTATATGTAATCTATAAAAACGAACGAGCGTACACATCTTCGATTAAAATGACAATTTGTCAAGCGGCGGCAACTCTGGAACGTCGTATACTCGTATCAGCGATTGATCTTTACGACTTGTTCAATTTACGGAGCGGACAGATTCAATCATTATATCAGAACAGTAAACTGTTTACTGAAGGACGGAGAGGACGCTAGTGTCAAAAATGTCCTCATTATTAAACCATACGATGAGTAAATTCTGAATATTTTGACTTTATCATTAAGGTTTTATATTCGCTGTTCGAGTGATCGTAAATGTGGTTGCGAACCTAAGGGTTTAATTTCATGGACAAAACAAAACATTTATTTTTCTCAGAATCAAAATCATTTATTTCGACTAAACCATCATACAGGTAATGTTGTAATGTCAAAATAGAATACCTATCTGTCAGTCTGTTCGTCAGTGAAAGTAGGTGTTCGTTTGAGAAATGAGTAAAAACTGTATCGTACATTTAAAAAAATATTAATACAGATGTACAAAGATACTAAAACATTATTTAATACACGTAACGTATGTGACAACAATGGTAGATATTACATATACATACATATGTGCAAAATATAAACTTAAGGTACTATAACTTAAGTAAATGCGAATAGGTCGGCTACATTATAGTCGATAACATATTTCATGGAGTTTCATCCCCTAGTCCATTGAGGTGGTCATTTATTTAATGTTTTTGAGAAAGGATTCACATACATACACGATATTAAATATCTCCTTTCATACCTAATCTGAATGCAAACGCACAAAGCGTTGTATACGAGAAATTATTATACGTATCATTTTGACATTACGCTTCAAGTATTTCTTCGTAGCACGCTACGTGTTATTGCCGGCTACGACGCTACGACATGCTACGAAATATTAGCTACGAGCTACGGGTGCGGGCGTTATTTGAAATAAATATTATTAGTACTCACTCGGGATTTAGAGTTGTCATACGTTGGAGATTTATTTCAGTGGGTTATAAAATGTACTCTGGAGGGTAAAAGAAATATTTATCAATGTGGGACCGTTCCAAGAAATGATTCAAGTTTTAAAAGATTCTATTAAGTGACAACTATAACGTATCGAAGGATATACAAGACAAATTACCTTCTGTATTAGTTTCGAAAGCTACAGGATAGCTATTGAGTCAGAATTTTTATTTATTCATTGCTTTTATATGGGGAAATTGAAACTAAAACGAATTGAGTTTTACAATACGAATTCGTATAAAATAAATATCGCCATAAAATTGTATGATGTTGCTAGCCATTGGTCGACAAGTCAAATAGAGTTTTATATTCTTTTTTATGAGTACAGTCATGTGGTATTTTAGTAAAAATATGTTCGGTCTCGGTTCGGTTTTATGAATTTTTTAGCTGTATAACTTTACATTTTTTACAAAAAGTCACAAAACCAGTATTTTACAGCAGCAACTCAAATCACCCCACGCCTCAGTCTATACTTTACAATCTAAGTGAAAAGTATCCTAAAACATGTGTATGTGTATCTAGGTTGATTCATGTAAATATCTAACACATTGACAGTGGATCGGACACATAAAACACATCCCGACACCGCACTATAAACTGCGAGTGAGTTGTAAAAATTCTCACAGCGATCCCTCACAACTTGTGATTTACGACGCGATAATTTGAATCCATGTATTGACGAAATAGCCTGGCCATCTCGTATAATTTGTATAATTTATTATTACGAATATTACACTAAATGAGTATTGCGTAAGCTATTTATTTCAAGTGTCAGATATTAAATGAAGCGATTTATTAAATTGTGAAGCGGATTCTACATACATCTGAGGAGGGCTTCCTTGATCGATTTGAAGAGTATTTATACATACTAGCAAGCATATTTACATGATATTGTTAGAATTGCATTCTTTTAATAAAATAAATATTTGTTGCAATGTTTCAACAATCACGTCTTCATATAGTTGATAGCTTCATATAGTCGATAAGGTGGGTCAGCAAATCAATGTCGATTCGTTGCCAAGAGAAAATGTCATGTGCTGACCGGTTAATCTACACTTGTGATTCGTTTTATAAAAGATTTAGACGAAAGAAACCGAAAGCTCATTAAATGGAACAATCTGAGTCATACATTTTATCAAACATACTAATGGCAATCTAAATGCACTTAATTAGAGTTTATTGTAGACTACGAAAATACAGTTTTAATTAAATCACAAATAATAAGGTAAAACAACTAAACAAAACAATCTTCCCATTTAGCCACAAATAGCCGTTTAATTCGAACATCGGCAATGATCGGTACCCATCGGCTACCTTCGCCTCTCTAACTATACCATTTGCGATGTAAAGCGTTCGTTTTATGTTTAGTTAATTTGTTTAAAGGGATAACGTTAGTCGCGGGCATGGCCGGTTCAATAGTCATCCGTACCGAGGGATTAGCCTAAACACTGTTAATGATAATTAACTTTCGACTTCATATACTGCAGGTGAAAACAATTATAGATTTGTTTTGTCAACTTTGTTTTGTTCGTGTAATTGCTGTTTTGGTTTGGGGTACGTCGTGAGGTTACTGTGCCCCTGTGTATTGTTTTTGTCCTTATATTGTTGGGGTTGGCTTTAGTAATGCGTTCATTCGTTTGTTAAGAATGTGATCTGCTTCATTTAGGTGGCGGAAAGATCGGAGAGAGAATTTTTAAATTTTATACTCAGTTACTTCATTTTGGTTAAGGTAAATATATAACTAAAAATAAATAGGTATCCCTTGATGCAGTACTATGGCCCATAACATATCGAGTATTGGAGGGTTATTCATGATTTCTAGTTTGAATTGGCTTCGAAACTAATAAAACTTTACGCATATGTTCTGTAGCCATTGTTACATTCGCTCATCGGTGATACATTTTACAACATATATGTATACAATGTTAAAAGCCTTCCCAACCCACCTCATCATCAAAGGGAAAATGGCGTCAGCGTAAGTACAGGATCAAAGTACCAGGGTCTCATTACCCACTAAGAGTAATTTCTTACAATTGCAATAGACAAGGTATCTAGAACAGGCTACTGAGCAAAGGTCTGAGTGCTTTCCGCGATAGCCACGCCCCCTACATACTCTTGGGGTAAATGGTCATATTGTATAGGTTAATGGGCTATTTGACTGTATGGCATTCGTATATAGTAAATAAAAATATTGTTATTAGTTGTAATTATAGACATTTAGTGTCGAGGTAAAGTATTGTAGATGTTTATGTGCTTACAAAAGTGACTACAGAATATATGTTACCAATGTTGTAAACGCAAAAGTTATTAAGTATGAACAGATGGGTGTTTATTTCTCATTCACGTAAAAACTACTGAATGAATTTTGAGGAAAATTGGCACAGACATATATTATAGTCTGGGATAACACTTGGGACTTTCATCCGGGTAACACGAGCGAAGCCTAGCCGAAGATATCACTATCAATAACTTATGACGATTGACACTTCTGCGTATTTAGTTTCACTTTTGTAATGTTCAATTACATATGAAGAAAAACTTTTGCAATGCTTTAAAATTATATGCGAGCAACAGCATAGCACACGAGTGCCAGCGCAGAACGTAATGGGTCCCCTAACGTATTGTGCAGTGTGGATATAATACCGAATAAAAATGGACCACCTCCTAATCAGGCTCGGGAACTCCAGAGCCGTCTAATTGTGAAACAAGAAAACCTCTATTTCATAAGTAAAGGAAACTGTTTGTGTTTGCAAATGAATGGACAACCGGTTCTTTTGATTAGAACTACCTGCAATTGTGCCGGGAAAAACAACAAGAAAATATCTGCATTTGTGTGCGGGTCAGGTTTATACAGAATCAGCTTCCTTCGCTATATTTTAACAACGTTATTTAGTGTTATTGATCAACAGCTAAAGTGCAGTGAGTAGTACGTGGTGCTGTCATCAGCTGATTTCATTTAATTTTAATGAACATTTCATGTTAAGTACGAAGGATTTGGATATTATAAGTACTAAATTGTCATTTTCTACTTTCCAAATATAAATTTCGGCAACCCAAGATCACCAAGAGTAATTACGAAATATTTTACTAAATCTATCAATGATAAGGAAATTTTGACTTCTTTGCTACCCCTTCCTACGGCCAAGGAGACCTACATTTTTTACTCGACCCGTCAAAAACACAAACCATTTAATCAAGCTTATCAAAGTCGCAAACTATCAAGGGAAACGTCAAGTGATGTAGGTTACGTATCGGTAGGAACCTTACGACCGCATCACCGCACGCCAATGCCAGACGCGTTTGAAAAAAAAAATTAAAAAGTTTCAGCTAGCTTGCGTCACTGGGGGTGTGGGAAGTGACGTCACGGACGGAAATAGACCGCGGGCGGGCCGCTGTGCACGCCCTGCGCTCCTATTTCAGTTTGAGTTACGTGGTCAGGGTTTGACATCAGATTGTAATACGTCATGTAGGATTGCGTAATTACGAGTTTCAAGTTAGTTTGACGTACAACCTCATTTTTTTCTAGGCTTTGCATCGAGCCGAACAAAAGCTGGATAATTTTTTTGTTCTTTCATATCGTGGGTGCAGTTACTAACACACCTACGTTCAGAACAATATTTTTTATGAACATGTTATGTAGGTGTGCGATTTTTACTTTACATGACTGTTAACGAGATATTAAAGTTTTTCAAATTTTTAATGGTGAGGTAAAATTTTTATTTTTAACCGACTTCAAAAAAAGGAGGAGGTTCTCAATTCGATTGTATTTTTTTTTTTTTTTTTTTTATTTTTTTTTTTATGTTTGTTACCTCAGAACTCCGTCATTTATGGACGGATTTGCAAATTTTTTTTTATGATTGAAAGGATATGCTTCCAGATTGGTCCCATTCTTTTCAAAATTGAGTTTTGATGATGGGATCCATGAGAAATCGAGGGAACTCCTCAAATATTATAGGCAACTATATAGTAATTTTAATATTTTCATAGAGCACTCAAGCATTTACAGTCAAAAAGTAATATTTGATGGGGTGGAACTGGTGAAGAAGATCAGAAATGGGTGATGAAACTTGACACTCGCATAGATATCACAATCAAGGTAGTTCAGCAACTATGAAAATGCACTGTAAACCAATGATCTTAAATAATTATGTTGGAAATGTTATCATCGAACTGATTTAATGATGATTATGGAGCTGGAAGGTAGGCACTGGAACTGCGTACCTAATTAATATATCCTAGCCGTGTTTGGGCTTGTTAGAATTGTTATAAGATGCACTTTGGCTGTAAGGTACTATTGAACTGATGTGATGATGAAGCTGGAAGGTTGGCATGGGGCCTAGTATTGTGTAAGCTTATTAGAGCTGTCAAGAGCAATGGAAAGGGCTATGCTCATAGTTTCCGTGCATGTTCGAATCAGAAATGAAGAAATCCGCAGAAGAACCAGCGTCACCGACATAGCCCGAAGAAATGCCAAACTTAAGTGACAGTGGGCACGCTAGTGATGGGCAACTCGAGTTATCTAACTCGGGCAACTCGAGTCAGCCCGTGAGCGAGTCAGCCCGAGTTAATATTTCTGCAACTCGGGTTGAACCGAAGAGCGCGCGCGGTGGCGAGCGGGCGGGTAGGTTGCCAGCCCGCCGCGCGCCGCTCGACTCGACTCGACGCCGCCGCCCGCTCGCCGCCTAGCCCGCGATTCGCTAGGCCCGAACGACACCGAGCGAGCCCGAGTCAGCACGAACAACGAAACGTAGTCGCGTCGTCCGAGCCGCGAGCCGCGAGTGAAAGAGATAGTTCTCGTCTTCGGCGAACAAATGACAGAGTTTTAACACAAAAGATTAGATATTTGTTTTGTTTACGTTTTTGTTATTACTACTTAGTTCGTAATTTATAGTTTTCTTGCGGTATTATTAGTTTATTAAGTTTTGTTTGTCTGATTAATAACTTTAGAATGGCTCCAGGAAACAGGAAAAGTGTGGCGAGGGAGTTTTTTTCGAAAATAGACAATAATACTAAAGTACAATGCAATTTGTGTTCTAGTCAATACAAATTTAGTGGAAAAACGAGTACCTTAGTGAACCACCTAAAAAAAACACATTATACAATATAGTGAAGCTGTTGGCCCAATCTTACAACTTTCAATAACATTAAAGTCTGACAAACTTATTTTATTTGACTATCATTAGCATGGACTCGACCCCACACAGCCCGTCGGGCTCGACAAGCAAACTAGCAACCCGCAGAACGATGCACCGAGTCGAGCGTTTACTGACTCGAACGGACAACCCGGACAACGCGACGTATCTTATGGCAGATCGGGTCGAGTCAACTCGAGTTGCAGCCCGAGTTGGTTATCAGGTCAACTCGAGTTACTCGAGTTATCAAAAAGACGACTCGGCCCATCAGTAGGCACGGCACATTGCTCGTAGAACAGATGGCCGATGGGGCCGAAAGGTTCTAGAGCGGGACCGCACACCTTTGGGGGCGGAGTTTGGCCTAGTATTGGCTATTTTGCATTAGTCCACGTGGACTGCGTTTACACATTAGTGGTGAAATGCGTCATTGTGTTCTTATCGTTTTCCTGGTAATAGGCTAAGAGAATTCATTGGCATTTTTAACAAAACAGTCGTTTTAAATGGGTTACAAAACAATAATTGCGTCGTACAAAACAATAATTGTGTTTCTTTTGTGTGCACATATGTAGATAATACTTACTTAAAAAAGGTTCATACATTGAATGACTCATAAATGTATATTTACAATAGCGATGGTCTTTTGTATTTTTACCAACTTGTCTATATATGAATGTTCTTAGTAATAACAAAATAGTATTCTTCATTTAATGGGTTACAATTGATACAAAACAATAATTGTATCGGTCTTTTTTCTATGTACGAATGTATTTAATCATAGATACTAAATTAGATTGCATTTGGTATCTTTGAACTTTATCTGTCTGTTGATGAAAATATCTAGTTTTTTGTTATTTGGCGAGAACTAATATGAATTTATGATAAGATTATTATTTTTTTTTAACTATAAGTCATAAGTATCTCATGCATCATATCATCTCTCCTCGAGATCAAAACGATTACACAGTAACAATGTACTATGATATGTATTTCTACGTATAAGTATGACATTGGTAACTTTTTCAAAAGAAATGTAGGAACGATATTGACTTCTTTGCCATAACACATTATAATAAAAAAAAAACACTAAACGGCTACAAATAAAAAAAAATTTTACAAAATAAAAAAACCGCCTTCAAAAAAAGTCAAGCAATAAAAGTTCCTACACTAAAAAGTAAAAAATAACAATTTGAATTACTGTAAAAAAACTTAGTTTATAGGTAAACTTATTTGACATTAATATTTTGCAAATATTCAAAATTTATTACTTATTTTTGGAGTCGGTGCCAGCCCATGCAAGGAAATACAAATGGGCAACAATACCTTGAAAAACTTACTTAATTATAAAACTACTTAATACCTATTTGCATACTCAAATATAGGTATATTAATTAAGACATAAATACAGATTAGACTTCTCTACAAAAAATGTCCGATTTGCACATTTTTTTTAAATAAAAAATATATACTTACAAAAACATTTTAAGTACATTGAAAATGTTTAAGCATTATGTACGAAAAATGGCACCGGATATTAAAAAGCTAACTAACATTAAGTTTCAACATTAAAATGCTGGCACCGACTCCAAAAATAAGTAATAAATTTTGAATATTTGCAAAATATTAATGTCAAATAAGTTTACCTATAAACTAAGTTTTTTTACAGTAATTCAAATTGTTATTTTTTACTTTTTAGTGTAGGAACTTTTATTGCTTGACTTTTTTTGAAGGCGGTTTTTTTATTTTGTAAAATTTTTTTTGTGAGTTTTTTTAAAATAAGACTTGTGATGTGTGTTGTACCCGACGTAAAAACTATTTATAATTTCATTAGGATGTTAATTGATACGAATAGTGAGTGAGTTTTGGAATTTGTCTTAAATGATGATTGTCGATGTAGGTGGATTGATTGATGGAAATTATGAATACTGTTACTGCAAAACTACCAAATCAGTAATAAACAACATCCTCTGATGACGATAGTTTAATCGTCATTCTGCGATGATGTTACAAAAGGCGTGAAGGATACTGAACATCAACATTGTCAGTACTGAAAAAGCGGCTTATAAGTTGAAAATCCAGCTTGAATGTTCGTGTACATGACTTTGGTTGTTGTTATAAATAGCCGTTGCAGTTCACGGCTATACTTTCACTGAAAGTCGACGGATTTAGTAATGCTGGTTTTAGCCTTCAGCTGCTTTCCATTCACGATTCTGTTTGGTAGTTTGGCAATACGAAAAAGAGGTTTGTATATAGTACTGGTAATTTTTTTGTTTAACAACCATTCAAAAACTCCTTCCATCTTGGTAGAGGTTCTTTGTAACAGCCTCATTTTTACTCTTTCGGACCCTGAAGAAAATGTATTTGTTTATTTGGAAATAAAATGTATTTATTGACAATATTTTTTTAAATTAGTCTACAGTATCAATCTGGTATGTAAGCATAAAATGGTTGATGAATGCAAGTAAGAGCTCGTGTATTTGTAGGCATTAGGTCACGGCTTCACTTTCACCGTAAGTCGCGAGTGTTGCCACTCTAAATATAGATGGTGTCGTCACTAATTTTAGTGGCTCGCCCCTGATTTCTGCAGTTAAGGTTGCAGGTCAAATGCAATCGATGCTCTTGTATTGATGCTTGAATTATTATTGAACCTAATGAGGTTTTCGAAAGTAGACACGGTGTTTTATTATGTTATTCAAAGTCTGTATTAATTTCATTTTATTAATATGTGTATATAGAAAGAGATGATATTTCAATACATTCAAAGTATAAGTAGAAGTATCTATGGGATCAAACACTTCAAAATAGACACATCTAAAGTTAAGTATTTATTATCCCCGTGATAAAAACATAAATATGTGAATGAACACAGGCCAAGGTCAGGCAACGAATGTCGAAGCACGCGTAGCAATTAGACGATTATATCGTAGCTGGTATGTATCACGCTACGACGCGGCTACGACATGGCTACGACAAGGCTACGGCAATTCCCTTGCGATGAAAAAGTGAGTGTCAACTCAGTGTTTATTGATGTCTAACATGCAAACTTGTGTGTGAAACACTGAAATAAAGTGATTATGATTTCAATTAAATTGTTTCTTTATGTTCAGTGTCACGCGATACTCCACTAAATAATAAGTCGTGCGAAAATGTTAACAGTTAAAACGGTGTTTTATTTTATGCGTATCATCATAATGCTTTGAAAATAACAAACTTAACAGGATTAACCTTTGAAAGCTGCTAGGGTTAAATAATCTTTCTGTAATGACTTTCTCGACCTCAGAATAAACTGCAGAGTGCATGTAAATTGGCCAAAAACGGTTTTAAATCCAAGTTTATACGAACAAAAATAGCAGATATTCATAGCAAAAGCTTAAACAAATTAAGATATGGCTTAATTAACGCGAAAACCTGGTTTTACGATGTCCCCGAGTTTGATATATTGTGTAGTGAGGAATATTTTACAATTATATCATCATTTATTGCATTAAATTGTAGTATTTAGTTTTGCTAATTTGAATAATTATTATTCATCGTTTAATTTACGCGATTAATAAGGAAACGGGATTGTAGTGAGGAGAATGTAAATGAGGAGAGGAAGAGAGAGGGAGATAGAGTGAAAGCCTACTTTGTATTTAAATAAAGTAATTAATATTGATTGCGTTTATTTCTGTTTAAATTCAAAGAGCCGTTTTATTTAACAATTTATAAACAGTTTAATGAAGTGTTGATGCCTGTCGAACGAATGAATGTCATTTGGCTTAGAGTTCATCTCATTATTGAAGTAGGTTTCCAGTTAATTAAACAGCAGATAATTTCATACGAATTCACTCAATGATTGGTGATTACTTGAAGGTAATGAAATGTAACTTCATGCTTTATTACCTCTGAAATGATAGTCAGAGCCTTTCTGTATGCAAAATGTATATAGGCAGTAAAAATAAAACATATTTGACTAAAATTTGATTAATAAAACGAATGATATTATTTTATTTTTTTGATATGGCACTTACAGTGATCTGAGTAAGGGTCTCGTTGTGTATTGAAACTAGTAGAGATTTTCTTTAAAAAAAAAGAAGCAATAGAAGATTTTGATATTTTAAGCTATCAGTTTGCTTAGTTAAATAACATTATATCCCTATCATCATCATCATCATCATCATCATGTAATACAAAGTTAGGAGTTAGTATAGTAATAATTGTCAAAAGCCATTTTCATAAAACACTGTCATTGAAGTATCCAACACAATTAGCAGTATTAGAGCGTCAGGCCTCTTGGGACACCTTTCCATAGGATATCAATTAATTCATTGTGAATTTATAATAGACTGCCTTTGTTTATTATCTAACTTTCATATCGGAATATTGTTGTAATTTTGTTCAAGAATTACTTTTGAGAAGAAAGTTTTCTGTATTTATTTAAAACAAGTTCGTGTCATAACTGACTTAAAGCGATGTTAGTGCTATCTGCTTTGACCGGAACAGAAACGTCAATAAAATTAAGAGAGAGCGTCTCTCTATATTTTTAATTTTGCTCTTAGTTGAGGTATTTGCACTTCACATGCATGCTTGCTTTTCAATTCTTTTTAAAGGTAACAAACTACTTCTTTCATATAATCGCCCACATCATACATTTGTTCTTTGATTATCGTCTTTGTTCCCATTATTCTTTCTTTATTTTAACTTAATCTCATGTTTCGTTTCATGACCTCATTCCTTCCACCTTTTAGGTTCTATGCTATTTGTAGATTTTTACTGCAATTTAACCCATATTTTATATAGGAAATCCAATTTTAAAGTCGAAGAATGCGATCAAGACATTTATATATTATAAACTATTATGGGATGTTATAAGAATTTCTCAAAAGCGGTTAAAATTTCCTCGTGATAGTTCTAAATGTGTTTCGTTATGGGTCGTGAATCCGAGATTGGACGTGGCTGTATCAGCAGTAATAGTGGCCATGAATTTAGAATGGCCAGCGTTGCGACGCTTTGAGGTGAATGGCAAAAGGCTTTGTACTCAAACGCTTGAGAAGTTTCATTGCGATGTGTGATTCTTTAGCCGTTGCGAGCGTAAACCGTACTAGGTTTAGTTTTTCTTTTCGTTTCAATCTGTTAAAGAGGTATCAAAACACTTTAAAGAAAAACACGTCAGATACATCTGTTTACATTTTATCAGAGAAAACCAATTAGAACCGATAACGACTTCGATATAAAATATCACCAAAAAAACAATTTAAAAATTTCTTAACTGTACACAGTGTGCGCGACCCTCAGCAAACTTAAGTAATTAATCATTTCACCAACAATATGAGGGAGCATTTCGATCGCTACTAAAATATTAATTAATATACAACCACGTACGTAGGCGCTTCGAAAACGAATAAATCATAGTAACGACTAATTGATAAGTAATTGGCAAGCAGTTTAACCTGCGATCTCTATCGTTACGCCATCTATATGCTTGGCATTACTGATGGAGTTAACAGAGCTAATAATAGACACGGTTAATGTATAATTCTGTATACACTGAATCGTAGTTTAATGAGTAGAAGTTAAAGCTACTGAAAGTTTGAAATCTCCTAACCATTTTCCTTTATTAATTTGTGAAATTGATTTTACTTAAATTTATAAAACCTTTTTTAATTTATTCGTTGTCTAATTATTTATAGCGCTATAGTAGGTTATGAAGTTGTCGCATTTACAGTAATGTTAATTACTGTACACATTTCCAGACATACATATCGTGATGTTATAGTATGTAAATACTAAAATCAAAACGAAAAAGTAAACTCCGTTTCCTAGAATTCAAGTTGAAACCTATTGAAGTTTTAACGATACACTTACCCTACGTTTGTTAGTAACAAGGCTCTAAATTGAAGGTGTTCAAAGACTTCCCGAGTTCTTTCAGGAACGAGCAGTGTGCGCAATAGTGGGTGGTATGTATTTGCTTCAGGAAGGCTTCCGACGTTGAAATATTCTCATACACAATATTTGGGCACGTGCTGCCTGTGATTGTATGCGACGTGCGAGGTCCCGATGTCGCTCGACTCTTGCATTTTTCCTCTATAATGTTTGTCACATGACATTACCTATATGTTTTATGTTTGTAGTTTAACTTTTTAAAATGAGAATGTGTTTAAGTAGAACATTGGGAGATGATAAATGGTAAACATAGTTTCAGGCTTGTAGTGCTTTCTTTACTTCCATTTATATTACTATGAGAAAAACAAAAATAACACAAATACTAAGTAAGTTCGCAGTCACCCTCGGCCCATAACAACTGTGCCCTTCATCTTCACAAAACAGCGGCCATTTTTCTAAACTCCAAACCTGATAAGAGCCGAACGAGTGGCCGCGTGGCCCAGCACCACCGTTCTGCCTTTTACACGACACTTTCCCTTCAATCCGTCGCCCGGGATAGGTCCGCGGCGAAGAATCCACTCGACAACCGACCAATTTAAAATGACCTTCGCAACACCGCGCTCCCCCTCTACACTGTTACATTGTATCAACGTAACGGGGGCGGAGGGAGGCCCATTGATTCTGGATTCGTCGAAGAGGTTGTCTGATAAGGCGGCCCTCGAGCGATGCTCGCCTTGAAGTTGTAACGTACTGTCGTTGATAATGGATCTGAAAGGTTGCGGTACAATCGAGTTAGGCGGCGTGCACACTGTTATAGGCTGCCTACATTCATATCTGAGCCTCGATATAAAATGGCGGCGATGTACTAAGTAGGCTTTATAGAAGACCGTTTGACGTCACGATTGTCTTAAAGGATTTATTAAAGTTGAAAGCATCGTTTAAAAGTAACACAACATTGTTCAAACTAAGGCTTTAATTGAATCTACATTCGATTTTACTCTGTAACAGCTAGGAAATAGCGTAGCTATTTATTTGTAGCAGAAGTCGCATCGAGTGTTTTACTATGGTCGTAATCGTTAAAGAGGAGTGACATAAAATACGTCGCTCGTACAGATTGGAGATGCTTTGAGGAACTTATAGGAGGAGGAGCTATCTGTCGCTATAATGTGCAGACAGTATCAAGTTATGGTCAACGTAGTTCGAGATTCTAGAAATTCGTGTTGCTAAACATTATACTGAAATAGAGCTGTGACTAGTTGAGTCAAGCTAGGACTTTTAAGTATCATTTAAACACTAACTAGGTAGTTAGTTAGGAACTCGTATTTAGTTCATTTTGACACGAATTTCAGTAACGTTTGTTTTGGTGCTTTAATCTTTATAAAGCATTTAATTCTGTATACCAAACTTATAACATAAGTCATACAATTCCGTGCTAACACAAAATAAATATGATTTCTTTGGCAATGCAAGTACTGCATCGAGAATTCATAATTGTTTGAAGAGGGTAACATTTACTACTTAGAACTTGAACTTAATAATGACACAAGTCATCAACCTACACTAGCGTCGTCGTTGAGGCTTCAATTAGGTATGCAAGACAGCACACTAGCGTACACTGGTTAATTAATAGAATTCCTGCACAAGATCTCAGATCGCTTTGATTGCCGACAATCGAAATCTATTTGGTTGAAGGCTTTGTTCATTTAAAATTCCCACATGTTGTGTTTGTTGCATATGTTCCTAAGTTTTATAATGTTCAACTGTAATGTTTTGTATAAAAAAAATAGGAATACTGCGACTATGTTTGATCGAATTATATGTTTTTTTTATGAGATGGGTCGGCAAACGAGCCTACGCATTACCTGATGTTAAGCAATTAGCGCCGCCTATGGACACTTGCAACAACAGAGGGTTATGAGTGAGTTGCCGACCTTTTGGGGATTAGGGATTTGGAGATTTAGTGGTTGGGGGAGGGAAGGATTGGTCTTCCGGTAGCTTCACTCACACGGCGAAACACAACGCTTTGGTTGTTTCACAAAGGTTTTTTTTTGTGTGGCCGTGGTATCACTCCGGCCAAGCCGCCCCATTTGTGCAATTATCATCAAACTAGTTGTTTTAGTGGAACTAGTTTTTTGGTTACAGTCCGAAGTTGAAGGCCAATTGCCATACCGATACATCAATAAAGCTATAAACCGATATAGTTTATTTATATTTACGCACACACAGACAGTCGGCTGTCTCACTTGTCTCTGCCCCGTTCATATTTCATTCACAATCACATTCCTGTTCATTCAATACGTAATAATTCCCCCCGACAGTTATCGCTCAGCGATTTGACTGCGATTCTAAATCGTGCAATGAATCGTTCAAGATCGCGATTGATCGCAACGATTTGTCGGGCGCCCTGAGACGGCTTTACATAAAATTCGCTCGCCCTCACTTGGGGAGCGCACAATTTTGTACGAAAAATTGATTCAATTTGCGTATATGCAAAACGATTTTAGTTTCCTCCTCTACGTGATATTGTCTTGCATCTATTTTGTTTTGTGATTTACTTTGTCGTAAAGGTGTTTTGGTCTTTTTTTCACTTTGTTTCTTTGATATTCTTTCAATTTCTGATGTTCTATTTCTTACAAATTATAATTTTCCAAGAAGCAAATACACTACGTAGTGTTTTCGCAGAAGGACAGATCGTATATCAAGCAAGGTATATATCTTGTACAAGCTAGCCTAGTAGTTATGTAGATACCAGGTTATATACACATTACACCTAAAACTGATACAATATTTTTTGCATCACACAAAGAGTTTTTACATCATATAATAATGGTAGCTACCAAGGTATTTAAATAATTATTTTTCTCGTTAATACCGGCGTAATGATATGTTATAAATATGAAACGCGAAAATTTAAAAGTTAGTACACAAAGAGTTGTTCCGTGCTGGAAGCGAACTCGCGACAAGAAACGCATTAACCCTGCCACTGCGCCAGCTATTGAAGGGGCTATATTTACCCCTTCAATTTCTCAGATTGTAATTGATCAGTGTTCTTATTAGGCTTTAGTTACGATACAAATGTCCAGAACATTTTTTTCATATGACTGATAACAGATTTAGAAAAGTGAATTATAAACTAAGACTGGAATCAAAGCAAAGCCATAGCGGCAACCGTCGCATTAATATGTAAAAGATAAAAAAAGAAATATTATCTTTGCTAAGAAGTTGAGGAGTTAGAATGAGGCTTGGACGGGAAGAATAAATATTACTTAAAGTTTTATTCATGTTAATGTGGCAATTGAATTATTTATGGAGTGTTTAGTAAATGACGAGTGACGTTCTAGGTTTGCGTTTACGTTTGCGTTTTGTTTAAGTTTACGTTTACGTCCAAGCCCTTATTCCTATTCTGATTATAATGTTATAGAGTCGGCATAAGTCCAGCGATGGATGTCTTAAGAAATAATTCATAACTTTAAAAATAAAAACATTATAAGTTTGATACAGTGCCTGGCGACTTTTGAGATACTTGTTTGATACTTGTACAAGATCTTTTTTAAAGTGACTCCATATCGTAAAGAGTTACATAGCTTGGAAATACGACTTAGTCGGTTGTCTCTTTCCAAAGGTCAATGTGCAATATTTATTGCAAGTTGCTATTAACAACCGATATAGATATTACAGCTACATACACAACCAAACTACTTATTATAATTGATATCTATGAAGGTAATCGCATTTTATATTTGTCCGATATAAACACATGTTCGGTGTCTATGCCTGCATTCATATTTTATCTGTGGACAAACAAAATGGCGTGCAAAGCTCGCTAAAAATGTCCACGTTTAATAAAATATTAATAACGATAATTAAATAGTTATCAATTTATAAAATCATTATGCGTGAGCCAGTTTATTAAAACTTTAAACGTTAATTATTGTAATATTCCGTACAATTAAATGATTGATAAAATTGTTGAACAAGGTTAAAAAGAAAATGAAAAGCATTGTTTTTTTTTATGAAATAGGTCGGCAAACGGATTGCTTTGTGGTAAGCAATCAGCGTTGTCCATCGACACCCAAAGCAGTTTGGAGTACGTTGCCGGCCATTAGGTTTCGGATATTTAAGGAATTGGAAGGAATGGAGGGAGAGGAAGGATTGGACCTCTAGTAACCCCACCCACATGGCCAAACAACGCTGGGGTTGTTTTACGCTGGTTTAGGTTATCACTTCGTTCGAGTTGACCCATTCGTGCTGAAGCTGCACTCTCCCATACTTAAATGGTAATAACAGAAATCGACAATAGGCGCACTACTTAATAATAACTTATTAAGTAAATATTGTACATACTTGTGCCCTTCAGGGAATTTAAGATGTCAGATATATTTAATTAAATGTTAGGGAAAATATTTAGTTTTAATTCCGCGACAAAAATCCAGGCTTGTTGCAGGATGCAATCCCACTCCTATGCAATCATGCATATGCACATGCAGCAAGGGTATACAACGGAAAAACATGCCACGCAATCAAACCTATACTCGACACATGCCACGCAATCAAACCTATACTCGACACGTGGTCGAGTATAGGTTTGATTGCGTGGCATGTTTTTCCGTTTTGTGTATGTGTGCATATGCATGTGTACCCTTGCTGCATGTGCATATGCATGATTGCATAGGAGTGGGATTGCATCCTGCAACAAGCCTGGATTTTTGTCGCGGAATTAAAACTAAATATTTTCCCTAACATTTAATGTCATGGATTTCCGCAAAGTAACGCCTGATTCTATAAATTATATTTAATTAATCATGATTAATAGAACACAACCCAGTTTGGAATCCAAAGGGGTGATAGAAAGGTATCATTTATATGGTTGAATACTGGCTCAGTTTGTAACATTATGTATTGTGTTGTCGCTATATGACTAGAGGTAAGGTACCCGCTTTTTTAGTATGAGGATGTGTTATTGTTTATAAAGTGACTCTTTCCGAGTAATATGTACTTTCTAAATTTTTTTGACCACTGACACGTTGTCAATGTTATACAAGGTATCCTGGACTAATAATTTCAAAGTACGGTGTAATATATTCTGGGAAAAAATATTGTAATTTGTAACTTTAAAATAGCCAATCCTCCTTCAGCAAGGGTAATAGTAGATGCTCATTCCTTCTGCATGTGAGATGAGGCTTTTTCTCAGCAGTGGGGTACTTGTAGCCTAATGCTGATTGTGAAACATCAGCTTTAAAAGGTTAAAATGTAATTTCTACTATATACAATGAAAAGCATCAGCTTCTACTAATGCAGATATTTTAATAACATCTGCAGCGTTCACTTACATTTCAAAGCATCCTTCATCACGTTTTGCAAAACCCAAAAAGTGCATACAAAGCAACAGACTGTCAAAAGCGCGCTGCATTTTTCCAAAAATTAGACAGTCGCCGACCGATACAAATAACTGAGTTTCACAGAGGGCGCTCCAAAGCTGTTTTAGCAGCTCAAACTCGGGCGTTGACGCCTAAAAGCGTAAAAAAACCGCCCCAAAATGCCCCAATGTTCCTTCGTTTGTTCATAACAGGCGGGCTTGCAGGCACACTGACTTTTTACAGTGCCCTTCCCCGTCACTCTGGCTTTTTTGCCGTCTGTAGAATTAGGCTTGTGCTCTTTGCTGTTGCTGCCGTATTTGCTATTTGTTTGTTGAAATTTCTGATTAAGCGTAGACTGCTCGTGTATAAATTGTGTTACATTACTTTTAGGATTTTTTCGAAAAAAAAAGAATGTATAAGTATTTTTTTTTTCACAAATGTTCCCTCTTTTCATAATCGATGATATTGACACGACCTTATAGCTATAAGACGGATAAATACACAACTCACAAAACCTACAAACCTCACAAACCTCACAAACCACAAAATAACCTTCACCCAATAATTTCAAAAGCGCCATCTATCTTGTCGAAATCAATTAAGTTACGTTATCAACGTGAGACTAACGTTACAGGGTGTTTGTTTTGAGCCGTGTGTCCCCACTACCGGATCAATAAACCTGCTTGTGCTGGCTAGATAAACAGAGGATGTTCCGCGGTGGCGCCTGCCTTCTTGCTATGCCCCCCGATATGGGAAATGTGGACATGACAATTGGATTGTTGATTGAGACACGGTTGGATTGTTTGTTTGATGTGATAGGTTTATTGAATAAATAGACGTAGGACACGTGTACGGTTTTGAAAATTAAACAATATCTATGTCAGTCTAATGAGAAATCTTGGAATAAAAAAATTTTAGCAGACGATTGCCGCAAAAGCAGTAATGATTTTTAAGATCATTGACCCTCCTTTGTTACTTAAAACACCTACACAAACAATTTCACGAAATTAAATCCGTTATTTTTAGTACCATTAGAAAAATAATGTATAGTTGTTATACTACTAATTTTCTCCATTCTTTCAACACCAATGTTAAAATCAATAAACGCATAAAAACTGCTCTTTAATACAGATTATAATATTATTTCTATATTAGGGAAGCTGCGTTGTGTATAAACGGGCGGAAATTGAAAGCTGAAAGGCCAATAACAATGTCGCTGGCAGTTTGGAGGCCTTTCGCTGAAAATTTCAGGAAATTCATTTTTGACATTATTGTCTCTAACTGCTCGTTACTTTGAAAATTCTATGAAGTAAATACATGATAGATTTTTTACATAAATCATTTGTTTTTATGATACATAATAGATTTTACGTTTACTTTTTTGAAGTTTTTTAGCACTACATATTAATTTGACTCTGATGAGGCTGAGTTAATTTATTATTTCACTAGCGACCCGCCCCGGTTTTGCATAGGTGCAATATTGATACTAAATTTTCCACTATTTAATGGACTTTATTATACATGTAAACTCTTTTCATCAAAATACGTAGTTTTAGAGATTTAACCATACATAACAGAGGCCTAATACTTGCCCTTCCCCAATCCTTCTCCAGTCCCTAAATCTCCAAATCCCTAATCCCTAAAAGGTCGGCAACGCACTCGTAACTCTTTAGTTGCGGGTGTCCAAGGGCGGCGCTAATTACTTACCATCAGGTAATCCGTCTGCTCGTTTGGCGACCTATTACATAAGATATAGAGACAGAAAACGCGACTTTGTTTTGTACTATAGTATGTAGTGAGGAGTATATGCGATCGATCGTAACCTTAAACTCGTACTTTTTAACCGACTTCAAAAAAGGAGGAGGTTCTCAATTGATGAGTAATTTTCGTTTAATATATTTGATTACTACATTACTATTACTTATTTCAACTTTATGCCACAAACAAAAAAGCCATAAACTAAATACATAATAAAATTTAATTCAACAAACTAAAGTGTCTATATCAGTTAATTAAATTGCCGCATCCAACCCTCATCGGTCCATGTCCCGCGGCACGGAACCGATCAATCAACCAGCTAGTCACAGCTGAAAACAATATAGGGGTCTCTACAACACCCTGTTTGTTTTATGAACAGTGCGCTTCTGAAATCTTTGAGACATTTTGAGTTCTAAAGTTCTTAGGACGAATTAAATAATCATTTAATAATTATTTATATTTCTTTGAAAAATATTTATACAGAAATGTCACAAGGTATTTAAAGTTCTAGTTTTAACATAAAATACAATAGCGGTTAGTGCGTAAGTTAGTCAAAGTATTAAAAAATATTTTCTAAAGACAGAACTCAAAAAATAATTACTAAAAACATCACCTAAAGCTAAATAAATAACTTGATTATCACAGAAAAGCCATAAGTAAGTTTAGAAACGTGACCTTATTTTCAACAAAAACCGAATTGCTGACGATGTCGTAAAATGCAGCGTCGATATGCACTCCTCGCAGTAAGTTTACTGGCGTCGTAAAATTATGGAGGATCAGATGACTACTGGTCTGGAGGTATCTGTACTTTACTATAATACCCAAGACATTTTCCTAAATTGTGGGTCGAATTTGTGTACGTACGTATTATTGTCACTGTGCTTTTAAAAAGAAATTTATTATTTGTTGTTTGGGTATTTTGGCGTCTCATTGTTGATACATAATTAATGATACGATTCTTCACTTGGACGGAGGGTTTGTTGAGAAGTGGAAATCATCAAATGGCTTCTCTCGCCCAGGATAAGGCGACAGTTAGTGTCAGACTTTTACTGGCTAAAAATCACCCCGTTTTGTCTCCAGGCCAGGGTATTTTATTGCATTTGACCCATAATCCTGGCTAAATCCTGTTCGTCATCGGCTCTGTAGAGCCTATTTGTGGTGGTCTATTGGCTCTTTAAGGCGCGCGTGAAACGCTGCGCGCCGTACGCTCGGGAGAGAGCTGGTTTTCTTTGAACAGAAAGTAAACATTGACATTTATAACGGGGCAATGTTGCCAATCTTTTGGTTACGTTCCTTATTGATATTGGTGTGAAAAAGAAAAAATCTGCAGCTTAAAAAAATTAGGTGGTTTTAAAATGTGTGTGATTTTAGGTTCTATGAAGTAAGGTTAAGGTCCAAAAATTTGTTACATTAAGCGAGAATAAACATACCATAGTGTATTTAAGTACTTATTGGCAAGTAAATGTTCAAGTTAGTGTATTTTATTGAGCTTCTCTTTTAATACAAAATGCATAGATGTTTCTGGAAGACTGTAGTAAAGTGTTAAGTTGATAGCCTTTTATAAGCGGCGGGACGTGGTCGCGGACTGAGTGTCTTACTGTTTTTATTATGCCTTGTGGTGAGAGCTGATGAATATTAAATAGTTCGAATAACTAATGATTGTATAATAAATGTTGTTTTATTATTGGCAATATTCCCAGATACAATATATGTTATTTATGTTACTAAACGTTGTAACACGAAAGGGTAGGTAGATATTTGTTCAGTGTATAATAATTTGCTATTGTATTTTCAAGGTATAAAGTCTATTGTAATTAGAAGAAATTTGATACTTAATTTCAGGGTTTATTTTAGAAAATCGAAATATTTGAAGTTCTTTTGATCTAGATTAGACTTAATAACTATCTCTATCTATACAAAAATCTACAAACATTTAATTGATTTTAGAATTGACCCTTGGAACTTCTAGCTGCAGTAGCAAAAATACCTAAAATCCACGATTCGCAATAGCTTTATTGGAAACCAATAAGAATAAACAAGTTTAACACAATACACAACCAATAGGAAAGAATGAAATAAAACTCCCAATACCATTTTACTTGACCTATCCATCAAACACAGAACCTGTAGCTCAGCAGTCATTCCTATTACTACTTCTTTTGTCAAACGTAAGTAAAGATATAAACACAATAAATTTTATGGCGTACATGTCCAAACATGCAAAAATTTCTGCGTTTCAAGGAGTGAACTAAAGTTTTTATGTGCCGTAAAGTAAAACGAAACGTACTCAATGGTAACTGGCTCACGTGGAGGTTGTAAACGGAGGCTTGTTAATGATCGACTCGACACTAGCCTAGCTGTTTACTTACTTAGTTATTTTTATGATATATACAAATAGGGAAATTTTAGCGTTTTTTGTGAGGGGAAAATCATCAAATGACTTCTCCCGCACATGGACGGGCGGGAGGGAGTGTCAGAATCTTACTGACTAAAACCCCCTCGTTCCTTCTCCTGCTCTGGGCCGAGGTCGCGGTGCCTCATTGTGCTTACCCCTATAGGGCCCGTCTTTTTAAGGGCTTTTTGAGGCGTGCGTAGAACGCTTTTCGCGCGGGTCTTGTTCTGGTCGAGCGGCGCATAAACGGAGACTTTGTCTGTTACAAGGCTGTATAAGAGGCAGTTGAAGTTTGGGAAAGGTGATGTATTTCTGTTGCCTCACTAAACTAAAAATACTTTCAACTCGCTCTTGGCCGGTTTTTTTATCAGTTAGTAGTTGTGTTTGGGTTAATTGTGACAATTGGAGAAAAAGTTACTGATTTAGGTGAAAAAGATTAGGAATGAGTTTTTAACTTAACCCTAATTTCCCTGTTAGACTCACAAGCGTGACAGCTTTTTATATGTTTACCTTTCTAGATATTTTGCTAAGTAAGAGCCTGAATGGCTGGCCTATTCCTCCTATTCTGGCCATCAGTTAAAGATATCATGGTAGGTTAGTTTTTTGAGGGGAATATCATCAAATAATTTCTCCCACCTTGGGTGGGACGAGAGGAAGTTTCAGACTCCTTACTGACTAAAAACCATCAAGTTCCTTCGCTCAGGCCGAGGCTACGGTACCTACATTTTTGCTCTGGCACCCTCAGCCTTGGCTGATGCTAGATTTGTTGCAACATGTATATAGAGTATCTGGACTGCACAATTGGAAACCGATAATTATCTGATAACCAGGTTAATTTTCATCAAATGTTTCCATTTAGTTATATCCTTGCTGACCCGCTTACAATAACCGAACCGAACACTTACACGTAATCAGTACAGGTCAACACACATTTCACCATATAATTATCCAATTTTTCCGCGTCACGGCGTTCAATCGACGTACGTATATGTGACGTCACATGCCTAATGAGCTTTGACGCCGCGCTGTTATCCCGCTATAGACACGAAATCGGCTTAGCTGTCTACAGCATCACACGTAGCCCAGTCAAGATGCTTATTACAACGAGGATTACCGATATTAATATATCTGGAGTAAAGATAATGTTGATATGGATACCTGCATGCATTGTAATTCTTCCTTCTAGTTTAATGTTTGCCTTAATTTTTTTTTATTATTTCGTTGTATTTTTTCTGTTTTGTGTGTGCGTTTACAAGCATGAAAATAATTGCACCAAACACCCAGACTGGTAAAAAAAAATTTTGATCGCACAGTTGTTTCGGGCGGGAGTCAAACTCGGAACATCTTGCCCATTTTTCACGAGAACTAACTAAAAGTCATAGATATTGTTATATTATAATAAATCCACAAACAGCCATTTTAAAAATGTCAAATTGAATCGTTTTTCAGTCTGCTTGTGGCTGGAGTTATGTGTTCTTACTAAAATATAGACTCATATATATAGGAAAGAGAAAGAGGAAGTCATTGCTCTTTTAAAAAATATCTTCTTTAAGTTCACCATTAAAATGGTATTTCTCAATGATGTCTCTCCTGACCATTCCAAACATTAGTTCGAATCAAGTCTCTCTTAAGCTCTCTAAATCAATCAATACGTTACCATACGTTAACCATATATTAATTACAGGTCAACTCATTATAACAAACTGATTCAACTTTCGCAGATAACCGCATTCAAAGCAACTGAAACTAAAGCAAAGATTCCATCAATTACATTAAAATACCAATATTCAAGTAGATATTGGTTAATATACATATGTATACCTTCATTAGGTATTTAGGTTCACCTATAGTCTAGGTTTAAGTTTACCCTTGTCCAATTTCCAAAGCATGTTCAGATATTCAATCAGCTTAAGGGCAGTGAATCGGCTTAGACACTAAATGACCTAGGCGGTCTATTTCTGAGTCTGAACAAATTGTCCTTTATTTCTATGTACTCGTATATTCTACGCATCTATTAGAATATTTTATAATTTAGGTCTAGATCTAGATTTAGATAAAAAAAACCCTATTCATAAAGAATAGGGTTTTTTTTATCTATTTATTTTGGATGGGGTTTTTATCCTAGCTTTAGGATATGACAACCCCATTGTGCCCATCGTTAGCAAAACTACAACTCTAATAAAATTATAAAAAAAAATCATAATAGGGTGACGTCAAGAACCAAGCTACTGTGGGAGCACTGAAAGTAAATTGCAAAGAATAGGGTTGATATGTCGCATTCTACATAGAGAAAAATATCGTTTAAGGTTGAGAAACATTAGCCAAATTCAAAAATAATTTTAAAAAATTTGTTTTGAAGTTGGGAGCAATTTTTCTCTTAGTCGTCATCCCTTATTTGGGGTTTTTACCAAATATACACCACTGCCTTAAACTTCGTGTTAATGAATGTAAGAAAGAAAGAAAAACTTTAATGTTCCTGACCAATGAGTGTAAATTCTGTTCCTGAGTGCAAATGCTCCTGATGTTAATGTATGATTTTTTTTGTTACAGGATTTTTTTTCAATAATGCGGCAGTCTAATGGAGTCTAGCTTAGGCATCACGGAAGCCGGTAAGTCAGTTTTTGTATGTTTTTCGCCTAAACTGTACTAGCGATAAGATCTTGGAAATTTTCCTTGTGGGGTGACCATGAAAAAGTATCCAATGTGTTTGAATTGTTTCCGATTTGTTGGACTACTTTGATCATGACATATGTGTAACGAATGAACATAATTTTGATTATAATAAAACAGAAAATAAAATTAACTAAATAATAATTATAGTTTTTGGCATAGTACAAAAAATAATGTAAAAACTTAACACGAAAAAACGATAGCCGCATCTAATTTCATTATAAATACACGATTAAATCACTTTTTTTTCTGTAAATTTCTTCGCAATCATGGCCACAATGAGCCCATGGCTATTTTTTCCCATGAAGCATGGCTTGGCGGCAGGGGGACTGGCAGGGCCCAGCTATCAATACAATGGCTTCCCGACGTTGATGGATGGGCCCATTGTGGGTGCATGTAAGGCCCACTAATGTGTTCCAAACATTATACTGTTTTCATTTGTATTATTTGACGTGTAAACACGATTGATTTTCATGTGATTGAGATTTTTTTTATGTAATAGGTCACCTCTATATTATAAATGGTAATGTCGGAGACGGCAACATTTAACATTTTTCGTTCTATATATAAAATAAAAATAACATAACTTTCAAAGCAGTAAAGAGGCTTAATTTCTCAGTTGTCATTTGTTCGGGTGCACATCACTAATCGAATCTGCCGATACATTTTCAACTTTGCAATTTTGTAATAAAGTCGAAAAATCATTGGAGAAATTCGCCTACTTGTAACAACTTGAAGTGCAGCACTAAGCAATACTGCTAACAAATGTATTATTGCTAAGCGGGCAAATGTCCAAGAGTAACAGAATACAGCCTACGTAAGGACACACCCCTTCGAGTGACCAGGGGGATCAGTGTTGCCAACATGCAGACGAGTGCTATTTATCAATCGCTCCTCTTTTACAATGTTTATTGTTATTTGAAACCAAATGAATAAGAATTCTGTTTTTACGATTTATAGCATTTTTTAAATAAAGATTGGAACGCAAATTTGTTGGTCGTGTGGACGTTGGCCTTGGATTTGATATTGGGATCGCTTTATGTTTTGTACTCTTTGATGGCACTGTGGATTATGACACTTGAGACCGCAAAAATTGATTGTTAGTTTGAGCTTCGCTATGGCTTGATAATGTGTAAATGTTAATTTGATGTCATTTGCTATTGAATCAAATCCAACTGCAACTCAAGTACAGATCGATAACAATAAAATTGAGATCTTACACTACTTACTAGTCCTCCCACTACTAAACAAAACCAAGAGAATCGTCCACTAATCTCCTTCTTACGAAACAATAGCAGGGCACATCAACTACCCTGTCACAGTGTAGGTTAATTGCAACCAATGACAAACTATTAATTCAGTTAGCTAATGTTGTCACCGAGGACATTGTGCTGTTAAGCCTACTCTGTGTGTATCATAGTGGACAATGGGCCCGGATTAGTGGGACATGCAGCGCGGTGATAAAACTTGTGAATTAATTGTGTTGAGAGCAATGGTCGGCGGCCATTGTGAACGTTGCGTTGCCCCCAATATTTTGACACTAGGTTTTGCTGTGGTTCTGTTATTATGATGTCCTTGTATGTTAATAGTATGACGTGTGCGATAGACTGTGGTTTAAGTACATATAATCATCCTGTATTTACGTTAAAATGAAACAAAAGTATGCCAGGTTCATAGTACTTGGCTTAGCATTATTTTTGTATATGATACCGATGTCAATGGTGATAAATCCCATGAAGAAGACACAGTCAAGAGGATAAATGTCGAAACTCGATTGCATCCTTGCGCATTCACTCCAAAAAAGAGTCTAAAATAAATTAAAGGTCAACAGAAAAAGAACTCTAAGTGTAAGTTTGTATGATACATTATGTGATATTATAAAAGACCTTAGAAAAGAAAGTCAACATTATTTTTAGAGACATGGCAGCACTTTTCCTTCCCACAGTCGAAAATTAGGCTTTTTTGGAAGATGTACTTGAGTTGTAAGTTATGCAGCTTCACGCCCGCCTGCATGAGTTAGTGCTGGCTTCGAAAAAACTTTAGCCTTGCTTATATTTTAATTATTTAGGTCTAGGTGAGAATATTGCGTTTATTTTTAGCTCGGGACAAGGCTCCATTGAGGTTTAAGTGGTGCAAACAAAGGGAAACTGATTTGATTTTATTATAATGGTAAAGATAATGTCTTTATGATGTAATATTTAACCTGCTACTTCTTGAGAGTCTAGGCAGGAAAGTAGCTTTTACATTTCATGAAACATTGTGTATACCTGTGTACTTGATTTTGTGTATGTGTGTGTTTGTGTGTATAAAATAAAAATGTATAAAATAAAAATACATCCATTATCAGTACTATTCAGTTCCATCGACGCGTCCGTATGGGTCAGTGCCCAGGCTTATCACTGTGTTATTATTTAATTTGGTTGTATTTTATTATTTCTTGGTTTTTGTTATTTATTGTCCTATGTCTGTTTAAGTGAGTGAAGTTACGTAAATTATAATTTTTTCGGTAAGTTTATTTTGTATTGTGGTGAATATGGTGATAATTTTATAATATATTTAGGTGTCTTCAAGGCTAGAGTGAATAGGCTCTTAATAAACTAGTGCGCCTTACCAACAACGATTGCATCACTGCTTACCATCAGGTGGGATCGCAGTCAAGCACTAGTTTATTGCAGGTAAAAAAAAATATAGGTATACCTTAACATAATTATCAAAACTCAGATTATATAACAAAATAATATTATAAATAAACGAATAAGAACAATGCTTTCTGTTAATGTAATGAGCTGCTTGGTCTAAAGCATAAAAAAATCTTCTCCATTCGTTACCACACTTTGGAACTACAGGAATAATTTGAATTTATAATGAATTTGTAATGAACGTAGCTATATAAGGCACGTAATGACAAATCATACGAATGCCGTACGAATCTATTACGAGAATAACGATGTTGTAGCAATTCTAAATACAAAGGCAATCTGACTGGACAGGTCGTGATAGAAATGGAATCTGACCAGTATTTGTGATCAGAATATAGATGCAAGTGACATTGTTCGTTAAAATCAATCGCATGTGAAGGCATTTGATGGCAATGTGCCATTATCTATTATTCTCTTTCACAGCAAACAGATTGGATCGTTTACAGCTATATTTATAGTTACTCTCTACCTTAAGTTTGGAGCAGTGGCAGGGTCATCGGTTATTGTGCAGTATGCCGAATCAGGCAAATTATTTTTTTTAAATGCTGTAAAACTTTTGGTCCTGCGCTCAACCTCTTTCCGGTCGGCTGGATCAGATTTAGAGTGTGAGGACAGAGGGTGCACCTGTTTTTGAGCATAGACTTGTGTACTTTGATATCTCCTGCTTTGTGGATTAGCCTAATTGGAAATTGCTCTGACTTTCCCGCTCACCTCATCTAGACCAGGAGAAGCCGTCTGATACCCTTTAAGATTGCAGCAGCTTTTAAATTTTCATTAAACAGTATGAAAGTATTATATTAAATATAAAAATGCCTGAGAAGACAGTCACCAAATTATCACTGCATACACAAAAACATACATAATTATATAGTTTAATACTTTTATTAAAATAAAATATTCGGTACTTCAGGCACACACACGCGCACACACGATTATAAATACATATATAGTTGATACCACTACGCCTTCACAAAGCGGTCGTAGTGAGCTATACCTACATACATTATATGTTGATATATGGGAGCCCGTTAATCAGACAAAGGGTTGCTGTTCAAGCATAAAGCGCTTCAAGGTGCTGAAAACGCTGCAATTTCTGGAAATACGATTTAAATGGTGAAATGCGCTTTATTTGCTGTCATTTCAGTGTAAGTTTCCAAGTACAGGTGACTCTCAGTACATAATTTTCAGTTTTATTGTGTGGTTATATAATTTATAACTTGTTGACTTGATTTCGCTGTTTAAAAGATAAATATTTTTTTAGCTATTTAATTGCATTGACTTTTAAATGAAGTATCTGCATATTTTATAGCAATCTATACAAAATGGCGCCCACAGAACAAGTTAAACTGTCACCAATTAAGCGACAACTTGCAAATTACAGTTCGCATACTAAACGTACATAAAGTCATTCCAATAGGGCCCCAAAAGCCAACCAGTTGAGATTTAAATTTCGCAACAAACATTTCATTCGTCGGATCGTAAGCAACTCCCCGCTAACTTGTTTCAACCGCGGGAATGAGGTGTTAAATACCGCCTCGGGCTGGCCCGCACCGGATGGAACCGGATAAATCCGGCGTAAACTGGAACTGTGCACCTTTAATGTACATAAATTCGGTTGGTTGACGGACTGACTTGCGTTGTTGCAGTATGCTGGAGTTTATATCGTTTTAAGGTTGTTTTGATGTCAGTTTTGTAAGAGCGAGTTGGTTTAAAATGTAAACATGAATAATTTTATTGTGTCTGCCGAATGTAACATAGTCGGTAGCTCATTCTTCTCATCTGGTAGCATTTTGATCTTTAATGTTTTGACATGAAGGCGATAATCCAATGAAGAAATCTGACAGTTTGGTGAAGGTTGATGATCATCTGTACATGGTTAGTAACATGACTAGAAAATATTTAATATAGACCTACCTTCTTCAATAACATCCCCACGTAGTAATGTGATAAATCGTTTAATTTCTGGCTAGAATGTCCACTTCTATAATATAGGTCTTACATAAGGTGCTTTCAAAAGCTGAATGGCCTGTAAAAGATGACCAGTAGTCCTCTTGGCATCGTGCCTTATATGTTCAAGTCCAAAATGTAACTTATAGCATTTTACTCTGCGCCCAACGGGTGCTCGTATTAAGGAAATTTATTTTACTAAATTTGGACTTAGGTCCGTCTGAACTTGAGCAGGAGCTAGTTTAATTAATTTCGTTTGTTGAAAAGATTGTCTTATTTTAGTAATTTTGACGCGGTTTTTTCACGCGGGTTTATTTTGAGATCAGATTTTAATTGTTATCTTACAACATAAAATCTGAATTTCAAAGAAAAAATACGTATTTTCTTTTGTGCATTATCCAAAAATAAATGTACACATCATTAAGCACAAAATGGATTTGTCTTTCGCAACCAATATTAAGCCTAATAAAAATATCTCTTAGGTAAGACTAAAAAACAGTTTTTCAAAGTCAGATTAGGGATGCGAAGAATCCACTCGAACTATGATCAATCGTGAGCCGTGGGTCGAGGGTGGGGAGTGGGGGGGAGAAGTAAGGCATAAAACTTGGAAAATCGGACGGCATCCGATCCGTGTACTGTCAATAATTGATAATGGATGACGTCATTATGTCAGTTGGTGATTGATTGGCTGTTCCGGCCTCGATCGAGATGGCACAGTGAAAAACAGTAGGTCAAGTTTATTTAGGTTTGATTAATATGTTCTTTTTGTCACAGTTGCGATTGTAACAGTGGTATAGATGTTTGTGGTAACTGTGTTTGTAGATTATAACCATTCAGGACTTATACCTCATAGGTATTACAATGAACAACAAATGAGTGTTATAATAAAATGGTATAAACCCACATGCATAGTATATATTATGTAAGTAAAGTATTTTAATACCATTACGTGATGAAGCAAATATAATTAGTCTTTTGTCTGTAATGAAGGTAGCATGTTCCAATCAGAATGTACAACAATTTGCTTAAATGACAATGTATTTTTTTCCGAGTTATACGTATGTATGCACTCTCTAAGTTTATTTAGACACCACTAATATACGGTTAAGAAAATTGGCAATCCGCTTTGAGCAAGCGTGTTAAACAACGCACATACTTTTTTCATCTGCGAAGAGGCTTTAGCTTAGCTGTGGGTACTTACAGACAGTTTTCAGTCATGTTTTTTTTTTGAAAAACATATCTTATTTAATTGAACCGTAAATTCCTTCAGTAGACAAGACAGTGATGGATTCAAGAAACATTATTTAAATGACGTCACGATTTGACCTACTGTCGAAACTTTGCAATGAGACTCGATTTAAAACATTATGTCTTCAGAGCTCTTTTAACTTGCATTGTTCATCATGGGGTATTGACTCCATAAATTATACCCTATAGGAGGATTTCTCCCCATAATAGATGGCAGCACCATGAACTATAATGGCTCAAAGTGCTCTAAAGCGGAGGATTGATAGAATGTTATTAATGGTGATCTATTTGTAAAATATCTTTGTGTTTCATTGTAGTCTTTTTGGTGATTTGTGGCTTTTAACGGGGGCTTTTAGTGATTCAAGGTCGTTTGTGTGCTTTAAGGTTTTTTGTCTCATGTTGCATGTGTTTAGTAAAACAAATCAAAGTAGCCTGAAGCATATTACAACAATTTATAATTCTAATTTATCTTAACATAACTTTTTAAGGCAGTTCGTCTGCTGAGGGTATTTTGTTTGCGATAAAGTGGCAAATGTGCATCAAGATCACATGATGGTAAGCAATCAGCTTCACCTATGGATTCCCAACACCAGAAGAGTAAAAAGAGCGCTTTCGGTCTTATGGGGTTGTTAGCATTTTAAGGACTTTTTTGATTTGGGGACTAGGAATATTTTTAAATCATAGTTACTATTTGTTTACGATTCCGATTTACATTTGACCATTTAATAAGGTTTTCAAATACCTGCTATATTTTCGTTAACTAAGAAATCGTAACTAAAGCATGAATTAAACAAGACATTCGATTAATACTCACACAACTAACCCTGCCAGATACCCACAGACTAATTGAGACATAAACTAGAGCTTTGGACAAAGAAACCGGGAACGTGGCTCGAGTTTTCGAGCCACACTCGTTGAGGCTCGTACATCCTTTATGAAACACAAATGGGGATTACAGGTCCCGTATGTTACCTTTACCTTATAATAGCTCGAGATTCTGACGTAAATAAATACCCTTGAAATGGTTCCGATAAGTAGTGTAGAATTGGGGTTCCTGGATCAAAAAATCCAGGAACCCCAATTCCACACATGAAATATACCTACTAGACTATCAATCAGTTGGAGCTAATCGTAAACTTATGATTCAATTTGTCTGGTTAAACTGGTCTTCAATCAGTCTGCCTATTTGTAAGTAGGTATAATCTTCGATTGACATATGTAATGAACTGGCCAAAAAAAGCTCCTATAATTGAAATATGTGCATAATGAATAGGTAATAATAAACTTAACAAAAGAATGCAGCCGTCTTCCAAATTAGGAATACAAGCATACCTACGGTTCGCTATAAGTATACAGCCAAGCGCCACACACGATGATAACTTATATAATATGGATTAATTATGATATCGAAATGACGGATCCTATTCTTCACTCCATTGTTATTGATATTGTTTATTTATACATTTTTATACATATGAAACGATGAATGCATATACTTCTGAACTGATTTCAATGAAGAACTTAATATACCCCTTCGATATAACAACTTAATAATAATTAATCATTATTTCCATTGGTATTTATTTTATAAGTGCATTCTATATTCCACTGCATCGTCTATTCAGCACATAGCAGCCCTGAAATTATAATGCGCTCAGATGAATTCCATAGTCGCCTTATATAGACTGTCGACATACTTACAGCACTTTATGCGAATTGATTTATTATCAACCTTTTTACTGGCTCATTTCAGCTGAGAAGCCAAGGGCCCTTATCCTTCTAAAAGAAAGAGTAATTAAGCCTTTGTCTATAAAACTGGACAATTATAGGTCACCAGCTTACAAAACCCTAAAGGATATAGTGACATGGATAATTTATACTTACAAACAACCATTACCAAATTACCAACCGCAAATCCATACACCTTTACCTTACCTCCGTGATAACTTCGTGATAACATCCAGGCTAGGCTCACTCATATGATTTTTCGAACATGTGAATGCAGTCAGTCGTGCGTTCCGGGTTCAAACCCTACACTTTTTATTGGAATTTAGGAATCAAAACTACTGGATGATAAATAAAATGTATCGTAAGAGGTTATAAAAATCATCATTTCAGTAGAAGGTTATTAAAAAAAATACTATTGAATAATAATTGATTGAACTTTATTTATGGCATTATATCTGACACTTTTAAAGCAATTTCTTTAACAGATTTATAAATATCGTCCATAAAAACATTTTTAACCACATGCTGCACACATAACTCAGCATCACAATTGCATAGTGAACTTATATGATCAGGGAAGTTTTCGGTATCATAAATCTCGATCCTTATAATTTTAGCACCTCGTGTAAGTTTTTTTACAGAGGTAAATGCAGCCGTTGAAGATTTTTTCAGTTGCTTGCTGCTAGGACCTTCTAGGTTCAACTGTTTATCGTTTTTTTGTTCCGCTACCCTGTTCATGGGAATGAAGTTGAACAGGTCGTTTTCATAGTCCTAAAAATAATAATAAGAATCAATATCAATTTGTCACTCATATTATAGGTATATATTATTTATAAATTCAAATGATCGTTATTAGAAGCGTGTAATATTGAATATAAATGTGTAACAATTATTAAGTTGCATTCAATCAATTAAGTTATTACATTAAAAAATTATATGATAATTAATTATATTTAAAGAAAATAACTCACCGACATATTTTATTTTAGGATAGAGTCTTTTGCCCCCGCTCGCTGATGGAATTAAACTAAATTATTTTTATTTTTTCGCATGATTATATCCTTTATATAGAATTTTAAAAATACATTTTAAAAGGGACATAAAGCTCAAATTTGCATCGAAATTATCAGTACTTTAAAAACATTGTAAATGTAATTCTACACTCTAGACAACACGGCGCTACATCGCTTCGGATTGCAATTAAACGTAATTTATTACATATATCGAAATCGGTTTTTGTGTAAGTTTGTTCATCCATACTAATAAACTAGCTTGCCCCGCCACTTCACTTGTGTATATATAATAGTTGATATATTATGTATTCTCTAATGAAAAAAAATATATAACCTCCTTTTTGAAGTCGGTTAGAAAGCAATCTTTCGAGCTTTATGAGGTAAATGGTGACAGATTTGTATACATACTATTATATTTGCTTACCAACGTAAAGGAGGAGACAAACCCAGGTGTAATAAGTATGTATTATTTAATCTGAATGAGATCTACATTTCAGTGTTATTAAATTATATTATGTCTTAGATGAAGTAGATAAAGTTGATATTGCATGATCTCGGTATGTTGCTAAGTTATTTTTCTGCAACTTAAACAATTTCGTATTTGGGTGGTAGATCTGACAAAGCATTTTAGCAAACCCGTGCCCTATTCCCTAATTGGTATACCGTCACGTGGATATAGTGCTATTTAAGAGATCATCTGCAGGGACTGGATCATAACAATTCTTCAGCTAGAAGCAGTCACATCCAAATTTGGAAGGAAGTACCTAAAAACCACCAATCTTCTAAAATGTAAGTATTACCTGCTATACTTCATTCAGTGTTTCATTTCTTAATATTCAATCATTCAAGCTAGTTTCATTCATTTCTTCAATCACTCCATTCATAATTTATGTAAATGTTATCCAATATTTTTATTTGCTATGTCCAAACACTGTTTATTTGTTTTATTTAGTATTCTGTCAATCATGCTTACTCAATATGTTCATTCATGTTCCTCATGTTTCATTTTATTATTATTCAATCATTCAAGTTACTTTCATTCATTTTCTTCGATCACTCAATTCGCAATTTATGTGAATGTTATCTAATATTTTTTATCTTTATTTTCTAGGTCCAAACACACTGCTGACCATATTTTCCCTTCGGAGGACGAATCGTTGGACGAGGTGCAGATGAAGGCCAAACCAAAGGAAAACAAGAAACGTAAGTCGACGCCAACGCGCAGCCCCCAGCCGTCTACCAGTAAGAAAAGCAAGACAGTTATTCGCCCCATACCTCCTGTTACCAAGTCTACGGCTCGCGAAGTATTTGGGAGTGACAGCGACGACGACGCGGTAGACGTACCCGCGGAGAAGAAGCCTCCGGTTATTTACTCCTACGTCACAAGGAGACTGGCCAATGGCTTTTCTCGTCAAATAGATGAGAATAAAAAAGGTGCGTTCTACATTGAACTTAAGGTTTACAAGTGTGATGAGATAGAGCGGATTCAACCCGTGAATAGGTGGCGTCACTCAGTGATCACTATAAAAAATAAAACGGACGAAGATTCTGAATCTTGGCGGCACTTGAATGAATTTATTATAAGTACTAGGCGGGAGTTCAAACGCTGTACTCCAACGTTTATAAGTTCATACCAGTAATTAAGTACCTATGTATTATACTCAATTATTGGTACGAGATATTATTACATGTAATCAGTTATTTTATAACATATATAATCATATATTAATCATAGGTACTCCTACATATTACATTATATACAGTGAATTAGTTTTTAAGTTTTTTTGTAACCCACTATCTCTTAATTAAAGTATTTAGTACGATAAAAATGTGTTATATTTATTTTGTTTCCAGTTACACAAGCCAGTAATGCGACACCAGCAAGTTCAGATACTTATAATGATTTATACGAAACTAAGATCCCAGAACATGAATATGAAACGAATATTAATGAGACTAATTGTTTATTAAAAAGATATTGTGAGAAATGTAAAATTGAGATCCCCGAACATAAATACAGATACCATAAGAGAACGAATATCCATAAATCAAATTGTTTAGTAAAGTCAAATTTTGAAAATGTTGATATTATAGCTACTGCATTTAAAAACCGGATTCTGACTTATCGCTTAAATCCATCTATAGGAAATGAGTACCTCACACCAGAGGCGTTCTTAGATGAAAAGCGAAAAGATGTTTATAATATAATTAAAATGTTATTAATGAGACATAACTGCATTAAAGTTAATTTCGAGCTGTTTGCTTACTTTTTACTGCCTACGTTAGGTGAGCAACAGCTTAAGTCATTTAATACTAAATATGAAATTATATATAATAATACTGATTTTGATGAGACATATTTGAATGTAATAGAAACATTTAAAAGAAAATTTACCGAATTTGAACATTGTCAATCCGGATGGTCATTTGTTTCAATAAATCATTTAGAAATAAATATAAATAAATATTGCCCCATGCGGGGTGGTACTTATTTAGAGCTACCAGATGTTATTAAAAACACAAAGAGCTGTTTGAATATACATAATAATGATGAATACTGTTTTTTGTGGAGCATAGTTGCAGCACTATATCCAGCTAAAAATAATGTTTGCAGGGTCAATTCCTATCCACATTTTAGTAAAGTACTTAATACACAAGGAATTTCATTTCCACCTTCACATAAAGATATAAAATTATTTGAAAAAAATAATTGTGACTTGAGTATTAATATTTATGGATTTGATAAACATTGTACTATAACTGGCCCTATTTATGTGACGAATTGCAGGAAAGATAAACATATTAACTTACTGTACTTTGAAAAACATAATAAAGGTCATTACTGTTTGATAAAAAATCTGCTACGTTTAGTACGACGACAAGTTTCATGCCATAAGGGACGAATGTATTTATGTGAGACATGTTTACAATTTTTTACTTCTGAAATGAAGTATAATTCTCATAGTTGCTCTAAAATTTTAACCGTACTACCTGATAAAAACAGTACATTAAAATTCAAAAATTATGAGCGAAAGCAAAAAATTAATTTTGTAATATACGCTGACTTTGAAAGTATATTGTTAAACTGTAAAATGGAACAGAATGATAAAAATACAATAAAGAATAAACTACATCAACCGTCCTGTTTTGCATTCTACGTGTGTTGTTCTCATGATAGCAGCTTAAATAAATTTGTATCATATAGAGGACCTGACTGTGTAGAAGTATTTATTAAAAGATTGATTGAAGAAGCGAAATTAATTCATAACATTTTATTAACAGAGAAACCTATGAGACCAATGACAAGAGATCAGACTGATAATTATAATAATGCAACTACATGTCATATTTGTAATGATTTATTATTTGGTGATAAAGTTTGTGACCATGATCATATAACATCTGAGTACAGAGGTGCGGCACACTCGCAGTGCAATTTAAATTATACAGTTTGTCCCTTTATACCCGTTATATTTCACAATTTAGTTGGTTACGATTCTCATATATTTATAACTGAATTATCGAAATATGAAGGTGAGATAAGAATTATAGCAGAAACTAAAGAAAAATATTTAACCATAACAAAAATAATAAATACCGGTAAAGGATGCAAACCAATACAAATTAAATTTATAGACTCGTTTAAATTTCTTAGTTCAAGTCTTGACAACTTGAGTAAAAGTTTAACGGAGAATGATTTTATTCATTTATTCACACACTTTCCGGACAAAAATCAATTTAATTTAATGCGAAAGAAAGGTATTTACCCATATGAATATATTTGTACATGGGCTAAATACAATGAAACACAACTCCCTGACAAGGATAAATTTTATAACTCTTTACAAATGAAACACATAACTGATGATGAATATGAACATGCTCAAATTGTGTGGAATCTTTTTAATATTACTTCTCTTGGTGAATATACTGACTTGTATTTAAAGTGTGATGTACTATTATTATGTGATATATTTGAAAACTTCAGAAACATTTGTCTCCAGCATTATAAACTTGATCCTGCATATTATGTAAGTTCACCTGGATTGAGTTGGGACGCTATGCTCCTTTACACAGGTGTTCAGTTAGAAATGATTCATGACTTAGAAATTTACGAAATGTTGGAAAGAGGAATACGAGGAGGGTTAGCTCAATGTTCTCACCGATATGCCAAAGCTAATAATGTTTATTTACCTCATTTCGATAATTCAAAGCCATCAACATATTTAATTTACTTAGACTGTAATAATCTTTACGGATATGCTATGACGAAAAAATTACCCGTTTCAGAATTTAAGTTCATGACCGATAATGATATGAAATATTTCAATGTGCTTAATATTCCTGATAATTCAGAGTTCGGTTACATTTTAGAAGTAGATATAACGTATCCAAATCATTTACATAATTTACATAGTGACTTGCCTTTTGCTCCAGAGAAATTCACTCCTATTGGAGGGAAAACGCAAAAATTAATCGCAAATTTGTATGATAAATATAATTACATTATTCATTATGTTCATTTAAAAGAATGTCTCAAAAATGGTTTGCTTTTGAAAAAAATTCATAGAATCCTTTGTTTTAGACAAGAAAGTTTTTTAAAAAAATATATAGATTTGAATACTAGACTACGGCAAGCAGCTTTAACTTCATTTGAAAGAGATTTTTTTAAATTGTTTAATAATTCAATTTTTGGAAAAACAATAGAAAATAAACGAAAGCATGTCGAAGTGAAATTAATAAGTAAATGGAGTGATTATTCGAACAAAACGAACAAAATAGTAGGTGCTGAGAAATTAATCGCAAAACCTAATTTAAAAAGTATTTCTGTATTTAATGAAAACTTTTTAGCTATACAACTCAGTCCAGAAAAACTTGTATTAGATAGACCAATATATGTTGGATTTGCGGTATTAGAATACTCTAAACAACATTTGTACAATTTTCATTATAATTTTATTAAGAATAAATATGGTGATAAAGCTAAATTGTGTTACACTGATACAGACAGTTTGTTGTATTTAATTAATACTAACGACATATATAAAGATATACGAGAAAATTTAACAGAATTTGACACAAGTAATTTTGAATCTAACAATAATTACTGTATTCCAAAGGTCAATGAAAGAATACCTGGTTTATTTAAGGATGAATTAGGAGGTGACCCAATTATTGAATTTATAGGCTTAAGAGCGAAACTGTACTGTATAAAATCACTAAAAATGCAAATTAATAAAGCTAAAGGTGTATCAAAACCTATAACCAGGAGTTTAAAATCACGTAACTATAAGCACGTTTTATTTAAAAATTTTACTTTAAAGCGTAAAATGAATATGATCAGATCAATGAAACATGTGCTATTCTCAGAAGCAGTAAATAAAGTAGTCTTGAACAGAATAGACGATAAAAGGCAAATTTTAAGAAATCAAATTGACACTGTACCTTGGGGTCATTGTAATCATGTATGCTAACTAATGTTATACACTAACGACTTTTATAATTTTAATAATAAAAATTATTGTGCTTTATGTAATAAAATATATATGGAAATAAATTATTATGATATAAATTATAATTATATGTGTTTTATTTAATTACCTACTGAGGATTTGATATTTATGATATATAAAGTGATTTTATAATGTATATGCGATGCATGAAAATAGCCTCCTCGAGTAATGTTAAGTACATTCGGCATATCCCGGGTGATTAATTTCGATAATATCTTGATTGACTGGCTAATATCTTTCATCAGTTGATTTTATTCTTATATGAAATAAAGTCTAAGCTGTATGAAAGAAAAAGAATAACCTGATCTCTTGTAAGTATATAAATACCAGAACAAACATTATTTATGTCAGACACAAAAATGAAGTGGATTAAACACCCGGTATCCTTAGCAGTTAAAAATATTGATGTGAAGGAGAATACGCCGCACCCGAAACATAGCGTACTTCTCCCGAATAACATCCGCAGTATAATATGTGGTCCTTCTAATTGTGGAAAAACTAACGTCATGTTAAGCTTATTAATTCATGAAAATGGGCTAAAATTTCAAAACATATATTTGTATTCCAAAACAAGCTCACAATCAAAATATCGCTTTCTCAAACAAATTCTGGATAGAATTCCAAGTGTGAAACTATTTACTTTTAAATTCGATGAAGATGTGATTCATCCTAATGATGCATTACCTAATTCTATAATAATATTTGATGACGTGGTTGGTGAAAAACAAATAAATATACGTAATTATTTTACGATGGGAAGGCACAGAGCAATAGATTGTTTTTACTTATCTCAGACTTATTCAAAAGTACCAAAGCAGTTGTTACGCGACAATGTTAACTTTCTGATTATCTTCAAACAAGATGATATAAACTTAAAACATATTTATGATGAACATGTCAGTTCAGATATGGAATGGTCCAAATTCAAACATCTCTGTTCAAAAGTATGGTTGGGTCCATACGATTTTTTGACTATCAATAAAGACTGTGATTTGAAACATGGCAGATATAGAAAATCATTTGATAATTTCATTAACTTTGAATAATAAATAAATGTATCTTTTATCTGCCATGTACCTAATGACTGCTTCACAATTACATAGGAAGTGCATGTAGAAAATATATGGTCAAGGAACGTTTGGAGTAATCCTTACAGTTTCATACTCGTTCACAAAGAATATTCTTTGAGTCATGGAGGGTACAGAAAGAATTTTGATATATTTTTGAAATTTCATGAATGTTGGTGGTGGGAACTGATATAATATATAATTATGAATACCAAATAAATGAAAACTAGTATTATTTCTTCTATGAGTGAATGCAGTCGTTTAACGTAAGATGGAGAAAAATATTAGAATAGAGTTAATGAAGTCAGTAGACTCCATAAAGAATAAAATAAAACAAATGAAGACCCAGGAATACGTCATGAATTTTTCACTCGATAAAATGCTGAAACCTATTGCAGATCCTCTTAAAACCCTAGTTGATTCAAATCTATCTATAGTAAAAAGTAGGAATGTGGAAAATACAACTTTCAGTAATAATGACAGCATTGAATCTGATGACAATAAAACTAGCTCATTTGCAAAGTTTGAAGACTGTTACGATCCTAAACAAGATTCTGAACAATTATTTGAAAAGTCACCTAAAATGGAAGCACCAGATGACCTAGAAATTTCATTAGAAGGGTATGATATCCATGATATTTATGATGGTGTAAATATACCTTTCGGGATAAGAAGTGAAAATAAAAAATTATGGATGGGCAATTCAGTAGTATCCTTTTCTAAAATAGAAAACTTGAATAACGATAATGTAATTATGGTTAAAATTGATGACAGAGCCTATAATTTAACCCCTGGTCTAAAAGAACTTTTACTTCGAAGAAAACCTGATTTAAAATTAATATCTGACCGAGATAAGCTTGTCTATAAGGATATGTTGCATTTTACAAATGCGCATAAAAGAGATTTTAATCCTAATGGTCAAATAAGAGGCGATAAAGGAACGAAATACCGTGCAATCATCAAACCACTGCTTTCCGAAATATCAAATGATAAAACCCCCACTAAACATGGAGGAAACTTGCCAAAGCTCAAGAAATACAAAAAGAACACTGATTTAGTTTATTGGGATGACCCAAATGAACTGGTTGAGAGATTGCAATTATTAGTTGCATCTAGAGATGCTGGCAACACAAACCATGATAATGAAATTTTTTCAATAATTGAAGAATTAAAAGAAGCTGACATTATTAAAGAATAAATAGTAAGAATAATGTGCCTTTTATTCAGTATCACATAAAACTTGTTAAGGGACATATTAAAACTGGGACAAAAAGAAACATGAGTAAAGCCGATGTGGTCAACGAAATTCATAAAAATGCTAGAGTGAACTTTTCACGAAGACACGTTATCATGAAAGATATAGATGATCTATGGCAAGCGGATTTAATAGATATGCAATCAATTTCTAAGGAAAATAAAAAAAATAGATTTATTCTCGCCGTTATTGATACATTTTCGAAATATGCATGGGCCTTTCCTTTGAAATGTAAAACCAAAGATGTTGTTAGTAACACTTTCAAGACATTATTAAATAAAGGACGTGTGCCTAAAAATCTGCAAACTGATAATGGGACTGAGTTTTATAATAATACATTTAAAGCACTTATGAAATCTTATCATATTAATCATTATTCAACATTTTCAACAAAAAAAGCTTCAATTGTTGAGAGATTTATCCGAACACTAAAATCTAAACTGTATAAAGAATTTAGTTTAAAAGGAAACTATAAATGGGTAGATAACACTCTTGATAATGTTGTTTATAAATATAATCATACCCATCATCGCACAATTGATGAAATTCCCGCAAATGTAGATAGTAAAAATAAAAAACGTATACTGGAAAGATATATAAGTTTGGTAAAAAACGTGAATACAAAAAGTAAGTTTAAAGTAGACGATTATGTGCGTATAAGTAAATATAAGGGAACTTTTGAAAAAGGATATACACCGAACTGGTCAACAGAAATATTTAAAATTAAAAAAATACAAAATACAACTCCTGTTACATATTTAATTGAAGATACAATTAGAGGTCGACCTATTTTAGGTGCATTTTATGCAGAAGAGCTTCAAAAAACGAAACATTCCAATGTATATCTAGTAGAGAAAGTTCTAAGAAGTAAAGGAAATAAAGTTTTAGTGAAATGGTTAGGTTTGCCTTCTTCTGAGAATAGCTGGATTGAAAAGTCGAATAAATTGTAACAAAATAATTCACTTAACAATACTATTTATTAAGTGTTCAATTTATAACTTATCAGTCTTATGATGTGTATTGGAGAGAGCAGTCTTCTCAATTGGATAATAAATAATTTACCATTTGAGTTACACTTACCAGGCTACAAATATTGTGGGCCTGGCACAAACTTAATTAAAAGGCTTAGACGTGGAGATAAAGGTATTAATAAATTAGACGAGTATTGCAAGGAGCACGATATCGCTTATCACAAGTCATCAAACTTAGAGGATCGTCACAAGGCAGATTTAACTTTGTTAAATATGGCGAAAGAACGAGCAGCTGCCTCGGATGCAAGTCCAGGTGAAAAACTCGCGGCACGTTTAGTACGCAACGCTATGTCAATGAAAATTAAAACTGGTTCTGGTCTAAAGAAATGTAGCAACAAGTGTTCTCAAAAAGATACAACTGGAAAAGGATTAAAAAATAAATTTAAAAGCGTTATTACCAAAACGAAAAAACAAATTAAAAAATTAAAACCAAAATGCAAAAAAGCAGCGATAGAATTAGCTATGGCTGCTGTCAAAGAATTAGCTGATAATTCATCCATTAAACTTCCTCGAGTCATTCCTATACCACGAACTGGTGGAGTGCTACCTTTAATTCCTATTTTTGCGGGATTATCTGCTGCTGGAGCTCTAGCAGGTGGTGCAGCTGGCATTGCTAAAACCATAAATGAATTCAAGATGGCTAAAAAACTGTTAGCTGAGTCAAAGAGACATAATGAAAAAATGGAAGCTCTTTGCATCGGAAAAGGGCTACACCTTAAACCACATAAAGATGGGCTTGGAATATTCATATCAAAAGAAAAAAACTAAGATATCGGCTACCCAATCGAGCTTTAACTAACTTGGACATTTTAAAGATTGGAAATAGCATCCCATATTTTAGAGGTGTTTTTATGAGAGATGAGCTCCCTAAATACCCCTTCAAAAAAGAATGTGGTGTTATTAATTTAGATAGCTCTAAAAACTCTGGCTCTCATTGGGTAGCCTATGCAAAATACGACGATTATATTGAGTATTTTGATAGTTACGGAAATCTTAAGCCGCCAAAGGAATTCATAAAATATGCGGGTTCTAAAGTGAATTACAATTATGAAAATATACAACGTGACCATCCCTTTAATTGTGGACATCTTTGTTTACACTTCTTAAACAATTTTTGGTCAACGAAGCAATAAAATAAACGGGATCTTTCATAACAGTCCAGTATATAAGCATGTCTACTACGGTTACCATCTCTGGCAATAAATCAGAACTGGTCTCGTATTTTCAACCACCTCTTCATTTATCTGATCAATACGAGTGCGGTTTACTATACTTTTCAGTATTTAATTCAAGACCGGATATTCCAATTAAAACTAGAAATCTGTCTGTGATCAAAATTGAATGTGATCTTGTGTACGGTTCATACTGCAACGGATTACCAACACATTTTATTCATGAATTTGTATCAGATACTGCTCTAAGTCATGGTTATATAGAGATACCACAAAACGTTATTTACTTTCCAGTGAACAAAAATATAATTTCATCCATATCTGTTAAGATTGTTGATCAATTTGGTCACTGTATTAACTTCGAACAAGAATATATTCAGTTACGTCTGCACTTAAGAAAAACAAAATGATAGTATATTATAAAAACGCTCCAATAAAAATAAATCGGTTTATTTCTTCTGCGACCGCTAAGGTGCACAGACGTAATACAAAAATTAAGAAACTGACTAAAGCAAATAAAGACTTTCTTAAAGCCCTGGGGTTTAAAGTATGAATATGCTACAGATTACTGAATTACCGCATTTCGACAGTTCGATTGAAAGTTATGAAATCCATTCATACAATCCCTACAATAACAGCTTTAGAGAAAACGATGAAATCAGAATCCCCATACATCAGCAAGACATATACGTGCTACCATCAGCCAGTTCAATTTACATCGAAGGACAGGCAAGGCTGTTCGGTAAAGATGGGAATCCGATCAAGAAAACTGTTACGTTCACTAATAACCCTGTTATGTCTTTGTTTCAAGACATCAGATACGAAATGAATGGTATCGAAATAGACCGCATTAAAAATTCGGGAATTACGTCAACAATAAAATCATACATTTCATTAAATGAAGCAGAAAATAAAGTTGCAGCCTTATGGGGTTGGAACTTAGCGGGATTCCAAAGTGATGGACATTTTAGTGCCGTGATACCATTGAATAAGGTTTTAGGGTTTGCAGAAGATTACAATAAAATTGTGATAAATTGTAAACACGAACTTATTTTGAGTAGAAGTAACTCTAACTTAAATAGTGTTATTCTGACTGATGATGTTGTTAATTTTCAAATAGATATACAAAGAGTTCAGTGGAGAGTGCCACATATAAAAGTGTCAGATCGAGAACGACTAACACTTTTAAAACATTTAGAAAGAGATAAACCTATTCAGATGGCTTTTAGAAATTGGGATTTATATGAGTATCCCTTGCTACCTAAAACTACAAAGCATTCTTGGTCAGTAAAAACAGCTTCACAATTGGAAAAGCCTAGATATGTTATATTTTGCTTGCAAACTAATAGGAGAAATAATAGGACTAAAGACAGTTCACTATTCGATCATTGTGAAGTGACCAATGTAACACTCTTTTTGAATTCGCAATATTATCCCTACGAACCTTTAAGTTTAAAGTTTTCTGAGAACAAGTACAGTATATTATATGAAATGTATGTGAAATTTCGTCAGTCGTATTACAACAGTCCTGTAGACCCATTGCTAAATCTAACAGATTTTAAAGAAAAGGCCCCCCTTTTCATCTTAGATTGCTCAAGACAAAACGATAGTTTGAAAACCGGTCCAGTGGACGTGCGGTTAGAAGTTGAATGTTCCACACCAATACCAGATAAGACAACTGCGTATTGTTTGATTATAAACGATCGACTTGTGGAATACAAACCTCTCAGCAACATTGTGCGCAGGTTATCATGATTGCTGTTGTTGATATTCAGGGATTTAGAACAGAAGCAGATGAATTTATATTAAAAGAAATCGCTATACTGTGTAACAAAAAACTACAAGTGTTTTTAGTTAAGCCACCATTTCCATTTAAAAACTTAACGGAATCTGAAAAAAAGGTAGTTCTTTGGATTCAACGTAACAAAAAGATATACTGGAGTGAAGGATTTGTACCTTATTCCAATTACCAGACTTTGGTTTCCGATATATTAAGAGATAAATGTGTTTATGTTAAAGGTTCGGAAAAAGTTTTATGGTTAAAGCATATTTTAGAAAATAGTAACAGTAATATATTTAATTTAGAAGATAAAGGTTGTCCTAGTTTAGTACATTTATATGATCAATATAAACATTCTGAAGATATGTATAATTGTATTTATCATAACTCTGTATGTGCTTTAAAAAATATATTGTGTTTAAATAAATGGTGCCATGATAATAAAATTTTTATGAAATAAATAAAAACTTGTTTCATTTTTTTACAATATGTTTACTATCTCTGCCAATCCTGTACAATCACGTTTATAAATTGCTTGCAGCATTAAAGCAATGTCATTCTATGTTTATAATTATTAGCATCAAGAACTAGTAACTAAATAAATAAAATATGTATCAAACTAAATATAAACCTCGATATGATATGTATAATACATACAAAATACGTGAATTATCCTTTAATTATTACTGGGGGACGAATAATTCAAAGAAAAGATTAGTGATGGAAATGGCTGATGCTGGATTCTTTTATTACGGAATTAATCCATATGATAAAGCAGCATGTTTTTCATGTGGAGGTATTATAGAAGATTGGGAAATTTATGATGATCCTTGGATGCAGCATGCTATAAATTTTCCACAGTGTTTTTATTTAAACGCTGTGAAAGGAGGGGAATATGTCAGTCAGTGGCAAAACATCGTAAAGAATTGTGTTAGTGAGAAATCTTTCATGTTGCAATGAAAACCGTATATGGAAGCGCATCGAATGAATGATGTCATACAATACACGTATCATTAATGTAAACAAAGTGCTTGAAGTGTTTCACTATTTTGTTACATATTCGATGACACGTTTGGCTTAATGGTTAAGACCCTGGTCACAACTGAGTGCAATATAACATGTTCTTTAACCATCTAAACCAAGTGTCGTGGGTTCGATTCCCACACGAACAAGAGTTGATGTTTGTTCGGGTCTGGATTTTGTAATTATGTTTCTCGATACTGTTTATTTAAATAAAGATATCGTAATAATAAGACCAAATGTATTTCATTAAACACCTGCTAAATATTAAGCTCAAGAAACAGGTCAGAATTTTGAATACACACCCAGATAACAGATCAGGTTAGAATTATGAATACACACCCAGATAACAGATCAGATCAGGTTAGAATTATGAATACACACCCAGATAACAGATCAGATCAGGTTAGAATTATGAATACACACCCAGATAACAGAATAGACCAAGTCAGAATTTGTGCCAGTTTTTAAATGAATTAAAACAGTTGCTCTTAAAATCAAACCAGTCTGAATATTACAAACTGAATCATAAGTTTACGATTAGCCCCAACTGATTGATAGTCTAGTAGGTATATTTCATGTGTGGAATTGGGGTTCCTGGATTTTTTGATCCAGGAACCCCAATTCTACACTACTCCGATAGCCTGTAAGGCGAGGTGCTACTGTGAGCTGTGCTGTGTTTATCTTTATACTGTTTTTTACTCTCAAGTTAGAACTGCTGACTGTTGACTGCACGGTTGGTGCGGTGGCTGGGCAACTGACTGCCGAGCAATGTGTCGCGGGTTGGATTCCCGCAAATTGATGTTCCTGGTCTGGGTGTCATGTGTATGTGACATTGTATGTTTGTAATCACACCCACGACACAGCAGAACATAGTAGCGTGGAGCATGTTTTTTTTTAAATGGGTGCTCATGCATGGAGACAGTAATATGTTTTAAGGAACGTATTCGTGAGGTTGTAAAACATATTTTATTTTCAAAAAGAGTAACGATGGAGTTTCTTCCTCGTTCTTCTCCATTCGAATTTACACATTGAACGAGCACCTATACTTCCCTGACACAACAGACTGTCAGACTATCGTTCTTTCTGACATTCAAAAAGTACCTGTTTAGTTGGAATAAATGATTTTGACTTTGACTTTGACTGATTTTATTATACTAACCTCCAAATCCATGGCATCCATGCAATGGTAGGCACTGTGTTGTAACATGTCACTAATATTTTTGATATCTCAAAAACTCGTCCATCAACTCCATTGATCTGAGAAGAATCAGATTTATGACTATTACGCTCTAGTTATATACAGACCCTCTGTTAACTGTATCTATATAAACAATAAACAACTATATAATATCTAGCAAACTATCAGGGTCTGCGGCTGATAGTTTGCTAGAAGTTATATTGCATTTTAAGCCAGCAAAAATAGTACTGAAAAAACTTCTAATAACTTCAGAATTTTGCATCTCTGTTCCTAACTTCATTCTCATCTGCCTATCTTTATTCCCAACCTATATTATAGTAATAAGCACATATCGTGTCGCTGGAACGTTGGTCAAAGTGTTCCATATTAATTAAGTAAGGGCACACAAAGGGCCCGCGCCTAATACCGGCCAGGGATGGACCAGTTCCTGTAATTCGTCATCACAAAGCGCCTTTGGTTATGCCGTAATGACGGTGACGTCATCGTGAGTGATAGTTTATGGCTTCTATAGTAATTTGTGGCAGCACAGAAGTTTCATGTGACTAGAAAACAATACAGGTTAGACAGACAGCGTTGTGTTTCGCTGTGTGAGTGAGGTCCAATCCCGCCCCTTTCCCTATCCCTTCCCGATCCTTATATCCACAACCCCTATCCCCAAAAGGCCGGCAACGCACTCGTAACTCCTTTGGTGTTGCGGATGTCCATGGGCGGCGCCGATTGCTTACCATCAGGTAATCCGCCTGCTCGTTTGCCGACTTATACCATAAAAAAAAAGAGTTTTGGTGATGATTACTGCTTTTTTAGTGGGAGATCATCAAATGACTGTTTTCGCCTTGGGTTGTGGCAAGAGAGAATTTCAGACCCTTACTGACTAAAAAACATCCCGTTCCTTCTCCTGCTCTAAGCCGAGGAAGCAGTAGATTACTGTTAAAGTATAAATTTCGTTGTATTAGAAGTAGCCTGAATGTTTAAATAGATGTCCATAGTCCAGACTATGTTTATAAGCTTGGTATTGATTTGATGCCTCATTATATAATTGAATATGTTACTAAACATTATTTTAAATTATTTGGTATTTTGTTTTTTAAAAACGTGGCCCCACACTATGATTTTCTCCTGTGTCGTGGGTGCGTTTACAAACATTCACACACACATCACACCCAGACCAGAAACAAAAATTTGTGGATCACACAAAGTGTTGTTCCGTGCGGGAATCGAACCCGCGACACGTTGCACGGCAGCCAGTTGCCCAGCCACCGCACCAACCGTGCATAATATGTGTTTACCAGTATAATTTGGCATCTAAACCCTTACCTTATAATAAATAAAACAAATATTATCTGACCCTCATACATTATTAAAAAAGAATGGATGTATCATACCTACCATAATATATGTATTTACATTAGGAATATAGGACGGTATCAATAATGTAAAAAAAAAACAAAAAAAAGTACATTCAGTCCTCGCTCATCTCTCAACGAAACCGCGTCACTCACATGAATAATTCTGTCAGAGTGATTAAATATACCTTTTTTGAAAATCCTAGTCGTTAATTCCCTTACTGTGGTATGTCATTTATTCCCTGTATTGCTTCACTGAAGGGATGAAAGCTTTGCCATCCACGTATCCCCAAGTGTTGTCTCGTCAAATTATCTTGATTTTCATAGAGGAATCAGCCTTTTTGTACCATCCTATATTTGTATTGCTTTTACCTTTCAAACTGCGGAAATAAAGTGTATTTTTTTACTTTGGTATCTGTTTTGATGTTCCCTGTGTTACATTTTGAGAGACGACTTAATGCATGTGTACATTTGTTTTTTATTGATTTGATTTGCTTTAGATTATTTACCATGAGTAATTGTGGAAAAATTTTCAAGTTCTTCGTCGTGGCATTTCCACAAGAATCTGGGTATACCTGTTTGAAGGTCGAATAAGACAAAAGATCAGCCAGAAGTGGTCAGTACCCATTGTGTATAGAGGTTGTAGTTTCCTAGGTAAAATATATTTTTTTGATTTTTCAATACGATGAATAAATTGTTAAAATAAAATCATAATCTCATCCATTGATTTGATTGTCAATCTAATCTATGACTACTCGACCATTTCAGTACGTAGTAATTCATGTAAAAAACATGACGTTATGTTTCGATTTTATACACAATTCATAGAAATGTATCCGCTTTTGAATTTGACTTTGCCAGTTCACGCTCCCATTAGGTATTTAAAGTTTATGAATATCAGTTTTTTCTTAATTATTTGATTCTGAATAGGTATAGCCGGCTTACACCTAGTTGAAGGATGCATCACATTGTCATAAGTTGAGCAGTCTGCCTATAAATCAGGAAGGTGCAATACCGATACTTTTTAGACAATATTATGTGCTGTGGTGAGCTGAACACTATGTCGGTGTAATCTAATAGTTGTTAATACATACAGTAGACGAACAACTCAATAGATAAATTACATTACTAGTCTTGTGTGTGTGTGTGTTTTTTTTTTTTGTGAGGGGAAAATCATCAAATGACTTCTCCCGCCCAGAGCCGGGCGGAAGGGAGTGTCAGACTCTTACTGACTAAAAACCCCCAGTTCCTTCTCATGCTCTGAGCCGAGGTCGCGGTGCCTCATTGCACTTACCTCGCAACCCCGGCTGGTCTTGTGTGTGGGTTATCAAATAATACTAAAGCAATATAAGTATCATTTTCTTGTACCTAAATACCACACCCTAATAAGTATGATCTGCAGTGTGATTCTGTAAGACTTCATTCTAAACTTTGAATCTGAATCCGTTGTGAGTAGTAGTACACTAGCGCTACACTTGCGAGTTGAACTAAATTGACAGCAACATTTTGATAGATAAAGTATGAGATAACGTTAAAAGTGACATTCTAAAATTTAATTACCCCGTCACTTTGACGCTCACTTCGCACTCGAACACGATTCGAAATCAAACAAATTTAATAGAATCGACGTGCTGTTCTCTTTGAATGAGATTGCACAAGATTTAGTGTTGTGGTCATTTACGGGACTGACCGACAGACTGACACTATTTAAATTTTGTTTGACGTTCAAAAGTGCCTGTCTGTCAAGGTCTAATTGGAATAATTGATTTTTGACTTTTTGACTTTTCGCTTTGCGTCAAATAACATACTTATTTCTTGAAATTAAGCTAAAATCAGCAATATTATGCATATCGCAAAATGAATGAAATCATGTGATTATTTTCAAGTGTTTTAAAAGAGTTCTTATATTATTGTTTATAAGTTTATGTACAGTATATAACTAAATATGCTCTGTGTGTTATATTACAGCAAAAAATCCTTATTTTATGAAATAATTAGCAAACTTAAGTGTCATAATAGTAAAAGAGGAGCAACGTTGTCACAACACGTAACACAACAATACATGTCCCAGGCTCGATGACTCTCAGTTTCAGCCGGTTTCTGTAGGTTTCAGCCGATACCGTGCCTCCATTAAAAGTTGGCCCTTTATTTAGCCGACAGCTCTAAAAAAATGAAGATTCCGCCTAGTGTGGGTGTAATCGCGGGATTAGTGACTATAAACGCGGGATGTGTTGGGTTTTATTTGTTGTGTGCTGATGTTTATTCCTTGCCCGTTTATGTGTTTTATGTTCGTTCACCTCGACACATTGTTACGTTTCGTACTTTTGTTCAAATAAATGTTATACCACTTGTAATTGTACCCACCAATGTAAATTGCAATGAAAGTTTTCGTTTGTTATTTGGACTCTACGTGGAAATGAAATATACTATTTTGAAGAGGAAAATTCACAAAATACGTTATTAATCCACTTGCTAATGTTTTAAATTTAAAATACGGGAGCATTTTTTTGTAAAAAAATTGCAAATTTATCTCAAAAATATCACGTGGTTGTCTTATCTTTTGTAATTGAATACTATGTATTTAGTTATTTCCAATACTATTAAATTAATTTACAGTATTAACATAATCATTTACTGCTTAATACACTGAGTATTACCTAACATCCGCTTGAGAAAAAATGTCTAAGGCATTATATTCCAACTGTGCAGATTTTTTGTATTGCGTTTAAAAAAAAAAAAAAACATATTAGTATCTATTCCATTATAATTTCTCTTCCATTGTCAAAATGTTAAGTTAAGTTTTTCTTTATTCCCCCATTATTTTTAGTTTTACATGTATCTAACAATAACCCCTTACTTTTATAGTCCCGGAGTTTGGATTTATATGATCGTCCCAACACTAATTCCAACGAACAAGTTTAAGCCACCGCAGTGGAAACTTGCCGTCGCGACGAACGACTGCTTTTTGTTGAAATTTGCGTTTTTATATATTCTGCAAGTAGGCCGGGATGTTGTGTGTCGATGTCTTGTATTAGTGTTGTATGTTGTAGTCCGGGGCGGGACGAGATTGAATGATTTTTCGTCCAGTTGTTGTTGGAATATTGAGAAAAAGAACATTATAACAAATCATTGTTATAATCTAATCTATCACTACTCAACCATTTCAGTACGTAGTAATTCATGTAAAAAACGTGTATTATTCGATTTTATCGATTGATTGATTTATCACGCGCATTGTTTTTACTTACATAACTAAATAAAAAAATCCTTCGCTCTGTTGCGTTTTCAGCTTTTGCCTTTAGTTTTAAAATGAAACGCAATTTTCTACAATAACTTTCGTACAAAAGATATGTAACGAAGTCAGCGGCACATTGACATGACTAATATATAAATAAAACACTGTAAAAGCTCCAGTTGACTCGAGCACGTGGTAACGTTGCCCACCCTCTACTATCGAATGGGCAAAGAGCATAACTACTCTAGGCATTCTGGGCAAAGTCTGCATTATTGAGAGCTGCCCCACTGCACTAACACCTGCTCCCAACTCGTAAACAAATTTTATTTTTCACTATACATAGGGTGTTTTATTTAACGCTCGCTTGTGGCAGTCACGTAATGTCGCGGTAATATACAGGGTGCTCGCTCCTTGTTGAGCTGCCAAGTAATGTTTTTAAACTTTTTATGGAAAATGAAGCTAGTTGGTGACATGTCGGTTACTGTGGGTTTCGTATATTGTAGAAATGCTAATGTGCTTGTTATCTGCTTCTAGTGTTACTTGAGCGTTTCTTTTAAGATACTTTTAATAGTTACAACAAAATATTAAAATGCTTGTCGTATATTCGCCGCTACAAATAATTTTCTTATCTATTTTATGAATAACTTTAACAAGCTTATTTTTCATCAGTACGAGTTTTAAGTGTAAGTATTTGACGAAGTAACTCGAATAATTTCGGATGACACCGGAGGCTTATAATCTTGGGTCAAATTTAGCAAAATATAAACCATTCTATTGTTTTATTGCATCTGATATGTACCCATAACCATTATAACTGATATTCTGCCAATGGGCAATATTTCCAAGAATTCAGTATGCAGTCCGTCTGAAACAAAGCCTCAGCGTGATTGACATACAGCACGTCAGAACCTGCCAGTCGCGCCCATTCTCGTGAAATTGCAACTCAAATATAATTGTACTGATACAAAGATACCGTTGCTAGTTGATGGCCATTCGTTAGTTTTAGACAAAATATAATTTAAATCCTTCTTTGTAACAAATTAACATAGTAATTAAACGACTGTATTTATTTTTCCTGCGTTCATATTGTGCTTCTAGATAACATGACATAAATCAATAAAATGTTGCTTACTGCTGGAAAAAGGCTTCTTCTCAGACGGAGAAGGATGACGAACAAACGGTAGCTCCGGACCAGACCAAGGCATGCGGCCCTTAGCGTTTTAGCGTTTTGCGTGCGTCTCAAAGAGTCAACGGAGTACTACAAATAGGGCTCAATAGCGCTGATTAAGCGGCGATGCGGGTTAAGCGCAATGAAGTATCGCAGCCTCGGCCTGGAGCAGAAGATGGAACGGAGTGGTTTTTTAGTGGTCAGTAAGAGTCTGACACTCCGTCTCGCTCTCAGAGCCGAGGAAAGAGTGGTTAACTTTCATAATTTCTGTTTCATAAACCAATTTTCATTTCTGTGAAGTTTGCAATAAAACTAATACCAAACTTCATACGAATATGTTGCAACTTTTATCCAAATCCAAACTTAGGCTATAAATACGAAAGTAACTCTGTCTGTCTGTCTGTCTTTTATTCACGCCTAAACTACTGAATCTATTTGTGTGAAATTTGGTACAGACATAGTTTGGAACTCGGGTAGGAAATCGGATAGTTTTTAAAGCAAAAATCTGCCAGAACTCACTATTCCACACGAACGAAGTCACAGGCAAAAGCTATAAAAAATAATATATTAATGTGAAACAACCTGTATCATATATGGGAATGAACGTGTAATTTTCATCTTACATTTTGCTTGATATTTCAAACAGGTTCCAGTGATTGTTGGTCAGTGTGCTTGTGACAACATGAAGGTTTCATTAAAAGTAACACGTTCGCCCATGTTTGCTCGGTACTTACTAGAGGTAAAATGGCGGAGCTATCATTTTTTATGTTGTAAGTTTTACCAATATATTTTCCAGTTTTCAAAATACATCAATTATTATTAATGATTTGAGAAAATATATAGAAGCATGACGTTGGCTACCGATCAACAATTTTCAGTTATATGTATTATATGATGGGTTATTTTAAAAATCATTCAATGGCTTCTGCCCAGAATGGGTCAGGTCAGACCCTTACTGACTAAAAGCGACCCAATTCTTTGTCCTACTCAAAGCGGGGGCTGCCGCACATTACTGCGTTTGCACTAAGCCCATGAAGTTGTGTTTAAAATTCACGTCCAATGCACATTTATTTGCGTCGTACAAACATAACGTAATGTACGTAACATCTTAGATAGCAAAAACCAAATTTACATAATCACAAACTACTTGAACAAAACAAAAGAGATCAATCTACTCTCAACTCTTCCACTCTCTTACGTAAATGAGCTGTTGTTGACAAATTGCGTTCATTTCTGATCAACAACAATATATTCTCTAGTACTTAGAGCACGATTCTTGGGCTATAAAACTCAATGATACAATAAATCTCCATGAATTTATCTGTAAGAAATAGTCAGCTGTAGTGAATAACATATTCTGTACCGGCTACAATGGCGGACTAATGTTTTTCTATAGTAATATATGTTGTTAGCAACGAATAGCGAAATTGTATGTTTTATTGTTTTGGAATGTTTTTTTTTATTACTATAATGACATGTGTGCAGTTATTTAACTGTTTTTTTTATTTACTGGACGTGCTGTGTGTACTTTAAAGTCTTAAATTGGTATCGAATCTTAAGGAAACGTGAGCTCAAAATTTCTGTGTCGCGTGTTGGTTACTGCTCAAACCTTCTCAGTGTAAGAAGACGCCTTTGCTTAGCAATAAGCACTCATAGGCTAATATTGTAACTCTATTATAATTAGATGTGGATAGTGATTATCCAAACTAATATTATAGGTAAATGCGAAAGTAACTCTGTCTGTCTGTCTGAAGAAAATTCACGCCTAAACTACTAAATCGATTTCTGGGAAATTTGGTACAGACATACTTTGGAACTCGAGATAGGACATAAGATAGTTTCTATACCAGAAATCTTCAGGAAGTCGCTATTCTACGCGAACGGAGTCGCGGGCAAAAACTAGTTTTTTATATTTGCGTTTACCGCATTGGACGCGGACGCAACATAAATCGATTCAACAGTTTTTTGTTGGCAGTTAAATGCATTGTTATATTCTACAAATGATGAATCAATTTTACAAAAGACACGTTTTTTGAATTCTCTATCATAACTACAAATTAAAGTACATTTATCCCGCATCCATCTACGTCACTTTAAGCTGGTTGTACATTGTTATATTGTCTTACTTAGTAGTGCGATTTAGCATGCTAGTCGCACCGCCTAATTGAGCCGGGAAGGCGGCCATGTGGAACCGACCTAAAGCCTCGACGAAATCGTCGGATATCGTGCGACGATGCGTTTGAGCGTGCAAGCGTAGGCCCTACGTACCTACAACTACATACTTTAATTATTTTGTTACTTTCTTCATATACTTATAGGTATTATACTACAGTAATTATGTTACACAATTACACATGTAAGGGCTGATTTTCGATAGTCAGATAAATGTTATCTGAGGAATAAAATTGTTGCTGCCACTGTCTTATACAAACATTCTGACGCGACAGCATCATAATTATTCCCCAGGTAACATTTATCTGACTATTGAAAAATCAGCCCTTGGTGTTGTTTCTATTGCCTTTTTATGTTTGGAAACATGAAAGAAAATGTAGATCAGTTTTTTTTGAGAATGGCTTATTGTTGATTAGTTTATTCTATTGATGTTTGAATACCTAACAATAACTTGTATCCTCCCTCATTTTTGAGCAAATACTTAAATATTTAGCTTCCTTTTAATTTTACAAGTAGTACAGAACTAATACGGCTGCACGGTTGGCGCGGTGGTTGCAACTGGGTGCCGCGCGACGTATCGCAGGTTCGATTCCCGCACGGAACAACTCTTTTAGTGATCTACGTATTGTTGTGCCGGTTCTAGGTGTGATGTGTATAATGTGGCATTGTATTTTTGTAATCGCACCCACGACACAGGAGAAAATTCAAAAGGGGGGCAAAGTTTTTCTAAAAAAAAAATACATAGAAAGCAATGGGAATTGAATAAATCGCGGCTGGCGCAGTGGATGGTGGACTACTGGCTGTTGTGAAAGAACACTTCGTGTAACACACAAAATGTCGTTCCGGGTCCGGGTGTCATTTGTGTGTGAATTTGAATGAAAATAAATATAAAGCACCCGCGACATAGCACCCATCTCCTAGGTTTAGGAAATTGACAAATCAAAATAAAATTTTGTATTTTTATAGATGATACCGAGTTTTTTTTTACTATTTGTTTACTTGCAATAAACTAGTTCTTGACTGCGATCCCACCTGATGGTAAGCAGTGATGCAATCGTTGATGGTAAGGGGCACTAGTTTATTAAGAGCCTATTCACTCTAGCCTTGAAGACACCTAAATTGTATTCGGACGGAAAGGCTGCAGCCGGCAAACTATTGCAATCCCTCGATGTACGCGGTATAAATGACGAGGCAAAATTACGATTGTATGTACTTACAAAAATAAAAGACTCATACAGTTATTTACTTATACATACTATATCGGTAGATAACGCTATAGACAGGTAATAATTAGTCGATTTAATCATAGGTTAATCACAGATAACGCTCTGATTCGTGATTGTGACAGATTAACGTCGGTTCTACGTATTATAATCGGGTTTACCTGGAAACGTGAAACACCGTTACATTTATTTATAAACTAACAATCGAATCGTTAATTTGTCATTAGTTCTACCTTATGGGGTGAAAGTTAAGCGGTTAGAGCATTGACGAATAGAAAAAATGTCATGTCAATTTTTCATATTAAAGAGTTATTATTATTTTTTATTTTATTAATTTACGGAAAAAAGCTGTTTTTGAAAAAAGATGTAATTGGTCGGCAAACGAGCAGACGGATTACCTGATGGTAAGCAATCAGCGCCGCCCATGGACACCCGCAACGGAGGAGTTACGAGTGGGTTGCCGACCTTTTAGGGATTAGGGATTTGGAGATTTAGGGATTGAGGAGGGATTGGGGGTGGGGAAGGATTGGGCTTTCGTGCACTCGTACTGTATCAAAACGCGACGTCGTACTATCAGTGTCATAAGTGCATGGATGATTCTAAATCAAAATCGTTTGTACGGCGTTTCATCGCCTTAATTATATACCATGGACGACATAGATGGCGCTAGTATACTAGTGGTATTGAAAAATATACATTTATAGTTTTTATCAGATACAAAGTTATTAACTTAATAAATTTTTATACAAATTAATGCTACGATATTCCAAACCTTTTTAAAGCAAAGCACGCAATAACCAGGATTCGAACTCGGTAGCATAAAATTAACCGATGCCACTAGCCATTAGGCCATTACGTAACCTTGAAATGTATTGAAATTATCCTACTCTTTATTATATTGAAGTTGTTTAGCAACTATAACCCGATCATAAATCTCAAAACAGTTGAGGGTAATTTAAAATTAACTGTATAAAAATTAAACCTTTTTGTTCAATCATAACATTCTTTACTATCTTTGAGTGAGTTCAGTCACGATTTGTTTAACAAGTTTTTAATATTTATTTTTATTATGAATTTGCGTTCAAATGTTAATATGGCTACGAGGGCCCAAATAATAGCATTGCATAATCAAAGCTTAAATTATACTGGAATTTCTAGAGAAACTGGCTTAAACGTAAGTATTCTTATAAATGACCGTTTTTTATTTATTTTATTACCCATGGTTATCGATACATTAAAATAATAAATAATACACGTCCCTTACAGGTAAAGACTGCCACTTTATGGATATCTAAAGCTGTTTCAAGAAGAGGGTTCATTGGAGCACCGTAGTGGATCTGGTAGAAGACGTGATATTGACTCAGACCAGTTTCAACTTATGGGGCAAGGTTATGAGGAAAATTACTGGAGCATTGTCATCTTCAGTGATGTAAACAGTGAAAACTACATAGATGTGCTGAAAGACGTCATGAAGATGTGCTAGTGATAACGTTCGTGCAGGACAATTGTTCTATGTGTAATGTTCCATAATTGTGCAAGTGTTTAGTCAGCAATCAGACATACGGATTATTCCTTGGCCAGCGAGATAGGAGAAATAGGATCGATAAAAATGGCGGCTACACTAGTTCTTAAAAGAAAAGACATTGTTGACTATAGGATTAAGCAATTACAAGACCGGGGTAGCTATAATTTATTTAATGGATAAATGTTCAAACTTAGTGTTAGTAGGATAAATTTATTGACTACTTTATAACCAGCGACTGTTATACAGTAATGATTTTAATGTTTTACTAAATATGAGAAATAAAAATAAAAGCAATATTAATATTTACAGATGCTATTGATTGCAAAATAATAAATTATTTATTTATTAATTACTATGAACAATTCGTCCCATATCTAGTGAATGCTATATCCCGGTCTTAGAAATGTTATTGATTTAAGGTCTAGCTTCAATTTCTTCCTTGTTCTGGAACGAATACTTAAGCTATGAGCCTTTGTCATAACATGTTGACGTTCAAAAGTGCCTGTATGGGTCTAATTGAAATAAATAATTTTGACTTTTTTGACTTTTGACATGATGCACAAAATGAATCACTTTAGTCAATACTTTAATTAAATTTTAGGTTGTTTAAGTAAGTTTTAGGTAAAATAGTTGCAGAAGTAAGGTTGCATATTATAAAGAAATAAATATTATGTTTTAAGAAATAAATGTCTGAAATTATAATGTCACTAAAATAGTTTTATTTGTTATCCTTTATGAGAATTAAACTTAGTATTAGTCTTAATCTGTAAGAAAAATATGTTACTTTTACATTAATAGTTAGCACATATTATAAAAGTTATTTATATATATTTATTAATATAATTTTATTTCTAAAAAAATATATTTATTTATTTTTGTTATCTTTTATAAATATTAAACGTCAAATATTTTATTTATATATTATTATTATTGATTTTATATAAAAAAATATAAAAAAAACCATTGTTAAAAAACCTGAATTTAAAAATGATAACCCGGAATTGAACCGGTGCCCTTCGACTTCATTATACTATCATTCTTATTTATCCGAGCTACCGATCGCATTTTTAATGATTTCGAAAATGCGGGTTAGTTTATAACTTTTATTATTGTCTATTATTAATTATTGACGCCATCTTTTAATTGGTTTGCTTGACTTGACTTAGATGGCGCTATATTAAGTCCTCGGAAATGTGAAAATTAACATAATTTATGTGTATTTGAATATAAATATATTATTGTTTCTTAGTTATTATTTTAACCATTAAAAATCTTATTGTGTGCCTCTGCAGTGTAAAGTATTCAAGCTTTGCAGGGTTATTTTCATTTAAAAGCAGCGCCATCTAGTTATCAATGGTAGCGTTATGCAAAACCTATCAGTCAATAGTCGACCTTAAGCTCTCCATGCATTTTTGTCACCCTTAGTACATACAAATATATGTGTGAGTAATTTACGACGGACGCACGATACGCGGCGTCTTCTTAACTTTAATATCATTTATGTAACTTTTTGACCTATACTTCGGCTCGCATAGGCCGATTCGATCGTACCACGGCCTCATAGAAAGCCGGCCTATAATAATCACAGCGTTGTGTTTCGCCGCGTAAGTAAGGTTACCGGAGGCCCAGTCCATGGGCGAAGAATTAGCCAGCGAATAGTATATTTAAAAAATATAATTTGAATACCTTGGTAGGCTTGACGTTTCGACCCGGTTGCACAGCTCGTGGTCACAAGCAGACTGAAGACGCGATGTCACAGCTCCCTGCATTCGGGTGATGAATCTTCATCTACCCCCTTATTTTCATTTTCTACCATATTAGGCCGTCTACACACTACGCTGATTATATCCACAGATGTGTTAACTGACTTTGAAGGAAAGCGAGGTTGTGTTTTGCTAAGCACTGGATTCCACGTCGACGATAATTTAAAGCCGTCCTCCCGATTGAAATTATTTGGGTATTTCTTTATTTCAACCGCTTCACGCACAAGTCTGGTATGGTAGTGGCCATCAGTGGAGAGAATTTGCGGTCGGTGGAATTCTACCCAGTGATTAGAACCAGCCTGGAGCAGGTGTTCTGCTATCGTTGATTTGTTGCTCTGTCGGTTTTTGACTGCGGCGATATGTTCTTTGAGCCTCTCAGCAATGGTCCGCTTCGTTTGCCCAATGTAGGAACTACCGCAGCTGCAGTTGATCTTATAAACATCTGGTCTTTGTAGCGGCAGTACATCCTTCGCCGTGCCTACCTTATCATGAAGTTTAGCCTCAGGTGTGTAGATCGTCGGGATTGAAATTTTTTTAAGGACGGATCCTATCTTGTCTGTCACACCCTTGATATAAGGCATGAAGGCAGGTTGTCTGCTCACGTTTGGATGTCTGGCTCTCTTCAGCGGTCGCAATAGTCGCCCATTCCCTACACTATATCCGTTCTTTTTAAGTACCTCCTGAACATGGTCTAGCTCTTGCCCCAGATGTTCAGGGTCACAGAGGTCATATGCTCTGTTTTTTAGTGTAAGTGTATTTTCCGCGTTAATAACCGCGTAAATATAATGTTGTTAAGATGAAACGCGAAAGTTTAAAAGTTAGTAAAAAATATAAACCTGTATCTATATTTTTATAAACCAGTACATTCTTATCTAATTTTAAATCAATTCAAATTAGGTGTTACATATCACCAATTAGTACCTTAATCATTTAGTTGAAGAAAGAAGATGCAGCACCAAGTGTCCTCGAAGCAGGCTCCCATATAACGATTCAAATGAAACTGCTTGTAACAAAGCAATGGTCACACAAACGACCCAAGTTTTTCTATTACGATTCCCAACCTACTGACGTATCACGTATTGTGATGGCCAACGAATTGCCATACGTCATCATTAAGTGTTTGAGTTGCGAACACTTTCGCATAGTTTGTTGGCACAGATTCCTTTTTGTTTGCTCCCCATTCAGTTACGGAATTTATGACGTTCGAGCGTTGAAATTTTATGGTTCCTTGGAATGTTATTGCGTTGGTGTTCCGTCCGGTTGTGAAATAAAAGGGATGTTGAATTCACGTTGAATTTTCTTCGTGTTGTAGGAAAAAAGGTGTCGTTTTCAAATTGGTGAGCTATTTGGTCCATTGCGCCTTTTATTTATATTTGAAAAATAGGTTTATCTCTATTGGTCCATGTTCATGCAGTATTGCAATTTTTCTCAAGTGCCACTTATTTATTACGTCAGTTTTACATACATAGGAATGTTATGTTTGTTTTTTTATATCTTGCATCGTCTTACATGTATATTAAATACTGTTTTATATATGTATAATGTATCAGGGAACATTGAAAAAAAAAATTAATAATTGAAGATGGAATTTGATCCTCATTCTTTTTCAAATCAATCTATATTTTTGAACGAATACTTGGTTTTAATATTTTCAACAATAGAAAAATACCTGTGTTATTACTTTTTTTCTGAGCGGAAAGTCATCGTATTGCTTCTCGGGCCCTTTTTTTTTGATTACGGGGGAAACCTTCAAAAGGCGCCTAGCTTTTTGGGGAGAAAGACTAGGGAGTGTGGGATTTTTATCTTACTAAAACCACCCCGGTGGCCACCTTCATCACCTATAAGGGGCACCGGGTCCTCTACAAGAGACCTGCTCCGGAGCCCCCACGATGAAACGCCTGTGACGGCACATGCTTCTCGTGCCCTGACTGGAGCGAGAGGGAGTATCAAGCTCTTACTGACTAATAATCAACCCGTTCTTTCTACTGCTCGCGGCTCGTGGTACATATTTACGCTTACATTCGCAACCCTGGCTAAAAATACATCCTTACGTAGTTGATGTAAATATCGTTTAAAGAATTACATTGATTAGTTTCCAAAATGCAATTAACAAATACATAAATAACTTGTAACAATACAGAAATACATGATACGTATCCAAATAACGCATGAAAAACTTTTTTATAACGAAATAAAAACTTTTTTAATCAAACAAATAACAAATTGAATTTTAAATTGTAAAACTTTATTTGACGTGCATTCACAATTAATTGCTATGTCATTGCAAGTGAATGCGTTGATGGAAATTACAGCTGTCATTTTATTTCACGCATACCTACATACATGTAATAGGTCAGCGAATTTTATTTTGTAATAAGTATTTTTGTAGCATGATAGGTATTTATTTGCTTTTTGGAGGAAGAGTTCTTAAGTTTAATCATTAGATATGATGGTATTAGTATCACAGTTTTTTTAGAATGGTAAGCAGATCTATACCAATGGTATGTACGGTTTTCGCTTGTTTCGAAACCGTGCGATACCGGTCATTACTTCCAGTCTTAACATTCACATAAAGCTTAATTTGGTCATTAGTTGTTATTGTTTAATTTGTATATTCCTTGTTCAGTTCCACGCACACTTATAAATCAACCAAATTATTTAACATAAATGTAGGTGGTACCACGTTCACGTTGTGGCGTATGCATAATGTTCAAATGCACTCACACGAAATAGGCCCAAGGATGTGCTCAATGTGGACCACTGTGCAAAAATAGCGATCAAAATGCACAGTGCACTCTCTTGGCTGCTCAGGGGAGAGGATTGCGCCATCGAATGAATTCTACATGGGCTGACACCAGTTTGTTTAGAGTACGGAATTTTATACATCCTATTGAGAATCTAGGACAGGCATTTCTGATTGCACAGGCGGTACAGTTGTTGCTTGTAATTATTGATGAGGTTGCAAATTCTTGCTTCGCTTTGTGCCTATCATTGGAAAGTTTTATTCAAATATCTATGTTAAATTTTAAGTACATACATATCCATGTTTTAAAGTATGGCCTAAGCAAATTGGGTTGAACATGGATAAAAGAAACATATAAAGGTGAGAATTATGTCAAGGGATACCTATGACCAGAGCGTCGAGTAATGAAGTGTTGTTAAAAGTAGCTGTAACTTAAAAATTAAAGCATAAAGTGAGTGTTCAAAAATTATAATTAAATTTGCCAATTAACTTAGTAAAAGCAAATGAATATTTAAATGGAACTGTCTCAAAATTACAGTATTATAACGCGATAAAGTTCGTGTTGCCCACACTCCGTGGATAATCTTGAGAACAGCAATCTATATACTTTAATGAAGTTATTAACAAGTTCCAACTTGTCCGAGGATTTATTGTTGTTTGTTGTCATTCACGAACAAGTTGCGGCGAGTTTACAATCGTGAAGTTATCAGACTTTTCGGCTGTGTGTAATTAAAATTAAACACTTTGGTAAAAAGGTGCCTGATGCCTTTTTGACGAGGCGCGCTGACACGAACAATTTAATTGGTTTTTTTTGGAAAGCATCAGTAACGGGTGTAGCTTTGTTTTTAAATTTGTTCTCCCCTAATTGAACCAACTGTTTGTATAAGGAATCTGTATGTTAAACTGATTTTAAAAGACTAACCATTGAATTTCTTGCTCGTTCTTCTCGATGGGAATCTACATTTTGGAACCAGCAAATAGCTTTAAAAAGAGGACTGACTGACAGACAGACACTTCATATCTTTAAAATTGTTTGACGTGTAAAAGTGCCTGTAAGGATCTCATTAAAAAAAATGATTTTATATTTTGACTTTTTTTTAAATCATCAGGGTGATCATAATTTTTGTACTTTGTTAATCAAGACAAAATTTTAATATTTTTAATTTATTTTGTTCTTAAAACGTACGATACAAATGAATATGTGTAAATAACTCGGATCTGTCCTTCTTTAACAGGCTCTCAGCTTTATCGCTTACTAATAAAGTTGAAAATTAGTTGTAGAAATTCGGCAGAATATTGAGGAGGTTACAACGGCCTATCAGTTATTTTGATACCCTTTATTGCACACATATGTAATTAAATCTTATAATAATATGCTAAGATAAGACCTAATTTCTAGGAAATTGAGTTATTTTAGCTCCCAGCTCTACTACAAACAATATTGTTGTTACATCATATATTTGGTTCATTGGATCTTGTTAACTGGTTACAAAGGATCATATTTAGTACTAGCTTTTGCACGTGACATCGTTCGCGTGGAATAGTGACTTCCTGCAGATTTTTGGTATAAAAACTATCCTATGTCCTTTCCCGAGTTCCAAATTATATACCAGAAATGAGTTCAGTAGTTGAGGCGTGAATAAAAAACAGATAGACAGAATTCCTTTCGAATTTATAATATTAGTTTGGATTTGGATTATATTCTGTATTCATATTAAATGCACACCTACATAATACTTATTATACAAAAAGGTGCACATAACATGCACAACTTTTATTCAAATACCATTCCAAACTTGGTGTGCTAATTTTTTTTTTGTTAACAGACACTGCCTCACCTAACACTTAAAACGAACTATTATGGATCATACAAACCGTTTTTTTTTTTTTCGGAATTAAACGCGTGACACGTTGCTTGGCAGCCAGGCCCAGCTACTGAAACAACCGCGAAATAGAGAGTAAATATAAAAATTTCATCTTACTTTACCCTTAATATTTTATATTTTATCCTATCTGAGATGCCTCGGCATTAGCTTCAAAATATAACAACTAATAGCTTAATGATCTACATCAAACAATTAGTGTCTAATGCAAAATTTGTTACTTAAAAAAACGACTGCATTCTCGTTAGTTAGTCCTCCGTAGCTCCCAATTACTCGAACCGGGAACTGAATCGGCTGACTAAGCAAAAAGTCGGAAAGTTTAATTAATTAACTCATCAGTAAGAAAAAGTTAAGACAGTCGCGCGGATCGCTTTAGATACAATCACTTATCTAAACTACGAGTAGCTCAGTCCTGTAATTTATTTATCAGTTCTAGTTTTATCTGATAGAACGCAACATTTTTTGTTGCGTTTTGTAATAATGGCGTTCAATAATTTAGTTATAATTATTAAGTAGGGAAGAGCCATGATTCGACATGAATGGGCTAGGGCCTAATTCGACTGAGTGGTAATCCTGGCCTCGTAAAAAACTGGCGTGAAACAACGCTTGCATTGTGTTTTGCTGTGTGAGTGAGGTCACCGAAGGTTAAATTCTTGATCCCTCAACTTCAATCCTCAATACCCTAAAACCCTCAAAAGTCTGGTAAAGTACTAATATGAAGTTCTTTATTTAATTTTCTATCAACAATATTTTCAATCATTGGCGTAGTGTTATAGTGGCGTAGTGATATAGCGGCGTAGTGGCATAATGGCGTAGCGGTGACGTCTCGCGCAACACCGCGGTACGTCGCGTGTTGCTGACGTGTCATTACTGGCTTTGTGTTTAACACTGGCTTGCCTTAGTTCTTGTCCTTTAGGAATATTTCGTCGCCTTCTCACTTTGTGATGTAATTACAAAAGGATTCTGTGTTCAATTTTATTTTAATAAATTGCTAAAGGATACATACACTTCAGCTTGTTTATGTAGAAAATCACACATAATTGCGTTAATCTCATAGATGCCATGTAAGCAAGTCCGACGAGGACCTAAAAAGAGGACATTGGCTCAATATATTTTTTTTTTGTACATCCACACTTTGTGGACTGTAGCTAGCTAGGTAATTAAATAACCTGTAGATGACAAGGTCAAGAAAACATGGCGTATTTTTATAAAACAAAATTATAAGCCACGCTCAAGGAGACTTCTTAAAATTGTAATTTTTAACATTAATCCTAAGAAACGTAATTTGTTATAATTAAAAGATGGTACTGTCGCGTCCACAAAGGGAAATGTTTATAAATGTATAAAGGAACAAATTATCTTTTTGCCTTTTTGTCCTTGAATGTTTAGACAAACAATTGCTTTGTGTGTTTGTTATTTGGAAGTCTGTGATATAAAGAAAATATTATGCAAAGTATTAGCGTAGCGAGTTATTTTGTTTAGAAAAATCAACAGGAACATTTTACGTTGCTGTACACAATTTTTCTTGCATGTAAGAGTAGTGTAGATATCATAGACCTACATACCTTACATTACAAGAAGGATTTAAAGACCAGAGAAAATAAACAGCATGAAATGCCTCTCAGTTAACTGCTTGGAAATTAAATCTTACATCAAATTACATTTGATACATTTTCCTTTGCATGAATTAAATTCGAGGTAAAATAGAGGGCTTTATTTAAATAAATTCTCAAAAGAGTGAACAGGAACAGACCAGGTACAGCGAATTAAAGACACAACTTAACAGAAGAAATAATCTACTCCTCCCATTTAATTGAAACTCATATAGAAACTTGCCATTGCAAAACCGTCTCTAATCCTTAAACGTAAAGTCTTCGCTTTGGAAATCTGGGCATTTAAAGACAATCTGCACTTCTACAGAACGATCAGTGAAATTACCTTCGGAGACAGTAAAAAGTGATTTTACGAGAGCTTAGGCACCTCGGTATCCTTCGATCTGCAATAAAATCGCACCACGCACTGTACATTGACTTGTATCTGCTGTTGACATTGCAATAAACGCGTGGGTTGCGCGCAATGAATGCAAAACTAAATGAACAATTTATTTCGATTGCAATGTCCACTTGAAAAGATTACTTTTTTAGACGTTTTATATTGATATTGTTGAGATTGAAGACATTTTATTAAGGGAAGTAAACTAAAGAGATTTACTCAATTTAACTGTTGATTGTACCTCGTTGGGTGAATGTTGGCAAGAGTAACATTCATGTTCGCGGCCTCTGGTTCGATCTGCGAGTATCATTCGTCAATAGAATATTTTCCAAATTTAAAAATGTTTGTTACGATATTTATTTGTTAAATATTACATGTAAATTTATTAGATTATTTTACTTACTTTTGACTGCACTGTTGGTGCTGGTGGCTGGGCAACTGGCTGCCGTGCAACGCGTCGCTGGTTCGATCCCCGCACGGAACAACTCTTTGTGTGACCCACAAAGTGTTGTTCCGGGTCTGGGTGTCATGTGCACGTGAAATTGTATGTTTGCTACCGCATCCACGACACAGGAGCAAATTCTAGTGCGGGGGCAACGTATTAAAAAAAAAGATACAATTAATTTTCTTATTCCTGCCACTTAATTCTGATCCAACAGACAAACTGTGTGTACAGTTTTGTTGGACATTTTATACTTTTTATAATGTAAAATGTACCTTTTAAGCCATAATAAATAAATAATAATTTTTAACAAGTAAGTGGGTGGTATTCGACGCACAAATAAAACGTGATTTGATACCGCTGTCAGTACTGACAGTTCAAAATCAGTATTGCATTTTATATTAATAAATAATAACTATCGAGATACACACTAAATTAAAAATACGCCTACTCACGGGAATTTACTGAGAAAAAATTTACTAAGCGTGCTGCCTGACGAATAAGAGTCCTGTTGTGATTTTAAACTAGTAGAGATTTTTTCAAATAGTTCCCGTGATTGAGTTGTTATGATCAATTAATTTAGTATTGAATTTGACCAGCTTATAGGTAACAAATAAAATTGTTGTCTTATCAAAATGTTTGGTTGTATCTCGGAATATGAAACTGTTACCTATTATTTTGGTTCTACGGGATACATGTATTACTAGCGCAACTTAAGTTTCGTCTACGATCGCGCGTGGTACATCGCGCGTCCTGCAATCGTTGTACATTGCAGCATATAACCGCGTCATTATTCACGCTAAAACAAACATAGTAAGCAATGTATGACGAACCGCATGACGGACCGTGTCTTAGGAAATGAGACCTTATTGCCTATTATCGTGAAAAGGAATTACCTTAAACTTTCTGTTATAATTATTAATTACAATGAAAAAGGTAATAATACATATAGGTATGTGCATAGTACAGCGTATATAGCCGAAATGAGCTTTATCGAATTAATATGAAATTCTTTGAAATAAATTCGAGCGAGCGCTTTTAATTTTAATCAGTTTATTTACTTTACGTAGCTATACATAATACACTTATTTTTATTTCAATTTTAGTTGATATTATTAATACATTTTCCATTAATATCACACAATATAAATATAATACCGATTTTGATGAAGTTCGGAGAGTTAATTAAAAACGGATTATAAAGTTCCAATACTATATTTAATTATTTTATAAATACTTTTGTGCCTTGTGGGTTCAGTGGTTGCAAAAATGATTGTATCGGGTAACGAGTCCTGTTTTGATCCAGCCTATAAGTGCCCACTGTGTGAGCTTAAGCTCCTTCTCGTGGGAAAAAGAAATTAGCAAAAATCACCACACCTATTCAAAGTGGATTGGCGATTGCAAACTCACAATAAGAAATTAAATCCAAATTTGTTCACGATGTTTTCCTTCAGTGTGATCAGAGATGTCTCTGATTATGTATAATAGGAGAAAGTACACATAGCTCGGTAAAAGTCACAGTGGTAGGTAGTTGCCAGGTTTCGAATCCCTCCAACATGAGAAGTATGCCTTTAACCTTCATGCCACCACGACTTTATTTATCAGGCTACGTTAAATAATATATAATTCCATTTTAATGTATTATGAACAATAATAAATTGTGAATTTTACAAAAAGTTGTTTCCTTATCCTTAATCAATGAGAGAATCAGGTTGTATGGCAGCAGATCGTACAGCCACTTCATCAACCGAGAAGTAATTTTTTAACTTAGAATCTTATATGTAAGTGACTAAGGCTCATACTTGATTGAGCCAATACTGACGAGTTTTCCAAATAACTGTCACAAGTGAAAATGAGACACAAATTACATACTAATAGAGTTGCTAATTCTTTAATAACGTACTCAAAATCGGCATAAAAATACAAATTAATACAAAACCGATTTAGACACATCACCTAAGTATAGGTTCCCCTACAAGGATAATATGTACTTTATTATAATGTATTAAGGTTGATTTTTGTATATCAAGAGTGTGTAACTATTTCTAGTTGCTTGTACTTGTTTAATTAACGGAGGGTTCCCCGTAGTAGGTGAATACTAACAGCCGTTTAACGATACTGACCGACTTGGGAATCAAACTGCGATACAGGAAGGCTAAGTAACGAGCCTTGTTACGTAGGTACCAACACTATTATTATTCTTATTCCCTTAAGGGGTAAGCAGACGTGTGTGTTAGTGTGGTCTTTGGTATCTGAGGTAGGATTAGTTATTTTGGGGTTAAGGGTCATATAAACAGACTCATAATTTATCTGAGAATTCTTAGATAAATATGTTTTGATTGGTCGTGAAAATAAAACATGTTTGTTGTAAACTCAGTCGTCTAGAGTCCGCTGCGTAACGTCGCCGCGACGCGCACGCTGTTCATGAACAAGAGTCCCGTCCTGACTTGAAACTAGTCGAGCTTTTATTAGTTATTTCAAGTGAGTAAGTCGTTTTTCTCAATAAATTAAGTATGTGTAATATAACATAGTTTATCACAGCGTAAAAATACGAAATAAATAAATAAATAACTATAAAAACAATAACACAAAGATTGGTTTTCCCCTGCAACGTGGGTGCGATCACAAACATATACTTATATAATTTTACACCAAAACACCAAACAACAATTATGGATTACAAAAAGACTGGCTCCGTGTGAAAATCAAACCTATGATACGTTGCACGGCAGCCGGTTGCCTAGTCACTGTGACAACGAAGAAGTCTACGTATATATCAGGGAATTTAGAAATGCCTTGCCGACTTTTTTAGGTTTTGAGATATGGAGTTGAGGATTTGAGGAAAGAGGCGTCTGGAAAACTCACTTTCACTGTAAATTTTCTTACGACCTTAACTGATTTTTTTACGTTGTATTAAGAACCAAGTATTCTGGTTCAAGCACACATTTGTGTAAGTGAGAGAAAAAATAGTTTTATTTCATTCAGTTTTTTTTTTATCACCAGTCTATAATAACGGTTTTATTATGCTTCGAACATACAAATATTGTTGTCTAATACCTGATAAGATTGTTATCAGTTGCCGCAGTGACTTCTATTTTTCAAAACTACTTCGATAATGATGAACACTTGATATATGTACATACTTAACAGTAATACACTAAATAACATTACTCTTTAATTTTAATATATTTTATTATTCATCTTCAATAATAAATACTATTTTCTAATTTAAAAATTATGTACACATACTGTTATCAACTTTATCCACTTCACTTTTAGGTATAGTTTTGTTTAACTCTGAAACTCTTAAATTAGTCATGAGTTCATCACACGAGTGTCGTGGAGTTTGTCAAACATGTTATTATCTCATACGCACGTATATATATATATATATATATACATAATACTTATTTACACTGTCGTGACCTCCACAAACGGGTCAGAGTTCCACTCAATCACAGAATAATTGCTCCAAACAAAATTACCTTTTAACGTCAAAGGCGCTTCAAAAGCCAAATACAGAATTGCTTTGGCACCATCTTCGTAGACCCTGGCTGTTTTCCTTCCTTCCTTGCTGTTAAGATTGCCAGGGTTCACACAATTAATCGTCACACCTTTACTGGCCCATTCTCTATGTTGTAGGAATGTCACAGCATTTAAAGCGACCTTGCTGACACAGTGGACGCTCATTCCCCACCCCTCTGTCTTCTCTGTGCCTCTTCTTGCAGCATCCTCGTACTCCTGCAGGATGGCCACCAGCTCATCTTCTGTCAAGTTAGAATCGCTTATCCTTCTCCTTATTTCTTCGTTTTCAATAGTAGCCAGTAGTCCAGCAGGACCTGACACATTAATGACTCTTGCGTTTTCATTCAGTATTGGATACACTAATTTACCGAAGTTGATGTATCCATAAAAATTGACGCTCAGTGTCCTCCGAACAATTTCTGTGAGTGATATCCTTTTTTCTGGAACGTAGTCTGTAGCGTTGATTATCAGGTCTATTCTTTCATCTAAGTCCTGGATGTAGTGTCTCAGCTTGATGATGCTCTTCGTGTAGGTTACGTCCATCTGTATAAAGTTCAGATCTAGGTTGTCTCTCTCCAAGTTTTTGAGGATATTGAAGCCAGTGGTTTCGTCTTCGGTGGTGAAGTAAATTTTTCCATTGTAGGTTTCTGTGAGTTTCTTGAGGACTTGGTAGCCGAGATTACTGCCGGCGCCGACGACCAGAGCCACGTCATACATGGCGCGCGATACTATATAATGTGAGGTTATCACGTTATCACGCGATCAGTTATGTACGTTATCACCTCTGACAATGTGGTTTGAGATAAAGTTACGGCTCGAGATAAGAGTGACATAGTTTTAGATGAAGATGCTGTGTGTTATTTAGCAGTTTTTGGAAAGATTTTTGCACAAACAAAATACCGTCTTCATATTTTATCAACATATATATACTGATATTTGTTTTTATGCTGTGGGTTTGTTAGAGTCAGGGACATAGTACAAAAGAAAATGCTGATGCTGTGGCAGTTCCCTTCCTTACAAAACGTATTTCTGACATTGAGGAAGTAAAATTACATTCTTAGATTTTTAATAGGTAAAACATTAATTTTGCAAACATGGGATGACTTGTAATTTTTTAATACTGTAAAGCAACATTTATAAAATGTGATACAGCTAAAGTGTTTGTTTTTTGAACACGCGGATCGTTGGAATCTGAAATCGAATTCCACTAAATCTAGATATAATTCATATACAATATTAGTTTTTGAGAGTTTTAATCATTTAATGATTCATTCTGCCCTGGGTGGTGTGCATCCGACTCTTACTGACTAAATCAATCCCGTTCCTTCTTCTGCTCCAAGCAACCCCGGCCAGGATGAGCGTGAAACTGTAAAAAGTCTTGTATATTTCAGTGTAAGAATGGAGACCTTGGCCCCACATGTGTAAGCACAACTATGTTAAACCTGGTCAGATAGCTTATCTATGAATTAAACTTAAAATAACTTTTACCGAATTAACAGGTTTCAAGTTGTATGCACATTGACGAGTAAATAATTAGCGAAGATCCATAAGGTATCGAGGGATTAATAGGTATGAAAGTATAACGGAATTTTAATTATTATGTGATTGGTCGGCAAACGTGCAGACCTTGTGGTAATTGGCGCCGCCCATGTACACCCACAACACCCGAAGAGTTACGAGCATGGCTTTTTGGGGATAAGGTTTTTGGAGATTTAGGGATTAGGGGCTGATAGAGGTAGGGGAAGGATTAGGTTTCCGGTAACCTAACTTACACAGCGAAACATAACGCTGGGTTAGTTGCACGGCGATTTTCTACGAAGCTGTGGTATTGCCCCAGTCGAGCCGACCTACTCGTGTCGAAAATTGGCTTTCCTATATTTAACATGTGTGTTTTAGGTGTAAACTTCAATTCCTACTTCGAGAAAGAACATTTTCTAACGTAGATATTAATTACACTTAAATGAGAGTACTGATATAACTGGCGTCATCACATCAATATTTAGCTGAGTTCAAGAACCAAACACATAGCATCTTGGTCCTAGTTCTCGAAGACCTGGTCGGCAGTCGGGTCAGCGGAAGAGACCAACTAAGTTAATGAATAAATTACAAAGTTTTTACAAACCACTTCCATACTTTATCTTGCCTTTAAGTAACCGTCTATAAATTTACTAGATAGGTGTAATTCGTCCAATTAAAATCCGTGTTTATTATATAAACACAAGGCGTGTTAAGATAATGCGATAAAAATATAAATTCCTCACTAATCTACGATCGTAGTAAGTGATAGTGGTATTTCGATAATTTCTTAATATCGTAGTATTAATAATCTGTTTTACAAACAACCCTTTCATAAATATATATGTTTAAGAAAAATATACCCTTATATCCCCTTTGTTCAACAACTGGTTTGATGTGTATGAGGAATGATGTTTCAATAAATTGTTCCCACCAATATATCTACTTAAGTATATAAATACAATGATACAACTACGATACATTCTTGGATAATTTACATAGAAAACATACAAAAATATTTAAGTACAAATACTTTTGTTTCTGTTTTCTTTTGTGTTTTTTGTTTTCTGTTTGAGTTGTAAAAAATATACGAAACCATCTCATAGAATATCGTTTTTGTCAATGATATTATAAGTAAAAAGGTGTAGATAGGTTACAAGCGCTCTGCAAGTGATACATTAAAATGTGGCTAACTAGCCACACTTTTTCATATTTGTCTTTTTTCACTCGCGATTATTGAACCATGCCATCCCACTTCAACGGGTATCATACGATTTATTCATGTGTGCATAAGTGTGCCGTTTTTGAAAATCGAATGTTGTTTATTAACCTATCTATACCATTTTACTTATAATACTATTGGTTTTTGTAATTTCCAAAAAGTATTGAACATGTTCAGTTGTCATTTTCCGCATTAAAGGCGTTAGTCTCATTCCTATGTAAAGTACGGTAGCGAATATCGCGTTTTATCAGCCGGCGCTATAATATAATGAATACATAGGCAATTTACAGACGATATCAAGCAGATTTTATGTAAGTGATAACGACTGATTGGGACACAAGTAAATAACGCGGTAATATATGCGGAAATGAACGTTATAGATACATATTTATAATCTTAATATGACCTTACTACTATTCATTACTGTATATACTGGGTATTAGCTTTTTATGCAGAGGTCGGCAAATGATAGACCACCACAGACGGGGCTCAATAGGGCTGATGATCAGCCGGGGTTGCGGGGTAAGCGCAATGAGGCACCGCGACCTCGGCCCAGAGCAGTAAAAGGAACGAGGGGGTTTTTAGTCAGTAAGAGTCTGACTCTCTTTCTCTCGCCTTACCCTGGGGGCGGGAGAAGTAATTTGATGATTTTCCCCTGACAAAAAAAAAGGTCGGCAAACGAGCATGTGGATTACCTGATGGCCACCCATGAACACTAGTAATAAATACCAAAGGAGTTATGAAAAGTGCGTTGCCGGTCTCATATTAGGGATTTGAGGATTGAGGATAGGGTGAAAAGGAGAGGGGAGGGGTGGGGGGAAAGATTGGGTATCCAGTTACTTTACTGATACGGCGAAATATAACCTAGTATTGCTTCTCACCGGTTTTATGTGAGGCCGTGGCATCACTCATTTTTAGCGAAGCGGCTCTCCCTTTCTTCTCCCACACTCAGTATTAGTCTTCGTGTTATTTGGATATCAAATCAAATCAAGTTTTTTATTTCAAGTTTTTTATTTCAAGACCGCAATAGGCACTTTAGTACGTCAAGCCAAAAAATTATAAAAGGTTTAACTTCATAGTTAGACTTACTTTATAGTTAGGTAGTTATATTATGTCAAAAAATGCTTTGCTGCTCCTAGAACTCCTCTTTGGCAGTGTCATCTACAACCAACACCACTACAATATCAACTTAACTGACTTTTATCAGTATATTTTTCTTATATAGAGTAACTTATGTATATAAATGTCTGTATAATATAAAAAACACAGGTATTGCAATTTTTGTATGTAATATTAAAATCTGTTTGTTTTTACAACGATTTTCAATTTATATTTTATCGTTCTTTTTTTAAAAACACAAAACAGATGTTTTTTCACTCGAATTGTATGAAAACCCTTTCCACGTAAACCGTTTTTAAACCAAATATTAACAAGAAATAGTTCTATTAACAAGATAAAAATAAACATTGCGTTCCTAACGACAGAAATTATCTTAAAGTAGTACATGAAACTACAGATAAATTTTTAAAATGTCTCGGTTTCATAATACAATGCATTGGATGTTCTCATTCATACGAATCCAGTTACATCCCTTTTCATCCCGTCTCATCCCCACTCGGGATGTGGTTCAAAGACTTCAATAAATATTTATTGGCTCTCATAAATTTGTCTCGGCCACCTCTGACTATTTCTGTATTATTTTTCAATCAGTTTCTTATATGAAAATGCTATTTTTGGTATTTATTTCAATATATCCTGTTTGTTTTTCTTCTGTGATTTAGCTAAGTTTGAAACAAAACTTGTTTTTGTTAATTACTATTTTTATCAGTGTCCCTACTCCTTCCACGTAGTTTTGTAAGAGCTTGCTAAAGCTGTTCCTTTAGTCGTAATAATGTATCGTGGGCTCGACCCGGGGTAGGAAAAGGAAAGATGTGCTTTTGCAAGTGTCTGACACTCCCTTTCGCCCCAACCAGGGCAGGAGTAGTTATTTTAAAAATCTCCTCCATCGAAAATAAAGTGAGGGACTTCATTTTCGACGAAACTAGATAACAGCGCCCTTAGATGTACCCGATCTTCTAAATTGTGGTCTCCTACTCCGTACAAGATGTGGTCTGTGGAGGTTATACCAAACTCTTTAAAAGCCCTCAAGATCCTATGGCAATGCCTGGGAATTTAATTCAGACTTTCTTTGTTTATCACAGTCAGCGTCAGTCGTTTCAATTGTGACAGTTTAAATTACAGATTCGTTATTTAAAATTTTGATTGTGTCTTAATATAGTCGTCGAAAATGTCTCATAGTCTAGTAAACGGCTGTCTAAGTCACACTCACCAATGTCAATTGACTTCATCGAATCACGAGAAAGAATTCAGCTACTATTTGTATGTATTAAATATTTAATGCAGGTAAGAGTATAATATAGGCGGACTGTAGGCATTATTAACTTAGGCATTATCTCACACCTGTCTTAAGTATATTTAAATCATTTAAAGAAAATAAATTCCATTAATATGTAGGTGACGAGGGACCCGTCACGGTTTTGCACTAGTGCAACGCCAATACTAAATTTCTGCACCACTAAATGGATATTATTATACATGTAAACACTCCTCTTCAATCACTCTCAGTTGCGGAGTTTTAAAGATATAAGCATACACACTTATTGGGAAGGAGAAAGCGACTTGTTATATACTATGTAGTGATGAATATAAATACAAATATACATCTTATATATAAAAATTTCGTTTCACGTGTTTGTCCACGATGGACTCCTAAATTACTAAACCGATTTTAAATTTGATTTGCATTCCGTATGCATTTTGATTCACCTTGAAAGATAGGATAGCTTACATCTCAATTTATAGTCACAATAGTATTTTAACAAGAACCTTTGCCACAGCAACGCGTGCCTGGGTCTGCTAGTATATAATATATTTGACTTAGTAATACTTCATCTAACTACATACCCACCCAATAAATAAAATGTATAATAATTACTATACTTGAATTATTTCCAATAGGTACATATATTTACACAAAGTGATCGAGTACACCACAAAAACCGATAGTTTTATAATGATTATATGATTCAATGACCACCGGACACTAATTAGACATCCGATAATTTAATTTCCTATTAATTAGAGACATGCCATAATTGGTTTGCTGTAACATTGTGACTGTCCGTCAGGTACCCCTAAAAATATAAACAAAAGTATCCCAATATTTTAAAGTATCGACTTTCCAATGAGCCACATGTTAGGCCATTTATCTTATACTTTATGGGATCCACACTATGGATAATTACTGACAGGCAATCGAGTTGCAACTTGTTTAGGGATCTTAAGAATAAGTGGCACCGTTGGGTGCCCAATACAATACGAAACGTCACATCTGGTTGCAATAATACTGACCCGTGAAAGGTCCAGAGAAACAATTAAGACATTGCACAAAAAGTGTCATAAAATCCCAAATGCAAGGGCCTGGGAAAAGGGCTCTGGCGAGATGATGTTAGAAATATGATGAAGGCGATCTGATTACTTACTCTTGAACTGCGGAGACGATAGGTTGTCTTGGATAAGCTAGAGCTGATTCTTAGAATTCAGTATTACAAAGTAAATTCAGTGTGAAGTGTGGAAGGAGAGCAGTGTGAGTGCAGTGAACGGGTATGTGAATGTAGTCTTAGTTGTAGATTAGGGTCTAATCCCATCCTATTTGCATCCTGGAACAGTGCTTTGCACTGTACTTGTTGTACGCGCATCTCCAGGGAGCGGGGGTAGGCTTCACCAAGTATCTCGGAGGCTCTCCATACATTTGATAGCTCTGTTCGAAAGGAACACTAGATTCAAAACACATGTGTGTCTCGTCAAATCCAAACAAAGCTGTGGTGGCAATCTCTAATCTAAAAAAAATATATTTGGCGAAACATGCACTGTCGAAACGGGGTTCGATTAAGGAGGTGTAATGATGTGTAGATCTGAATGGCCACTTCGGCGTACACAAGTGCATCTGTAAAGTAATCTTCTATGTAGTTTACACCCTCACCTTTTGTTGGCCTCTTATTCTATTAATGTAGAATCATTATAATAAGACATCCTTTCCTTAATGAATTCTCTAATTCCCTTTGTACTTGCTTTTGAAATATTAAAAATATAAAGTATAAATAACATAATTAAACATATAAAATAAATTATGTTATTTATTGAGAATTCATTATCCCGTAAACGGTGGGAGAGTGACCAGCAACAGGACGAGCTCTACAGGACTGGGCGGATGGCGGAGCTCAGTCCCTTGCCCATTTCCCTAGAAAGGGTAAGCCGTATACCATCCCTTCCTTGATTTAGGAAAAACGAAAATTTCATTTAGCCTAGGGTCGGCTAGAAACAGTCACATTTGGTGCCGTGACCAGGATCCTCGTCATTAAATGTACTGATTTACTTCAGTGCAACGAGGAAGGATTTTGTATTGGGTTACTACGATTAAACACAACGTAAAACGGCTTGACGACTTTATTGAAATTGTGAGTTCAATTCTCACTTACTTATTTATTTTGAAATGTTTCGAATTCATTGCTGGTTCAATCCCAGCTGTGATTTTACTATTGGTAAACTGCAATATATCATGCAGTCATCTCATATACTGTCTCCGCAGATCGTGGGTTCGACTCCCATTTATTTATTTACATAAACAATGATTTTGTTTATAAGAGTAAGCCGTAGGTTCAATTCCTGCGTTTATATTATGGCGTTCGACTACTCCGTGGTTCGACTATTGTAGTCTGTTATTAATTTATATCTGTATAACGTGTGTTAAATTCACACAGAGGTATTTAGATCTGTCTCCGCAGCTGTGGGTTCAATTCCCGCATGGTGATTTGTTATTTATTGAGTGTCTAGTGCAAATGGGTTCGAAAACTGTGGGTTCAATTCCTGCATGATTATTTTGCTATTTGTCGTTGGTTTTTAATATTGCCAGTGTCAGAGACGATGATTAGGTTTTGCCTCCACCTGAACGTAGAATCTGGAGGATTTAGAAGTAAAAAAAAAAAATACTTGTACTTTATGTTATAAGTATCGGATAAGTCCGATCCTATAAATAATGATGCATGCCATGTTAATTCTACAAGAGTGTTTGGTTGATGGAATGTTTGGATGCGAAAGGTGTAAGAACGTTTGAGGTGTAAACGTCACGAATAAGACAATTTAGAATTTATATGTATTAACGAAAGTTAGTCACATTCGTAAAAACATGATTCTTAACTAAGATTCTTAACATGTTGCAATCTATTTGTCAGTAGGTATATTATCTCCTTGCATTAGATACTCGTGTGCCTTGCTTAAACAATTCCAGGATAATTCTAAATGTCGTGCTTCCAACGTATTGCTAACTTCTAGCTGAGGAGGAGGAACAAAGCTAAGTGTCCTTTTATCAATCAAAGTTGTAAAGATTGGCCCGTTATGTTTATGTAATGTAGCCATCTTTTAACTTAGATATTTACCATATTTACCCTTAGTTTCAACAGTTGTGATTGATGTACATGAGTGTTTAACATAGGTACATAATGTCTGGATATAGATTAACATTATGTTACGTGTATGTTTGTTCAGTACTGACAGAATTAGAGGGGGGCGCGTTGGTCTTTCGGACTGATGATTTATCAAGTAAATGACAAAAAGCCATTGCTAAAATAATTCAGGTTTGAGATGCATTTTTATAATTATCAAAGATTTGTAAACGTATAAAATAAAACCAAATCTTGTGATAGCTCACAGATGAAATGGGTTGGGAGTATTAACCCTAACCAGAAACCATTAAATCTGTTCTAACCTCTTATAATCGGAGGGGGGCCGACACATTGAAATGCTTTCTTATATGTTGTGTGCCGACTATTTCAGATATTACCTACAGTTCAGAACAATCGTGCTTCGTTGCCGGTACGCAACGAAATCATGAACGCGGTAGGAGAGGCTTCTGTCCAGCGGTAACGAGTACGATGGCATATGAGAGCAAGGTAGACAGATGACTGCTAGTCACGCACTAGCAGTCATCTAACAGAATAATCCTGGTATGTAAAAACTCATTTTATTAGCATGCACAGGATTGCTGTACTCGACCAATGGGCAGGTCAGCTAGAATAGTCTACATGGTTAGGGTGCTGTAGCGATTGTAATTAGAAGTCCCAAATTAACGTATTTAAAATACTAAATACATACACATGTGTGGCCGGATATTGACATCTCAATCTTTAACAAGTTTAGGAATAACAGCTAAGCTATTCATTCATGTTCGTAATACGAATAGGTAATGGGTATCAATGAGTGACAACGTTAGTTTCTAACCGAAGGCACTGAGTTGTGATAATAATGCCAGTTATATTGATTTCATAAGGAGGGTACGCGTTACACTAAATAACCATAGATGGATCCTAAATAAGGATGAAAGCTTGTTATAATGCTAATAAGATATTTAAAAGTATCACGAAATCGTTAGACAAGCTAAGTGCTCTAACGGTATCTTTTCAGTAAGAATTTAGAACCACGATTTAGACCTCGGAAAACAGGCTCCGATTATGTTTAGTCATATCAATATTTATTTTAAATTGGGCTTACTGACCTAGAAATACTACTCTGACACTCGCTCATGATGTAAAGAATAATGTAGAACTTGCGCTGACATACCTAATATTTAAAGGAATCGAATAGCTGCAAGTACTGTGTCTGTAGAACTACATATCTACATAACAATATGGTCGTGGAGATTTGTAAGGAAAGAAGTACATGGGTTCGAATCCCATACGTTGTTTCGGATCTGAATATAATTGTGCATTTGTGAATGCACTTACAGTAAGAGAGGATACTGTGGCCAACGTTCAATACGTAACAAGTATAGGCAAAGTAGAGTTTAATAAGCCTTGAAAATTTATAGATGTACTATCTTAAACCAGTATTGGAATCAAACGTGATAGAAACCAAGTTCCAATGTTTCAAATAGTGAATTTGGCAGTGACTTGATTTACGATTAGATAAAGTTAAATAAACAAGAGTAATCTCTTAATTTTGGACTCAGCTATTTAAACACAAACGAGACAAAACAACCTGTATCTGAATCAGCTATTTGAGTCTACATCATTGGATAGAGGATGACGTTGACGTTAACCCTCGTGAAGATAAAGTAGTTAGTTATTTATTTTATGAGAAATCTTGTGTGAAAAGCCCTACACGTGCTGGCAGAAGTTTCGAAAATCTAAACTTCAGATAATGAATGGAAATATTTGCAGTGTGGTAATAATTTGGTACTTAATCACATTCTTATGCAATAACTATAGGTATTGTTGCTTGACTGAAACCGAAACGGTTACATTTTAGTTACACGGGTAAAGTAATTATAGGCTGGAGTCTTTAACGTTTTGATAGATCACGATTCTGAGTTGATCACACTATCATCATCATCATAACTATGTCAAGTGACCCCACAATATAATGATCGATGATCACTCTAGCACTCACTTATTCGCATACAATTAATATATGCACGAGGCTTCAGACTATATTAGATAATATGCTTACAAGCAGGCAGAATCGCTAGGAGAGCGGGCTATTTTCTCGGTTATGTTATTGAGTCCCAGGTCATGGGAACTGCTGCTAAACAGCAAACAAATTGTTGCAGATTCATTACCAAACAAGAAAATTAATAACTTATTGCCCCTAAAATATATTAGAGTCATAAACAATCAGACAGCAAACGCTGTTTAAGTCTCTGCTATGCCTTCCAGTTACAACTGAGGGCATGGGATAACTTAAATTGTCATTACTAAGATTTGTCGTACGCTAGGACGATTTTAAAATTTACATGTTGAGTATACGAGTGCGTACTCACATCAGTACTATAACAGATGGAAGAAAGAGCAACCTCAGCATAGCCCATGGCCGATAGTTATTAGTAATTGGAATAGTCTTTACGAATACCTATTGGTGTTTGAGAAAATGGTTCTGTGAACATGGTAGTCATGTATACTTAATATTGCCCTATTATGAAAGCTCATACGCTGAACTGCGTCACGCGTCTGATTTTCAGAGGGGGGAATGTGACTGTCCGTCAGGTACCCCTAAAAATATAAACAAAAGTATCCCAATATTTTAAAGTATCGACTTTCCAATGAGCCACATGTTAGGCCATTTATCTTATACTTTATGGGATCCACACTATGGATAATTACTGACAGGCAATCGAGTTGCAACTTGTTTAGGGATCTTAAGAATAAGTGGCACCGTTGGGTGCCCAATACAATACGAAACGTCACATCTGGTTGCAATAATACTGACCCGTGAAAGGTCCAGAGAAACAATTAAGACATTGCACAAAAAGTGTCATAAAATCCCAAATGCAAGGGCCTGGGAAAAGGGCTCTGGCGAGATGATGTTAGAAATATGATGAAGGCGATCTGATTACTTACTCTTGAACTGCGGAGACGATAGGTTGTCTTGGATAAGCTAGAGCTGATTCTTAGAATTCAGTATTACAAAGTAAATTCAGTGTGAAGTGTGGAAGGAGAGCAGTGTGAGTGCAGTGAACGGGTATGTGAATGTAGTCTTAGTTGTAGATTAGGGTCTAATCCCATCCTATTTGCATCCTGGAACAGTGCTTTGCACTGTACTTGTTGTACGCGCATCTCCAGGGAGCGGGGGTAGGCTTCACCAAGTATCTCGGAGGCTCTCCATACATTTGATAGCTCTGTTCGAAAGGAACACTAGATTCAAAACACATGTGTGTCTCGTCAAATCCAAACAAAGCTGTGGTGGCAATCTCTAATCTAAAAAAAATATATTTGGCGAAACATGCACTGTCGAAACGGGGTTCGATTAAGGAGGTGTAATGATGTGTAGATCTGAATGGCCACTTCGGCGTACACAAGTGCATCTGTAAAGTAATCTTCTATGTAGTTTACACCCTCACCTTTTGTTGGCCTCTTATTCTATTAATGTAGAATCATTATAATAAGACATCCTTTCCTTAATGAATTCTCTAATTCCCTTTGTACTTGCTTTTGAAATATTAAAAATATAAAGTATAAATAACATAATTAAACATATAAAATAAATTATGTTATTTATTGAGAATTCATTATCCCGTAAACGGTGGGAGAGTGACCAGCAACAGGACGAGCTCTACAGGACTGGGCGGATGGCGGAGCTCAGTCCCTTGCCCATTTCCCTAGAAAGGGTAAGCCGTATACCATCCCTTCCTTGATTTAGGAAAAACGAAAATTTCATTTAGCCTAGGGTCGGCTAGAAACAGTCACAACATGCATAATTTGTATATGATAAATTTAAATTTAATTATTATAGTTTATGATAGATTAAGCACCTCGTACATGACCTAAGATACCGAACAACCTATGTGTTTAACCCACGGAATAGAACCTATATATTTTTATCTGATATATATGTATAGTGGTTGTTTCGATATTCAATTGTTTTTTCCAAACTACTCCACTTAAAGTCTTTCACCGGTGCTATATGGGTGCATTTACAAACATACAAATTCATATGTACATACATCATATCTAGGCCCAAAAAAAACAAGTTGTGGATCACACAAATAAATGTTCCATGCGAGAATTGAACTCGCGATACGTTGCGCAGCAGGTTGTTCATTCACTACGATAACTGCGTAGTCAAGAAAACAAAAAATGTTGCATAAAAAGGGCACAGACCGTGAGTCCATATGGAACTTATATTGACAATGTATAAGAAAAAGCAATAATAAGTTATTTTACACGAGGTCATTCACCTTTTATTTCCAAACGTCATTTCAACTAAGATGACAACGTAGAGACATTCACAGCGTTTATTATACAATAAAGCTCTTAGCTATGAGCGGTAGAGTCCAAGTCAACTCGTAAACACTTTGATAGAGCGGGTAGAGACATCAGATTTACTACTAGAGGTCATAGCTCTATACAAGGCGAAAATCCTGAATAATGTAGGGATGGCATATGAAAATAAAAACTATTTATTTCAATGTACACAAATATTTGAAGGTGTCCTTATTCATATTCTAATTCATATCGCTTATTGCATAAGACACACAGAGTAGAAAAATAAATATAAAATTGACCCTGAATTATAAGAGAGGAAAGTGTCCGCAACGCACTAACTCCTCTGATATTATGAGCGTGCATGGGCGGCGCTGATTGCTTACCATCAGGCCTTACATATGCAAGTGTGGGAGAGCCATGCTTCGGCACGAATGGGTCGGCTCGATCCGAGTGATACCACGGCCTCACAGAAAACCGGCGTGAAATAACCACAGCGTTGTGTTTCGCCGTGTGAGTAAGGTTACCGGAGGCCCAATCCTTCCCCTCAATCCCTAAATCCCTAATCTCTAAAAGGTCGGCAACGCACTCGTAACTACTCCGTTGCGAGTGTCCATGGGCGGCGCTGATTGCTTATATTACCATAAGTTAATCCGAATGCTCGTTTGCCGATCGTTTACATAAAAAAACCAAACTCATCTGCCCGTTTGCTGACTTACGACATGAAATAATTCACAAACCTCACACAACCTCCAGGTATGCTTCTTACCACCTACCACGTACATCACTGCGCTACTTAAGGGTGGCATCAAATCCTCCAATACGAAATTGCATTTTTTAAATTACGACGGTTTGAAATTGCCTTAATATTTTTGGGCATTCATTTATTATCTATTAATTGTGCGTTATTTTTTTGTTTTTCTTTATAGGATTTGAAAAAAGAATACCTTCCCATTTTTTTTGTACCAGCGTTTGGCCAGTGTCTCTGGTGGGAAGCTATGATGCAACCTACTATTTTGTTTACACATTCACGCGGGCATTAAATACACTCGGGCTCATTTGGAGGACACATATTCGGCCAAAAATTGTCAGTTTCAAGTAGGAGAATCCATCAAAACTATAATAGAAATTGTAGTTTAACTTCCCTTTACCTTTGGGTAATACCTAAATACTAGAGGTAATGTTAAAACATAACTATTTTACTCAAAGGACATATTATCCACGTAAAATTAATTAAATTTAAATACAGAACTTAATTTAAATACTCATAATATGTACGTAATAAGTACTTGTTGATTAAATAAAACGGTTTGAAGTAATTAAGTATGGAGTGAGTTTAAAAGTATTTTTTGCTCAATAAACCTGCAGTGGGAAATGTTGAAAATAAATAATGCTAACAAAGTATTTTATTTATAATTGTAATTAGTATGAATGTGATTGGTATCGAATTCGAATTTTTCGTTGATTGATATTTGTATAAGCTAATTAACCTAATTAACGGATTGTATCTACAACCACTAATGCATTTTTTTTGGAAGGGGTACATAATCGTCATCTTTATCCAATACTTTCTTCCGATCATCGTGGGGCGATAGGCAGTGTCAGACTCTTGATTTTCTTTGACTTTATTTGTCCCTTGTGGCAGACTCTTGACTGGTTATAAAAATCACCCTGTTCTTTGTCCTGCTTCGAACCGAGCCAATTGTCGTGCTTCACCCACTACCTTGGCTGCATATCAGCCCTAGTGAGTCCCATCAGTAGTGGTCTATTGGCACATTGAGATGTGCCTCAAAGGGCTTCTAGAAATACACGTTTAAGTGTGGGAGAGCCATGCTTCTTCAAGGTCGGCTCGACCGGAGTGACACTACGGCCTCACAGAAAGCCGATGTAAAACAACCACAGCGTTGTGTTTCGTCGTGTGAGTAAGGTTACCGGACGGCCAATCCCTGCCCCTCTCCCATCCATTCCCAATCCTTAAATATCCGAAATACTTATTCCTAAAAGGGCCTTACTATATAGCAATAGCACTTGTCTTGCAATAGCACTAATAGCACTTTATTTTGGTGTTGCGGTTGTCCATGAGCGGCGCTGATTGGTTACCATAAAGTAATCCGCCTGTTCGTTTCTTGACCTATACTTAAAAAAAATCACGGGACGCCTATACCAGTTTTGTGTTTGTTGAAAAAATATATGTTAAAGATAGATAATTTTATTTAGTTATAACAAATACGGAAACTGTCATCTTCAGAAATTGTAGATTTTACCTAAAACGTCTCAACAAAAAATAGAAACGCCCATTCAATGCTAATCACAAAAAGGACACATCCCTATTAATTACATGCACATAACTCCGGACAGCTCCATCGAACGGACACGCACACAGATAATTAATATTCAAACATTCAAAACAAACGGAATTAATAACGGTTTCGGAACGTGCGTCCGTAAACCAAAGATTACCTACAGAACAAATAGGTAACAGCCAATACGACTTCATCCGGGGTAAAAAACCGGAGAGCTAAATATTGAAACGTAAAAAATAATGTGTCATCGAAAATGTTAAAATTGATTTGGCCTCCCCTCTATACAGTATACAGCATGTTTTTTGCGAGTGCTGCAGTTTATAAGGGCATATTTTACTGGTTATTTTCGTTCATTGCTGTGCTTGGGGTTTTCTGTCTTTTGATTGGAGGATATTTCTTTTGTCGTTACGATTATTGTTCGACAATAATGTTGATGGTATTATGATTGCTTATCGTGTATTTGACAAAGAGTTTTTGAGAGAAAAGTGACTTTGTTGATCACAATTAAGTACTGAAAAGTGAATACAAGTAGTGTTTAATCAAACAACGCCGAAGTCGTCTTACCACATTAGAAACTATGATATTGTATTCTTCAGTAACACTGTACAGATAAGCGAATGACAAAATTTACAATGTTAGTAAAATAGACGTTTAAACACAATATAAACCTAAATAAAATTGAGTTGCAAAACCAAACGTCAGTCAAAGTTTGTCTGTCATTTCATAGATTTAAATAACGAACCAAAACTGATACCAATCACTGTCAAAGTGTCAACGCCATGTTTGTTCAAAAAAACCCCGCCAAAAATTCATACACGCATATCAAAAAAGGAACGAAAGAACTGCTCCAATTCCTCAAGCCAGCGAGTTGGACATTGCATACACTCGCACATCTAGATACTCAAAACTGTAATCATCTTTTAATACATTTCCAACCTTATCACATTCATAATGCGACCGATAATCTATATAACAATATGTGGTAGGTTGATAAGCTGGTGTCTACAGCATTCATTACATTTTAAAACAGGCTCGCCTGCATCGAAGTATTGCGTCGAGTGCTTGTATTTATTGATTTATGTAAATATTCAGCTCAACGCGCGATGGAAGGAAAACATGGGAGCATCGGATGCTAGTTGCTTATCGCTTGTAAGCTAACTGGGAGGGTTAATGCTCGTCAATATTGTTATATGCTCGTGATCTTTCCAATTTGTTTGAATGCGTGTTATTGTGTTTGTTGCTTTTATTGTTTAAGAGAGTTTATTTCACGATTTTGATGGTTTAACGTGGAGCTGGAGATCTCAGAATGAGGCTTGTTACCTACTAGGTTTTTCTTTGAGCGAGGAAAGTCATCAAATGACATGTTCTGCCATGGTTGTACAAACTATTACGTTTGTCCTTCTGCTCTGAGGCGAGCAGTGGTGCAACCTTTGAATTTTCTACCTCGGCTGGACATCGGCCCTTGTAGGCCCCAGCTCTGGTTGTAATGTGTTTTTTTATATGATCTGCAAACGAGCAGATGGATTACCTGTAAGTAATCGGCGCCCCCCATGGACACCCTCAATACCAAAGGTGTTACGAGCGCATTGCCGGCCTTTTAGTGGATAAAGGTTTCGGATATTTAAGGATTGGGAAGGGATGGAGAGAGATCGAGGTATTAGTGTTACATGTTTTAAATTTGTCGCCTTTTTCGACTACTATAGTGTAGCATAGATAATATGAAATGGTCTATGACCACCGTTCTATACTCTGTGCCTTTTGCGCTTGTCATCTTTCTCTTTGCAATACGCATCCATACAAACATGTTGTAAATTCTCAAGCTACTAAATAAAACTATTTATATCTTTCAAATCGTCGTTTAATTCATCAGGTTATGGGCCCAGGATGCTGAAACATTGAAAGATAAATTAAATTCCGTGAATAGTTTTGAGATTGCATATAACTCACTTTGCAAACCGGCCTGACATCGATTTTTCTAGAAAATTATGGGTTCGAACAACATGAACAATATGACCCTGATAGAAAGATTGACCGGCAGAGATAATTTTGCAAGCTGGAAGTTCGCAGTCAAGACGTATTTGGAGCATGAGGATCTGTGGGAATGCGTATCAGGCACCGGTGAGGTCGATCTAAAGAAAGACGTCAAGGCGAAGTCAAAAATAATACTTCTAGTTGATCCCATCAACTATGTCCACGTTCAGGAAGCCAACAGTGCTAAAGAAGTATGGGAAAAGCTCTGTAAAGCTTTTGATGACTCGGGGCTGACACGTCGAGTTGGATTGCTACGAGACCTCATAACGACAACACTAGAAAATTGTCAAAGTATTGAAGAATACGTGAACAAGATCATGACTACGGCACACAAGCTTCGGAACATCGGGTTCAAGGTCGACGACGAGTGGCTAGGCACGTTGTTACTTGCGGGACTCCCTGATGAATACAAGCCAATGATTATGGCAATAGAAAGCTCCGGTGTGGCCATAACAGCAGACTCAATTAAAAGTAAACTGTTACAGGAAGTGAAAAATCGTGATCCAGGTGTATTCTTTGTAAACAAGAGCAAGAATAATAAGCAACCTATCAAACAAAAGTCACAAGGGCCAAGATGTTATACTTGTAACAAGTACGGACACATCGGCAAAAACTGTAAAGTGAAGAATAACAAGAAACAAAGTGATAACTCTTTTGTAGCCGTTTTCTCAGCAACATCTAGCTATGATTTCGGATGGTATGTGGATTCAGGCGCAGCAATGCACATGACAATGAATAGGGCTTGGATTTATGATGAAAAACCACCACCAATCAAAACTATCCGAGTAGCCAACAACAAGGAGCTGCGAGTCGAGTCCTGTGGTAAGGTGAACATTCATGTTAAAAGCACAAACGGATCTACAAACAGAATACAGGTAACAAATGTCCTTTATGTACCAGAGTTATCAACCAATCTTCTCTCAGTCAGTAACATTGTGAATAATAAATGTAATGTAAAGTTTGACTGTAAAGGTTGTTATTTGTATAATAAAGATAATGTTGAAGTTGCAATGGCAACACTTGTTAATAATATGTACAAGCTGAATGTTGTCTCCGTGCAAGCATTTCTGTCAACAACTAATGATGACTTTTATCTCTGGCATCAGCGACTAGCTCATCTGAACTACAATGACATGAAGAAGCTGAAAGACCACACTGAGGGTGTGAAAATACCTCAGACCAGCGAGCTAACCTGCATACCGTGCATCAAAGGAAAACAGGCAAGGTCACCATTTCCAAGTGAAGGTTCCAGGGCAAGTCAACTGCTAGAAATCATTCACTCAGATATATGTGGACCTATGGAGGTGAACTCTCTCGGAAATGCAAGGTATTTTCTTACATTTACTGATGATTTTTCTAGGAAAGTGTGTCTTTACTATCAAATCAAAGTCAGAATGTCTAGATAAATTTAAGGAATATAAGTCATATGTTGAAAATAGACTTAATACTAAAATTAAGACACTACGAACAGATAATGGAACTGAGTACACAAGTAAGAACTTTACTGATTATTTAAAGTTACATGGAATTAAACACCAAACATCAATCCCATATACTCCACAACAAAATGGTCTCTCAGAGCGCATGAACAGAACTCTACTTGAAAAAGCCAGATGTATGTTAATAAATGCTAATTTACAGAAAAATTTATGGGCTGAAGCAGTTAGAACAGCTGCATACATCATCAATCGTTCACCGACGCGAGCTCTGAACTATAAGACACCAGAGGAAGTATGGAGTGGCTGTAAACCTGACTTGAGTCACATGAGGATATTTGGTTGCCAAGCTATGGTGCAGATACCTCAAGAAAAACTGAAGAAATGGGACGCCAAGTCAAGTAAGATGATTTTTGTAGGATATTGTGAAGATAGCAAAGGGTACAGGCTACTTGATCCTAAAACAAAAATAGTAACTAAAAGCAGAGATGTTGTGTTTCTGGAAAATTCCATAAAACCAGATACAGTACCAGTTACCTTATCTGATGCTGAAAGACAAGAACATGTAAGCAGTAAGAGACTGTCTGAAAGTAGTGACTGTAGTACAGATTTGTCTACTCATACTGCTGTGGAAATGAGTGAAAATGATGATGATGAGGAATATGTGCCCGAGCAGTCAATTGAAGTTCAGCAGCCCTCAACCATGACTCTCCGTCCACGTAACAGACCAATCCCAACCATGGAACCTAAATCATATATATGTATGGCCGATGTACCACAGACATATGAAGAAGCACTCTCCTCTGAAGACTCTGAAATGTGGATAAAGTCTATTAAGGAAGAATTGCAAGCACATGAGGACAATGGTACTTGGGAGATTGTGAAGAAACCAGACAATGCGAGACTATTAGACTGTAAGTGGGTGTTTCGTGTGAAAAGTGAACCAACAGGTCCTAGGTACAAAGCCAGACTGTGTGCCAAAGGCTTTGCACAGAAAAGTGGCATCGATTACACAGAAACATTCTCTCCGACGGTCAGGTATGACTCCATTCGCTTATTATTGTCTATTGCAGCCGAGAAATGCATGACTTTAAAGCAATTTGATATTAAAACTGCTTTCCTGTATGGTGAATTGCAAGAGAAAATATACATGAAAATCCCTGAAGGATTGAATGTTGAAAATGGCATGGCTTGCAAGCTTATCAAATCCTTATATGGATTGAAACAGGCACCACGCTGTTGGAATGCTAAATTTAATTCAGTTTTAATTAAATATGGCTTTGTGAACTGTCACGCTGATAAATGTGTGTATGTGAGTTTTAATAGAGAAGCTCTAGTATATCTTTTGCTTTATGTGGATGATGGATTGTTATGTTCTACAAATCCAACAATAATAACTGAAGTCCTGAATGATCTTCAGAAAGAATTTAATGTTAAGATTTGTGAAGCTTTGAATTTTATTGGTATACAGATAGAACAATGTAAGGATTACATTTTCATACACCAAAGAAAATATATTGAGAAAATGTTATCAAAATTTAACTTAGATAATGCTAACCCTAATAGTATACCAGCTGATCCGCATGTTACTTTACAGAAAAGCACAGTGCTTGAGGATAAAAAATATTTTCCTTACAGAGAGGCAGTGGGATCGCTTATGTTTGCTGCTATAGTCACCAGACCAGACATTATGTATGCAGTAAGCACTGTGAGCCGGTATCTCAACAGCCATGATCAAAGTCACTGGAATGCTGTCAAGAGAATCTTGAAGTACTTAAAAGGGACACTGTGTTTTGGACTCTGTTACAGGTCAAATGAAAGTAACACTCTGGTATCCTATTCTGATGCTGATTATGCCAATGATCCTGTGACAAGACGGTCTACCACTGGATATGTTTTTATGAAGAACGGGGCAGCAGTGACATGGAACAGTCACCTTCAAACGACTGTCGCGTTGTCCACCACTGAAGCAGAGTTTATGGCGTCATGCTGTGCCACCAAAGAAGCTCTCTGGGTTAGACAGTTATTGTTAGATATAGGTCATTATAATCAAGATTGTATTACACTAAATATTGATAATCAGAGTGCTATATGTGTGATTAAAAATTCTGAATATCACAAAAGATGTAAACATATTGATGTGAAATATAATTTTGTAAAAGAAAAGTATACTGAAAAGATAATTGATCTCAAGTATATTAGTACTGATAAACAGTTAGCTGATATCTTTACTAAACCTTTGTCTAAAGTTAAATTTGAGTACTTTAGAAATAAGTTAGGTTTAATTGAGAACCCAAAGGAATGTAAAACCTAAGAATGTTTGTCTTTTATATTTCAGTTCATTTATGTTTGCAATTCAGTTGTTATGCTTGAAGCTCTGTTGATTTAGTTTAAAGTTTTGTATTGGGTTTAATACATACTGTAATCATTTGATTAATATGTACCCAATATAATATTGTGATAAGATGGCAGTATGCACAAAATATGTTTCTCTATGTATGTAAAGTTAGTAGAACAAGGCTAAAATTTAGAGGGAGTGTTACATGTTTTAAATTTGTCGCCTTTTTCGACTACTATAGTGTAGCATAGATAATATGAAATGGTCTATGACCACCGTTCTATACTCTGTGCCTTTTGCGCTTGTCATCTTTCTCTTTGCAATACGCATCCATACAAACATGTTGTAAATTCTCAAGCTACTAAATAAAACTATTTATATCTTTCAAATCGTCGTTTAATTCATCAATTAGGCCTCCGGTAACCTCACTCTCACGGCGAAACACAATGACGGTGTGGTTGTTTCACGTCGGTTCGCTGTGAGACCGTGATATCGCTCCAAGCTCCAAGCATGGCTCTCTCACACGTCGAGATTGTCTTGGTGGTCTGATAGCGCTATGAAGAGCGCTGTACAATCTAGATCTGGTTATAGTCGGTCGTCCGTAGATTCGCGCATGCGGCGGTCGACTTGAAGTTTTAATAAGATTCGATAAAAACGAGTATTTTATCTTAAATTTATCAAACAGTTCACAACTTCGATAATAAATTATGCCCAGAAAAAAATGGATGCAGAAATACTTTCAATCATTAGTTTAATTAGTCGTTCTAGTGGTTTTCATTTGCAAGGTCTGTTGATATAACTGCGCTTTGAAATATAATAAATAAATAACTCTATTACCGCAGTGGTTATAGAGAAGGGATTATATTCTAATTAGCGGATATCTTGTCGGAATATTAGCACTTATGACGTTAGACGTCTTATGATTGTAAATTGTTTGTTGGTTTTTATTTTTATTGGAAATAGAAAGTGGCAATATAAAAAGTAAAAATTGAAAAAAAAAAATCACCAGTGAACCCAAAGGTGCAAAACAAATTGTTTTTAGGTCACGTGCATTTTTACGGCATAGTCCGGCAAACGAGCAGATATATCACTTGTTGGCGACCGTACCCAAACCCATACGATGAAATATGTAAGTTCCACGACGGTATCCTATGAGGCTGTATCACTTCGTTCGAACCGAAGAACAATCAGTTTTCTTCTGACTTTGGCATAAACTTAAAAACGAAATGCACGGTATGGTATCCCTAGTAGGAATTGTTCAATGACATATTTTGAACATTTTTATGTTAAAATAAAATGTATATTTAAATATATGCATGTACCACCTTTTTGTTGTAATTATATTTTTCTTTTTCTCTCTGGTAATTAGCACTTTTTATGTCAATTGTTGGCTTAATATTTTTATTCATTTTTTATCGTTGTACACAGTTCTGTTTTTTCTCTTCAATAAATAATTGTAATACATGTTAGTATTTTTGTCCACAAAAGTTAACATTTTATTATACACTCTCAGCTATGAAGAATAAGTGTATGCCTCATCCTCAATCCCCAAAACCCCTCATCATAGTGGTGCGGATGCCCATAGACGACGCCAATTGCTTACCATGAGCGTCAGATCCATCTCCTAAAAATCTGAATTCCACGAATCCTTAAATACATCATCACATCATCAGCCTGTAAGTCTTTTCACACCGAAAAGGTTTGAATATTAATCACCACGATTGCTCAAAGCAATCTGTCGAATTCGAACTATTAAGTAAAAATTATAAGTTTCCAATCGCCATCGGGTTAAAATGTTTCCTTGACCGAATGCCAGTGGTGTCTAAATAATCATTATAGAAAAAGTCACATTGGTACTGGCCAGGTTTTAAACCCGCATCCTTATGTATGAGAAACGGGTGCTTTAACTTTTGGGCCAAAAAAAGCCTTATACATCTATCAGAAATAAATGCTAAATTACAGATTTGATTAAATTGATGAGCAGTAGATGAATTTCTAATTAAATTAAGTTAAATATGGCTCCCTGCCTCGAATGACGTGCTTGTATTAAACAATAGTTTATGAACGAATGTTCAATTTCACGTTACAAAAGTTTTTTTAAAAAAAGGGAATTGACCTAGTTCCTAGGTTCAGCAGTTTTTTGACTGGGTACGAGGAATGACATGTTTTGTATTGAGTTTGAAACTGCACTTTTCTGTTATAACACGTTTGAAATAGGTGTAAGGCTCGTTTCGTTTTTTTGCCAGTAAACGGTAGTGAATTATTATTAGTTTTAAATTGCACATTGTATGTCGCGAAATTAAATTGCTCAAAGCAATTCTTTTTCATTCAGATCTGTCTATTTGAAGTCAAAGTTTAAGTCATATGACTTATTTTAATGATACCTTAATAGGCACTTATCTATACTAGTATTATAAAGAGGTAAATTTTGTAAGCTTGTATGTTTGTATGTAGGGGGTAATCTTTGGAACCGCTGGTCGTACTTCCAAAATTCTTTTACTGATAGATAGCTATAATGCTTCTAAAGGTTATAAAATACTCGCTACGATCAAATGGAGCCAAGAAACGAAAGTAGCTGGAATCTGTATGAAAATCAACGATTATTTTTAGGCTTACAAAGACCAATGTTCAAAAACGGAACGTTTATATCTATCTATTCTCTTTGTGTATCCGCTTGTCATTGCTTGTCCAAGACTAAAATAATTTTACTGTTAAAACTTGGCATGTAGATTTATCCTGTAAATCGCATTTAGATTTTAACACAAAGGAAAAAAAAAACAATATGTTCGGAGAAACAAGATCAGGCTAGTCGTTTTTGAATACATCAAAACTTGGCCGCACTTGGCCGCACTTTTCGAATTTCAATTAATCATCTTCACATCAGTTTATTCGAGAATTAAATGTTACGGTCTTCACCTTTTCAATACAGTTTACGCGATTAGATATCATGTGCCTTCTTACATAAAGGAGGATTTGCTATGACGAACATATAAACAGTAAACAGGGTTTCTCCTTATACGTGCATTATCCATCCTTATTTGTATATAGTAAGTGCATGTACAAATTTTGCCTTGGATATGTATTTTTTATTTTCTGGTTTCCTTCCTTATTGGGTGTACAAATTAGGAGCTACCAAGATCAAGAGGCAGCGCTCGAAACAACATGTTGGCGAAACGTGATTGGCTTAAAAAGAGCACTTACGTGTAATTTAAATATTGTTTTATTTGGACGATACTTGAAAATAGGATCGAATCTTTTTTATCGTGATAGTTAAATACAATACAACTAGCTTCCGCCCGCAGGTTTGCCTGCGTGGTATGTTGATATCTGACTTCCACGTAAGCCCACTGCTGAGCAAATATATGTTTATTCAAGATTTCACCTATATGCATACTAAATTTCAACCAAATGGGTCTAGTTTTTGGCAGTAAAGAATGACAAACATTTTTCTTACAAATTTTTACATTTATAATATTAGTAGAAAAAATAAAAATTACGTGAATTAAGTGAGAAAAGCTATATTCAATATTTTTTAAGTAATTAATACATGTCTTACGATAGTTATTATTGAAAAAACAAAAATTTGCTCTCATAAATAATATTTGTGTTAATTATTAAATGAAACTTTACGTAATTGCCGACATTAATTCTGAAACATGAGGTTTACAATGTAAATTTGAAAAACATTTTAAACATTTTGATTTTTCAAGTTGAGGTGGAAAAGAACTTGACACACGTCAGTCCTGACTCGTAAGTCGTGACTTTGATTTGCTGGAACTTCTAGAAGACAACTGACAACTTCGTCACTGTCCATAGCATGACACAATGTTTCAGGGTTCAGATCTAACATTTTAAGATTTCAATCTTTACGAGATCATAGTAAGGTTGCTTTTTCTGTTTTATATGTAGTTTATATTAAAATTTTGAACTTGGATTTGAAGGTCAAATGTAATATTTGTACACACACTTTTTCTCACGGGTGTCATAAGAGGCAGCAGCATTTTAATCTAAAAAAAGGGTTTTCAAAGTTCTCCCATTTGTGCAGTCTCTTTTTACTTTTAGGTTTCACTTTAAGTCTAGCTTCAGTAGGGGTTGCGGGTCAAACACAATAATGTTCTGCGACCTAAGCCTAGAGCAAGAGAAGGAACGCAGTTGTTTTTAGTCAGTAAGATCTGATCTCTGTTTCCCAGTCCGAGTGAGAGCTGTATTGGTGGTATTTTCCCTTTCTACTTCTGCATTAAACTCGTCGAATGTACGCTCCTGCTTGATATACAAAAATTGTTCCAAAAAGTCTTAGTTGTCAACAGCCCGATGAAATGGTATTCAGTCAGTAGTAATAGTCAAGCATTGCGACTTTCTGTTGATATTAAGCCACAAAATTAGAAAATAGGATTTATTAACAAGAAAAAAATATTAACTAGACTATTAAGATAAGAGAAATCATAAATTTTAAATGGCAAAATAAATTGGAATGAAATTTCTGTCTGCATCTTTTCAGAGATACTCGATTCATCGGAATATAGAGTGCCAAATAAAATGCTATAAACTTTGATATTTACGAAGAAGTGTGTTGACATTTGAAAATATTTTGCATTTAGAATAACTCTCGTATTTATCATTTAATGCAGATTCCGTGACGTGAATAAATGTCAACATGGTCACCATTTTCAAAAGGAAAAAAATCTTTAACAAAACTTGCTTCTTCTCTATTTAATTAAACCTTTATAATTTTGATGACCTGTGAAACAGAAGTTCACTTAATCTTTTAAATTAATTTTTATATAAAACGTTCATATCAATCGTAAGTTGTTGCTGCGAGTATTCTTTGCCGTTTGTTTCCTTGAAGACACGGCGGTCTACAGTCAGTCAGTTACAGTCTGGTAGAAAGCCACTTTATATTCTTTTCTTGTCCTCTAGGGCGGTCCTCGTAGTGATGACACCGATCGTTAAGTATATATTTCGCTTTTTACCGTCATGATCAATCCAAAGACTTAAATAATAAGTATCCCCATAAGATTGCCATTTTACAAAAAAAAAAAACATTTTTATTTATTATCAACTAGAATTAATAAAATAATACTGAAAACTGAAGTCCATTTTAAACATTCGCAAATCCTTCATTCATTCCCCGACAAAACGTACTATATTAAATTCAAAAGTTTTCATAATTAAAGGAATATAACGACAGTTCCTTGCAAAGGGAAAATAATAAAGTTTTAAGACAAGAAGCCATTTTCAATGAAGAAGTAAATCTTGGCATCTCTTTCAAGCACTATCTCTGTTCAGCTTTGAATGTAAGAGAGACTTTATTGCTGTGCCGGGTGACGTCACAGACAAACGGTTTAAATAACTGTTCCAGCGAAACTTGTAACCGTTAACTGTAGGTAACTGTGTTTTGTGCAACATTTTAGTTTTGCCGCATTTTAGTTCACAGTTTTGGACAAGGTGTTACTACTTTCGACACTGGCTTAATTGCAATTTCGTTCTGATTGTACAAATATTTTAATTGAAAAGTTATGTTTAAGCAAATAGGGGAATGTGTTTCAATTGTGTTGTTATACTTTTGTTTATTTGTAAACGGCACTTGTTAAACACCCAATTCAGAGTATCCTAGTGTGGGTCGAGTGGTGACTAACTTGATTGTTTATTTTTTTTAATCAATGTAAGTACATGTCTATACCAATCACGGGAACACAGGAGGCGAACGAGTGGAAAGCATCTGCATAGAGGCCCTTTAGACAACATTCATCAAAATGAAATGGGATAAAGGGCGACTATCCCAGGAAGGCAACGCACCCCAGTTAGTGAAAAATAATTGCGGATAATGAATACAATTGATAAGGCTATGGGTGTGGTGTTAAGAGAACAATGGAAGGACTACGGCACCTGCCGAAATATATAATTATTACATGTAAACTGTCAGATGGAGAGTCGCCAACTCACTGACCGGCCCCCCGAGAATGGTTGCTAGAAATATCAACAGGGGGACTAAGGAAATGCGAGTGGCTGAAGGGTGCAAACTGCCACCAGCTTTATAGTCAGATCATTTGCATCTTTCTAAGCATCTTGCATCACTGCATGTATTCCACCACCTATGAAGGTATGCCAGAGGCGGTAGACCTGTTCCTCGTTATCCTTCACTCCAGAAACACAATATCTGCCTGGTGCAATCGGGATGACGGTGGCCCGCGGGATCCCTAATTCCTTTCACCTCAACTCAAGGTTACCTGTAAGCAAAGTCTGGTTAGTATCTTATTATTTTGACGCGCTTGTGCACACACATTTTAAAAAACAGATGTCAAAATTCAAAATAATAGCAAATTCAATTACAAGATTGTAACCACCATCGATTTATGATGATTTATATGACACAAGTTCAAAATTTAATTACCAATTAAATTAACGTCGCAAACTTTCCATTTAACTGATTGCGAAACGCAAGTAATTGTAACTGTCAATATTTTAATTTCAAAATTTCACCTGCGGAACACAAACATTCAAGTTAAATTTTAACTTAACCGTCATAATTTAACCCGGCCGTTAACTTAACGTGAGTTCGTAACTGGCTGGAAGATTGTCACTTTAATTAACTAATAAATAACTGAAGCCGCGTACAGAATTTAGTATCAAACCTTAGACAATAATTAATAAATTCCGATTTAGGTTGCGCACACACTTATAAGCGATAGCGATCGTGTAATGTATTGGAGTAATGTCGATTGGAAATAATTTGGATAAATAGTGCGTTTTTTCTGTTAACTGTTTCAACTTTAAATGTAAAAAATATTCGGGACTGTAATCACTTATACATGAATATTTCCTTGCCTTTATGATTTAAAAATATATTAATATCTTTTTTGTAGCTGATTTAAAAAAAGTTACTTTAACAAAGCAACTTCTCTTCTTGCAAACAAATACGTCACCATATAGTTTCGTAAATTAATACAAAACTCTCAGTTTCATATGAGTTTTTAGATTTGAAATTCGGAATAAATATAGTTTTTTACTTATTACAAAATAACCAGAAGTTAGTTTGTAGCTTAACAACAACAATGTATTAAGAAAATTCACCGAGTCATGATGAAAACATGCTACCTAAAACTTGAGTTTTTTAAGAGTCTTGAAAATCTTAGCTTCACCATCCTTACATTTAGAGCTAAGCTAGTAGTGTAGGGCGGCCCTAACAAAGTAGCTCGATAAGCCTTGCTCAAGAAACACTCTGAAACTTTTGTACCTGGATGAATGAATTATGTATCTTTGCATTAAGTTTGTATTCTGATTAATTAATTTATCTTGAATATTATCTAGGAGAACATGTAGGAACTTGAATCACGAAATTATAATGGAATTGTGGTAAAGTCCATGATCGGTTAGGCACCAACTAGGAATTGTGTTTATTTTGTACCATTGCAAAGTTGACGCGGAGGCTGGGCTAGTGACTGCTACGCAACGCTACTGATCCACAGATTGTTGTTCACGTAAACACACCTGGACAAGCATCTGTATTAACATAGCATAGCATAGCATAGCATGTCAATTTATTGTTACTCAATCATAAATTGTTTTTTTTATTGATAAAAAAAAATTAAACGATAAAGTTGAAAATAGTTAACTGTGTACAGGTATTAGTTTTTGTATGCACTGGTCGGCTCACATTGATTGCAGCGTAACTTCATGTAGCCTATAGCCTGCCCTTAATAAATAAACAATGAAACACAAAAATATTTTTTCTATTCGAACAGACCTACCTTTGAACATTACCTACATTCGTATGTAGGAGGTATTTTTTTCTATTTGATTCCTAAAATTATTGCGTTCAAATTAATAAACTCTTCAGCTTTGTTAAGATATTATAAGGTTACCAGGAAGAGCAATAAGGTGCCGTGGCTCGACCTGGAGCAGCAGAAGGAACAGGGAGGTTTTTAGTCAGTACGAGTCTGAGACTTAATTTCATTCCATCCTGGGCGATGAGAAGTAATTTGAGAAAAGAGTGTAGGTATTAAGTATAGAAGTTTTTCTTTATTTGTATAAGTGTATCTACTGTCAAGCCCACCCGTAAACATTTACAATATCAGACTCGATTTTAAAATTTGAATTGAATACAAAATATATTCCTGTGTTATTTTAATAGAACTATCACAAACAGAAAATGTAATATCCAACACAAAATGTAGTCGGACAGAAACGTAAGTTGTGAAATCTTTTGATCCTCCACACACTCGGTTTCCGTCGACAACCGTTTATAATCCGGATAATATCCGTTCCGGATGACAAGCCCTGCAAGTTTCAAACTGATTTGTCTTTAAGACAGCTTAGATTGCTCGAATTAATTGTGTGTTTAGAACTATGTACTCCGATTGTTACATGAACACCAATTTATTATGACAACTAATTCTAATGAATGATTTCTAAATAAAACTTCTTCGAAATTAATCTTTGTAAGTAATATATGCAAAAAAGTTGAAGTTGTCTTTCTTTAAAGTTGCAAAGTGATTATTCTATACAACATGTTTTTTTAGTCTATCATAAAAGATAAAATTGCTCGTTGCATTAAGTCCGTCTTATGCACAATTTTGGTTGTGCATGACAAAATAAATATTTTTTTTTTGTTCAAATAAGTTGCAAATGAATGCTAGTAATTAAAAAAAAAATGCTTACCTACTGGCAGTTCCTATCAATTTTTATATAATTAATGAATTAAAAAAACACGAAAACACTGGTCTCATTGAGGTTACGTGATAGGTGATCTGCAGCTAATGATAGACAGGTTAACCCATTGGTAAATAAACCATAGAACAACGTAAGGAAAGCTGTAGTCTGCTATCAGCCAGTACTTGGAATAACATATTATATATTACCACCAAAGTGGCTTTGAGAAGCAAGAGTTAAAAATAAGGCCCAATATCAATCTACTATTTTATAAAAATATAAGTTCATAGTGTGCATACATTGACCATTCAAAATTAACATCTATCTATGAAAATATAGAGTGTAATTAAGTTTAAAAATATGTTTCAATAGTGCATTGTGCGCTTGCTTGGTCGTAAAGGATGGAAATTTTATCGACCTCCTTCAATACCTTTGACACCATACGTTTCAGTATACTCGTATAGACTTAGTTCTGCAAATGACGTGCGACAGATTTTACACATTTTTCAGCCTTCGGTAGAAACTGTTAACATGAATTTTTTTTTAAAACTGGGAAAATTAAGATTAAATATTTTAATTTTAATTAATTTGCTGAAAATGCAATTCGGCTTGAACTGGAAATTTATTAAATATTTCATAATTAATTATTATTTTAAAATTGTGCCATCAATCGCGTAAAATTGCCCTATCTTTAGCGCTATATAAAATAAATAAAAAATATGTTAATCGTGATTAATAAATTGTGCCTCGCCTAAAACTGCATTTCAGCAAATCTGGCAGAAGCATTCTCAAAACTTATTTTGAAAAATACAATAGTATTGAAGTTATATAATAATTATTTCTAAAAACAAATAAAATGCTCACCTTACCCCAAACAGCCGCTACAATCCTCCACATTCTCTTATGAAGTGCTGTCGCACCGGATAAGCTAAAGAACCTCTTGGTGGTTATAACCGGATATCCGCTTTGTAATATTCGATTTAAATGCATGCTGCGACAGCCACCTCGCCCGTATCTGTATACTAAATACTGCTACATACGTAGCGTGGCACAGGTCAATCGAGTTACCTGCTACGCCCGCTACGCTTGCTACGCCAGTCCGTCTTGTAAGCCGAAATCTTTGCTACGCCATAGCAATGATATTCTGGTACAATTTCGGAAGGATTCATGTTACCTACATACACATAGTTTGTTGCTAAATTGGTTTGTAGGTATTGTAATGCGAATTGTTTGTGTATGTGTTATTGGAATTGTGATAAGTTGCGGTAGTGACAGATAAGAGTAAGCTACGTATTCTATTGGTACTAATGCAGGGCAAAATGGCTCTACGTGAGTTTTAATATTTCAAAACGTGTCTTATAAAAATTGTAGTTTCGAAATTTTTTAAAAGAATAAATAAAAATAATAACCACTACTGATAATAAAATTCAGCTTTTGCAAAATATTATTATATTGATCATAAAGGGATATAAAAATTGCCATATGAGACAACGATTACACGATGAATTTCATTCATGTATCAGAATTTAAAATCTCCTCAACCCCATGTCGTCAGTGACAGAAACATATCGTTTGCCTTGAAGCTATTCGTCCCTTTTTATTCGCATACAAATAAAACGCCTATACATATATAACTTATTTCTTAAACGATAAACTCAAGTGAATCGCCGCAATTTCATTGAATATCTTGGTTTTCAAACAAAACGATGTTTTCAGTAAAATTGCTGCCTCGTCCATTTAGTGATTGCAAACACTACTGCTATTTCAGGTTCGAGTCCCAGATAGACATATTATATATATATATAATATTTTTCTTTTTTTTTTAAATTTCATCTCAATGAACTTATGGCAATTATTACATTTGGATCGCAAGGAAATTATAATATGACTAGTGATTCTGGTACAAATATCACAATCTGACCCTTTGCCTTTTAAGGGAATGTATTTTATGTCGTGTCCACCATGATCGTTTGGCAATATGGATAATATGTATGTGAATTGTTTACGATTCTTCGTTTTATTAAGTTTAAAGGGCATGGCATTTGTAACTGGTTCCCCTTAAAGTATTGGTGTCATGATTTTATTTTTGGCGTGTGAATGAATTGAATCCGAATCTGAAATTGTGAAATAACATTGATTTCATTGCTGACCATATTTTTAATGCGTTATGATTAAAAACTAAAGTCAAAAAAATAATAATTTAATATAAAAATACACTTATATTAAAATCTTTAATAATACTCTGTTTGATGTTTCTATCAATTTTTTTACGAAACAAAAAAAAAGATATATATAAAAACTATTTTCATTTGCTTTGTAATGTTGGAGGATAATAGTTTTAATTTAGCATCGTCGCTTATGTCTGACTTCAGAAAGAGTTCTTGTATTTTTCAGTTCCCGAAGGACTGAAAACTTGAGTACGTCAACAAAGGAGCTTGGATATTTTATTTTTATATGTTTATTTTTTTTATATAGTAACAATTCAATCCTTATAGTGTATTAAATTAGTGGCTCCATCAAATAGTCGTCTTGTGACTAAAGCTGAAGTGATTTATTCCCATTTTCTTGGCAATATCCGCAATGTCATTCAATCTTTTTGCTTAACGTACAAAAGTGCCTGTTGCGGTCTACTTTAAATAAAGAATTTTATTTGATTTAAATCAAATTATTGTGTTTACTATCATTTTATGTCTTGGACGCAGCTTCATTGCTAACACAATTGACGTGTAGGTAAAAGAATATATACAATTTCTACCAGAATTTGCTGCAAAAATAAAATAGCACTAACCGCTTTAACTCCAAAACCATGCCATTTGTACCCAGTAGGTACTCATACTTACATATATTCTACATTTATAGACCAATTTCCATACATTACTACTTATATACTTTCATGTAAAAGGGATCAAGAGATTCGTACGTTCGCTGTATCGTTAATAATGCTAAACTAAAAGTGATTGCCAATAGCCTGGTCCCAAGAGAGCGCCTACTTTGACTTCTCAACGAACATATAAAAACTGAAAGGTATCAGAGTTTTCCTTTGAAATCCGCCTGTGGCAGGCCACCCGGAAAATTAATATGGAGTCACTCGATGCTACTACAAATTTTGTTTCTTGCATTGATTTTTGTGACTGTACTTTTTTATGTTGAGTGTACTACTTGCTTGGTACTGAAACGCGTATTGCTTGATTTTGAACCAATTACAATTTCAATGGGCTTGATTTCAAACTACATGGATATCCGACAGAAAATTAGAACGATTTTGCTACTAGACCTGTCCTAGATAATAGATACGATGAATTTGTTTTCTATATTAGTACTCTAGAGAGGTAAAATTATAGCTAAGATGTTCCTGAGTGCTTATGGGCTTAATTTACGTATTTCAGTAGAGCTAAATGCTGCTTTTCTGAAAACCTCGGAATATATTACTTTTATACGCGTGCAAAGCCGTGGCTGAAAGCTAGTAAGTATTTTTTTTTAAAAGCCTTTGGTTATTTAGACACGTGACATGTAACGCGATACTTAATTCAGAATTGACGATCAATACTGTATGTAATAAAGGCAATACCATTTTATTGTATTCTGTATTATGTCATATACAATTTTAACTTGTAGAACTAGTCGGTGCTAACTGCAAACTGGTCAGCATTATTGCGGTAGCGTCCAACTTTCACCACATCCGATAATCTGCAAGTTTTTCCCTGCACCCCAATGTGGGTCAAGAGAAAACACGGAAGGGCGCTTTAGGATTGCTGCATGCATACAGACGTGATGCGACAAATTCAGAACTGCTGACGAAACGAGATTACTATTTATAATTAAAGTATAATGGTTTGATAGTTTCACGGAGAAATAATTTGTTATTTATTGATAAGATTCAAAACGAAGTTAAGCTGTAAGTATTTTGTATCAACTATACAATTTTCGAATAGTCACTTAGAAAATTAGATAACGCTAAATCCACATCCAAACTGTATAATATTATAAATGCGAAAGTAACTCTTTCTGTCTGTCTGTCTTTTCCTCAATCCTAAACTCCTGAACAGACATAGTTTGGAAATGGAGAAAGGACATAGGATAGTTTTTATACCAAAAATCTTCCTGAAGTCACTATTCCAGGCGAACGGAGTTGCGAGCAAAAGCTATGCTAGCTTATGAATAAATATCACGATTCAGAAGTTTTTATTACATGTGTTACATGCTAAAAATAATTCAATTTAAATGTGTCATTACTATTTTTGTTCATGGCAACCTACATATGTATATACACGGGTAGCAAACAATAAAAATATCACAAGTACAGAAATAAACATCCGCTACATATCGAGTTTGAATATTTTATCTCTAAATAACATTTTCGCAATTATTTAATCATACGCTGCAGTCTCACATTTGCAACCATCTTTAGCACTCACACATTTGAATTCCAACTGAGCATTGTGTTTGTGTGGGTGGATGCAATGTGTGTCGACGTGCGTGTGTGCAAGTTGCGGATATTTGTGTGCTCGTGTTTTTGTGTTTGTGCGTGTGTTTTCGTGTTGTGTGTGTGAGCTCTGCGGTGTATGGAGTACCGTTTGAGAGACCAACAACTGATGGATTGTTTTTCCCTCCAGAGTCGTGATTCGCTTTATGTATGGACTGTTTGTGTGAATCTGACGACTGTGACTCCCTTGTGTTGTGTTATCAATTATATGGAGGTTGTGTACGTTTGTTTGTTGTTGGATTATTTAGAGACCAATATGAAGAGTGGTTTGTTTTCTTATTGGCAGATATTGAAATATGCTTCGTCCAATTTCCCTGTTAGTTTCATTGTTCAACACTATCTGTGCCTACACTTTTAAATTCATACTCTAAAATACAATTATGATAATACTATGAGTAATGTCTTATTATATTATGTTGTGTATGTATCTATAGTAGTTATACACTTGTATAACATCTATTTCTATCATATGTACTTAACCTTATCTTTCTCTTTTCAGATTCATGTCTGCTTACACCAACATCATCAATGCTATCACAATCAAGTGAGTGGGAATTTTAACATAACAATATTCTATACAAATAATGATAAAAGCTTTCTAAAGCCAGTAGGATCTGAAAACTGACAGAAAATGACCTATACTAATGCCATGAATAACATGGAAAACTTTCAGCCTGATAAGAAATACTAGATTGACTCATTAGTCAATGCAATGATTTGTCAAATATGTATGCGGATTAGTGAATCCGCCATATTTGACAAATCTGTACACGTACAGTTAAAAAATAATAACCCTAAAAAATGAAGTTGGATACTATTTTTATTTAAGTATTATATTTTGTAAACTACATTTTTCAATAGAACTTGTTGTTTTCAAACTTGTAGTGTAAGGTTGCCATTTGACGGAAAGTTTATCAAACGTCCTTAGTTCTCGTTTGACGAAACATTTCGAACGCGAAACCAGTTGTAGTATTTCTACCATTCCTGAAATAACTATGCAGTGCTAAAAATTTACTGTAAATTCGTTTCAGTTTATTAATAGAAATTTAGATATAGCTCTCATTATTTGATTATTTTTACCTAACACTAGGATAATTATTTTGTAATAAAAATAACACGTTTATAGGTATAAATCTTAATAAAATTCAGTTTGAATTTCGATGTTAGCCAAATAGACTAAAAAATCTTAAGCAAAACATATAATATAGCAATCAAGGGATCATCAAAACTATCGTCAACTAAGTTCGATTAACCGGTACATAAGTTATTCAGGAGTGTATCATCAAGGCTCAGCCTCTCGTCCGCTGGGAGTCCGCTACTTACACTTGCGTGAAACGATTAACTTAACTACTTGCTCAGAAATGGTTCAAATTAAACCTTGACCAAGTTCTCTTGCTATTTACTAATATAAGTTTAAAATAGAATTATATATATGTGTGTAAATCTTATCAAGTTGGACTGAATATGATTCATATATAATAGTATAATACATTACATTTTAAAACTAAAACGTAGCTACAATAACATCATTAGAAAGAAAAAAAAAATACGTCAATCGCCTTCTTATTTCTGTTAATTTTCCAAGGAGGTCAACGACGGAGTGTACGGTGTGGCTAACTCAAGGTCAATTACCCATCACAAGACACTCCAGACTCCAAGTTCCCATCTTCTACATTGAGAACTTGTAACAGATCCTACATTAACATATCTATACGCTGTCTAGCTCCTAATACATCCGGAGAATACGGCGGCGCGTAAAAACACAAAGAAAATCATAATACAGAGAGGGATATGAAAAATATGAATATTGCGAGGGAATACTCGACCCAGTGAGGAATTTAATATATTCCACCAAGCTAATAAGTATCGGGGAAACAAGTTTTTTATTGAACGCCAGATATGAGATCGGTTGAGCCGTTGACACGTGCGTAAGGGCCCAGGTTCGGTCCTTTGAGAAGTAACGTGATTTAAAAGATGGGACGCTGTTTCAACTTCAGTCGGAATTAAATACAGCCGTAAAAATCAATCATCATTATCAGCGGGTCTGTTTATTGCTGTACAAAGGCTTCTTCTGATACGTGTGAAAGTTCGTGGCTAAAGCAAATATAAAGGAATTCAATATTCGACGTAAACAAAAAAATCAATTCTCTTTTCTAAAAAATAAAAATCAAATTATACCTGCTGTCAAATATTTAAAAACTTCCCTTAAAAAATTCGTAGTCAAAATAAAGCAAGCAATATTGGCCATTATGGCTTCGAATTCAGTTAAATATTGCTTCTTAAAGACGTTACATTTTTATAAGGATGACAAACACCTAATGATGGTAGGCAAGTTTGAACGTTCACGGGTCGTCGCCTGCGAAGCGAGGATTTCGCAAAACGACCGAATTCCACCTGATTGCTGCATACACGCGAATTTTTCGTATTTACTTTAACTGTCTCGGGTAAAAAGGTGGGGCTTGGTCTTAGTTCAAGGCTGGTATTGAATAGTGTGTTTAAAATATAATGTTGTCTTAGGAATCAAGTTTATTTGTAAACAACGTAAAAGACGTCGATTTTTTTAACCTAATTAAAATATGTGATTTTGCTATTTTATTCAAGAAAATAAACACCGTATTTACTTCTCTGCATTTTGTGTGTCGTAGTACTGTGCTACGCCGTAGCCAAGCTACGAAGCCTGTCAATATGGCTGATCAAATATAACGTTTTTTGAACGCTAGGCTCAGTATTACTGATGACATTTCAAAACTCAAAACAATGCAAAATGCGGATACAATAAATAAGTGGGAAATGTCAAATTCTAAAAAAAGTATCCATTCAGATAATGGGTATTGTGTCTATATTACATGAGCCACTAGTCTCCCTGGACATTTATCAGTAACATCGGCTGTCAACCATTCATCACCCGACATGCGTGTGACACGTTAAATAACTCGGCTTTTGTCGCAATGCCTAGCTGTGAATGGTCATTAATGGTACAAAATTAACGCGTGTCGATCGCATCAATCCTTATCATCGAATCATCATAATGGGTATCAGTTTTTTACTAAACTTTTCATAGTTTTGATGATTTAAATAATTGAATTAAGGTGAGCAAAAAGAGAAAGAATTTAAGAGAACTGCCAGGATGGGCGTAACGGCCAAAGAGTTACGTTCACTTCGTTTTTTCTGGGAAAATTGTTTCAAATTCGATAACTGGGGATTGGAATGATGAGGAAGAAATATTGGTCCTACGGTAATCTTATGGCGAAATACAACATATGCGTTGTCTCACGCTGGTATATTTTGAGACAATGGTATAACCTAGTTTAAGCTGGCTCATTGGCTTTGAAACGTAGCAGCTGTCTCTCACTTAAAATATTCACGTAAACGCATTTGATTGTTTCCTAAGACCAAAGGTCATAGTTTTATTTAGCACTACTAATAACTTCTATGATATACCCACAGAAACTAAATAGAACTAGGTACAGTCCATCTCGATTTCAGTGTTCAGATTTTGTAGTGAGATCGGTTATAAATTTCAGACATAAGTGAATGTGATGACAGTAATAATTAAACTTCAATTTAATTATAATTAACACACGTGACACTTTCACAGCTCGAGTATCAATATGGTTTTAGCCGGTAAATCAATTGTCAACAAAGATTACGTGGGGAATAACATGAAGCTCTATAGCAGCATAATTTTCGCAGTTAACATTCAATTTACCGATATTTAAATATTATTTTCATAGTAAATTGTTAAAAGGAAGGATGAAAACCAGCTTTGTGTATTCCATGTTGCAAGTAGGTTCTCATGTATTCGTTCAGTTTGCATTTTCATTGTGAAAATTGACAAATATTTTCACTCGGGTGCTTACAATATTATTATATGTTTTTACCAATTCTTGTGCGTTGAGTGGCTTATACAACGAGTTTTGAGTGTGAGATAAAAGAGAAGAGAGAGACAGAGAGTGAGAGAGACAGAGAGAGAGAAAGAAAGATGGAGTAATAAGAGTGTGAGGAACTTTAATACGTCTGAAATGATTTTGTCATCTTCCAGTCAACATTCAAACCTGGGAATGACTGCTAGGAGCTATGACGAAAATATTTGTACTAAAACTTTTTTTAGGAAAACACAGACCTTTGGCATTTAATTCTTTTTAAAATCTCTTTAATTCTGTGACAGTGCAAAAACAATTCGAAAACATTTTTATTTCACATGCAATACAAGTGGGCACTTCATATTAATTTTGTATCGTAGCTACCTGTCTGTGCACTGAAATGAAAAATTCGGAGAACTGCTATAGATAGCAGGGCAATAAACATTTTATTTTTAAATACAAAAATAACAAGGTATATCTGAAGAATAAAAATTTAAATACTTCAAAAATAATTGTGTCTGTGTAGTATGAGGAAAGGTTCATTTTATTACGCCTTCCCTTATAATGCTGTAGCAACTATATCGGCTATAGGTACCGGGCCTAAGAGGCCATACTTCAAGGGGCCATTGTTGTTTATTTCCCGTACATTGTCAGCGTCCACTTGATTTGAGTTCCCTTCCTTGTGTCGCCGAAATAGCCTGCCTTTGTGTGAGCGGAGGTGTCATGGCACAGGTATATTATACACAGCCTTTTTGATACACCGCTTGTTGTTGCAATAAATTCTTTTGAGATATAATTTTTGGGGAAATTTTGCATGTTTTGGCTACGTTTTATAAATGATAAAAAAACTTAAATATTTTGCAAAATATTTGAGTTTTTTATCCGTTAATGGAATTATGATAATTTTTTATTCGAATGGCCGTTTTTTGCATTTTTAAAAACATTAGATACGTATATTTTCTATTATTGCAAATCCATATACTTTCGCTTATAAATTGATTTGAAATATCGTGTGATCTTGTGACTCAATACATTTTATAATGAGCAGTGACGGACGACCTACTAGAAACTACAATCTATTCTTAAACTTAAAATTCATTCTATGTATTGTTTTCTTTTTGACAATAAAACAAATACATATGTATCTAATATGTTTTCATAATCTCAAGGACGATTTCTAATTGAGGATACTGACGCAAAGATGTATAGCAGCCCGGCTGGGACTCAGTTAGAATCTGACAATCTGTCGCCCCAGCCATGGCAAGAGAAGTCATTTCATGTTTTTCCCCCAAAAACATGATGTTTATATAAATATGTAGAGTTTAATTTCTTCAGTTTTTATGGCAGACATGGCACGGCAATAAATATGAGTTTGTTAATCACAGTACTATTTTTATTTTATTAATTCTGGCAATGCTTTAATTTTACAAAAAAAAAATTGACGAATACACATATTTGGAATGACTTAAACTTAAAAATTGTACACTCAAGCTTATTAAAAATTATTTTCAAAACAAAGATTGTGTTGAACCAAGATAGAAACTCGAGATATATTTCTAATATATTGTTTCAATATAGAGCTGGTAACTGCCGATAATTTTTCTATAACCTGCCCAGTAACATGCCCTTGCTTCCCATAAATGGTGGGGGTGTTAAAATTTTAAATTAAACCCCATTTGATATCGCAATAAAGTGTGCCATAAAATGGAGGGTTCTGCCGGGGGTGACTTGAGACGATAAATTTCCTTCCTCTCAAAAGTCGGCCAGCTTTGTGGTTGCGAGTGCTCACTGAGAGTCATCTCTCAGGTTTATAAAAAATTTTATTTTTTGTTATTTCTCGCATCGAGAAATTAATATTGCTAATTGAGTTTTTACTGACTAGGAAACAAGTTTAGTTTGTGTTTTGATTTATTGTTTTCAAGTTTGTCCAAACTATGTATGTTGTGTTTAGTAGTCAAAGTACATACATACTTATTATTCTGTATTTGAACTTTGTTCTATATATTACATGTAGGTGCTTAAAAGTAGGCAAAATATTTTTTTGCACCGTTAGGTGGGTTTATCATACGTCATCAGCTTAAATTCCCACTACAGACCAGGGGTTTTTCAAACAGAGAAGGTTTGAGCATTAATCACGTCACTCAAGGCAGAATGGAAATTTCATATTTATAAGACAAAATTGCTGATAATTTACTATTGTAAAACATCTTTTAAACTAAGTAAAAGAAGATGTAAGTTGTCGTAAATTATTACTATAATAACGTTATATTATGTATTAAAGCTAAGACGCTTAGCACTTGGTAACTTCTGAACTGTAGATAAATCAGCTTCGTTTAAAATTAGTAGTAGCTTGCGGCTGGAGTTACCGGCAGCGTGCTACCCACACGGCGTTAATATTAACTCCTATAGAAGTTTCATAGAAAACGCTGTTTAAAAGAAAAATGGCTTCCAACTACTCCTTTAGGCTTTAATAAAAGAGAGGATAAAGGTATCTTGGTAATGTCTCCAGTGCGGTTACACTGCTTATTTACGGGGTGAAAATCGTCGTATCTGTATCAGGAAGTCTATATATAAGACATCATAATGCGACCAATTGTAAGTCAAAAATTGGAAGAAACCGTACGTCAATAGCAAGTTCAATGTGCTTGATGTGTACGTTCGAAAAATTCAGTTAATAGTTACAAATATCAAAACTTTTTCACAATTTCGACTAGTGTTTAATAGCCAATTGTCTAGGGAGGCTGATCTCAACTAACGAAGCCGGTCAACTCACTCGTAACAAAAGATAAAAAAGAATTGTAGTAAATAAACGCTAAATATTTTTGTTCACTAACGATTACTGAGAAACTGTCCTGGGTTATAGCAACATTTCAGACTGAGATAATATGGCCGTCCATACTATAAAACTATAGGTACAATATTTCCTAGTAAATGTTCAAGCATTTTACAGGAAATTCAGAATATACGTATAGTAAAATATTTTTGTATTATTACTACATTAGAAGAACTTCTAGGAAAATACATATTGTTGACTGTAATGCCAGTATAAAAGAATTATAATTCTTATTTGTTTCAAGAATTTCAAATTTATATCACTTTTTTTTTATTTGGAATATAAAATGTTAGTCCTTGTTTAAATTAAGAACACATATTATATTTGGTCGAATATGTTGATGAATGAAAAGTAAAACAATATATTGTATTTAAATTCGAAAGTTCTCGATAATAATATGGAGTTTCATGGAATTATAATCAAATGGAAGATGAGATTAGAGATGTTTTTCGTGTGGATGGCTTTCTGGAAAAACCGACGTACATATCTATGTAAATTTTCTTAAATAAATATTATTTGCTAACATTGTGAGTTTTCAAATTTAATATTCATTTTATTTTACTTAGTTCTTTTGTTTTATTTTATTTTGAGTTGGTAAATTTTTGTTTAATAATAATAATATGTTTATTGAAATTAAGAGAGGCATTTACAAGCCAACTAAGAAAAACATTTATTTTGCATTATGTATATCTGCATTCTCATAAAGTAAATAACAGTATTGTACATAAGTAAATTGGTTTTAAAATGAATGTATATGTATAAAAACTTTTAGTTACAAATCTGTAATAATGAAAATAAAAGATTGTATTTAAGGTCGACGTTTACACAAAGTGATCAGGATTTTTGATTATAAAATGTATTATTATTATTTGTAAAAAATAAGTATTCGGTGATAAACTGAGATATAATTTCAAAATAATAATTATTTATTTCATAAACCTAATTACAAACGATTCATTTAATAAATCAGAAATCCTCAACGAGATCTGAGGTTACAGTAACCGAAAAATAACGAATTGTAGATTTAACAGTATATTAATTACTTCTTTGGTACAAACATCACAGCTGTTTTAAAGACAATTAAGGTATAAACTTTGTCGTAAAAAAAATGTAAGTTTTGTGGTACACCACTAAACTTACAAATTTTCCATAACAATAAAAAAACATAGCAAACCATTCCCTTTTCTTTATAATTCTTCCTAAATATACTCTAGCGTCGTAAAATGTGAATGAAAATATTAACGTCTGTTGCAAGCGTCGCCGGGGGATGGCGTACGTGCTATCCAAATATGCATGGGCCACACTGGGGCATAGGTGAGCGGTGTTCTAAGCTTAGCACACAATACACGGAAACTGTAGCATTACAGTGGAGCTGGATTTTAGGCAATTATTGGGAATTGAAAAATGAAAATAGGGTTTTGCTTGGCTTTCTGGTTATTAGAAGAGAAGAAGAAGAAGAAGAGAGAAGAGAAATTCTGTTGGACAGTTTCGATTTATAAGTTTTGCCATTTCATAATTTTCAGTAGGTATTTTGTCTTATGTAACTTTTTGTCAGAAAATATTTTTCTACATACTATACGCATTTTTTACAAAAGAATAATAAGTTTTTTAGTTATTCTGCAAATGGAAACTTAAAATACAAAATGTTAGCAAAACTGAGTATGCAATTGTGTGGAGGGAGGTACGTTTGTATATACAGCAGTTTGTATGCATGTGTGTACTTCTGGGATTGCAGTTTGTTCGCTTCAGCACCTGCGTGAAATCGCCAGTTGTTAAGTTGAAGATACAATGAGAGGAAAATTGAACTTTTAAACCGATATCCAATCTAATATTATAAATGTGAAAGTAACTCTTTCTGTCTGTCTTTTCTTCACGCCTAAACTACTGAATATATTTGTGTGAAATTTGGTACGAACACAGTTTGGAAGTCGAGAAAGGACATAGGATAGTTTTTATACCAAAAATCCGCAGGAAGTCACTATTCCAAGCGAACGAAATCGCAGGCAACAGTTAGTAGATAATATCTTAAGTCTTATAAATTATATTAGTTGTTCAAATGTAATATGAGAAACATGTCGGTAACAGCCATGCACACACGAAGGGACCGGTCTGGTCGGAGAGATACCACGGTCTCACAGAATACGTCCAGTTTTTTTTTGCACTATGATGATGGCAAAAGGTCAGAAAGGGACTTGTAATTCCTCTGGAGTTGCGAGTGATCATAGGCGGTATCGATTGCTTACCATCAGGCTATCCGTATGCTTGTTTGCCGACCTGTCCTATACAAAAATACTAAAATGAGATTTCGGATCCGATTCCTGTAAATCTTTTTATGTTTTTATCTATTCATATCCATTATTAAATAAATTCCTAGATTTCAAAAAGTTAGTGCGATAGTTATTTTCAAAATTCCCAGTAACACCACGGAGTAAGGTACCTAGTCTTATTTTATTCTGAAATCCTCTTTATAAATATTAACTGGTAGAAAGAAACAGTATTCTGCCATATCTAGGAATAAAAGTAGAATCAATTTTGACTATAATAATAATTTAATACACTAATTAAATTGCAATTTCCAAGGAAATTATTCGATGAAATTATTCCTAGAAACTTATTTATTATTACGAGGATTCATTTCATTCCGTAAATTAATTTTGCAGTGCTTCGTAATTCCTCTTTTGCTTTGTATGTAAGGAAAGATAATAAAGATAATGATATTGAATCATGAACAATTAAACCTGGTGCGCGATAGCCTACGTATATTATAAACTTATTTTTATCAAGTATGTTAGTTTATTTGAAAATGCTCTTTGACGCAAAAACTAATGAACAAATTGCAAGAAAATTTGCCACGGAGATATTTGGGGGACCTTTTTTTTCACGGTTATGCGACTAGAAGCTTGTTATATAATATATACCATGTTAAAGATAGGATTTTATTAAAAATAAAAAAAGGTTCCCCACTCTAGGCTTTTCTCCTGTGTCGTGGGTACAACATACAATTTCACATGCACATGACACCCAGACCCGGAACAACAATTTGTGGATCATACAAAGAGTTGTGCGAGAATCGACACGTAGCACGGCAACCAGTTGCCCAGCCACTGCACCTACCGTGCAGTCAATGTATTCACTATATACGTGGAGTAGGTTTAATTTTAATACTAATGTAGGTTTTGTACATAATAAGAGACAAAGAAACCGTCAACGTGTAAAATGTTTCCTTAATACCTACATCAAACCCAAGTCGACTTGTTCTTCAAATTTTTACGCACGAAGTCCTTATGCATTACCTTTATGGGGCACAAAATAACCCAATTGCTTCATTTTCTTACAAGTTTACGATGCCATGTTTGTTTAGTTATGGGGCATCAAAACTCTACCCCTTAAAATAAATTCCCATAAGCAACTGGGGCGAGTGTCATGGGGGCGTGTTGCCTGTCATTTCAGTATTCAAATACTTAATAATAATTCATATAATCCACGTGTTGTAAGAAGTATGAATGAATTGACATTAGTTTTGGTTCATATTTTTTTTTGTTTCTTAAACTACATGTTATATTTTTTTTGTCCAGAAACTGTTTTTAAAACCTTTAATTGTGCATCTACTGTATACTTTTCTCTCGTTCAACTGGAAGGAAATTGGGGCCTAGTTAAAAAGCATGAAGCTTTAATTAAATTATGAACTGTACAATATTGAACCGCAAATATCTATACTAATATATTAAAAAGAGGTAAAATTTGTAGGTTTGTGTGTAGGGGGAAATCTTTGGAACCGCTGGTCGGATTCCGAAAATTATTTCACTGATAAATAGCTATGTTCCCGACTGCTATTGACTATAAAACGTCAAGCTACGTTTAAATGGAGCCGAGCAGCGATTGAAATCGCGCGAGAGTAGCTGGTATATGATAAAACTCCCTTAAATTAAAAGACAAAATCTGGTTAACTAGAAAGGAATGTACAAAACTCTCCTTGAACGTTTTCATGAGTAAATAAAAGCACTCAAATCCGAGTGTATCTCCACCCTAGCGTTGGACGGGTCCTTCGGACGTGCGGAAATTGCTGGGTCTTAAATTATACACACGTATGTTGTACGTACAACGTACAGAGATGGTTCACTCAAATATAACACTTTTCAGAATATTCTGGGAATTTCAGAATGTGAAAAATTCTTGGTTCGCAACGGACGAACATGGAAACATTTTGGCTGGTAAATTTTAGTCACGTGATAATAGCAGAGTTTTAAAACCTTTACTCTTGTCGCCGGTATCGCAAAAATGACTAGAACCTTAAACCGCCGCGTCTATGGGGTTTTAGGTTGGGCAAAGTGTAATTGAGTTTTCAGTTCTAAGGGCTCACTCACGTCAGATCCTACGACTTTGTGTGTTCGGGGTGACCACTCAAAGAAAAACATTAAATATTAAAATAATTTGTGAATAAAAAAATATTGTGAAACTACTTATTTTAAGGGCGCTCTCCAGGATGAGTCTGGGTAAATTTCCATCAAAATCAATTCAGTAGTCTTTACATGTTATCATCATCATCATCAGCCTATAAGTGCCCACTGCTGAGTAAAGGTCTCTTCTCACACGGAGAAGGTTTTGAACATTAATCATCACGCTTGCTCAATGCGGGTTGGTGATTTCAAACTTATAATTAGAAATTGTAAGTCCAAGTTTCCTCACGATGTTTATCTTTCACCGTATGTCATTGGAATAAGTCACATTCGTACTTGCCAGGTTTTGAACCCACACCCTCATGCATGAGAAGCGGACTCCTCTGGACCACCACGACCAGTAGTAGAGTCTTTAAATGTAGGAGTTACGAACATCCATCCATACGTACGTTTTTAATATTCGTAATGTTATAACATTTTATTTTTGAAAAATGTGCAGTAAAAATTCCTATGTTCATTTGAACATCCAATTAGGTTTTATTTTTTGGTATCACAATAAACACCGCTAATTACACTTAAGGCAGGTTACACATAGGAGAACAAAGGATACTCGGTTCAATGACCTGACAAAAGGTAAACAGGCAATAAAAAGAAACGATTATCCAAACTTAACTATCGGTTAGCGTGAGTCTCACTTACAGGATCAACCGATGGGTTAAGATGCGTGGGTGTAACTTAATGTATATGTAATTATCAGGAACGTGATTAATTAAGGGAGAAGAGTCTTTTTCAGGGTTTTTCAGCGTGTTCTTATCTGTATAAACATTGTAAGTGTAGATAGTGTTGATTTTATCCTCTTTGGTTTTGTCTTTAACATTGGAGAATCTTCGGATCAGACAAAGCACTTAAAGTTTTAACGAATACAAACTAGTTATCTTTTTTTTCTTTTGATGTACAGATTTATATTGAGCATTTACCACTATTTTTGGCACTATTTTTTTGTCTATGGTCACCATCCGTCACTCCAGAAGAGTTGTAAGTGCCGATTGCAACCAGCATATGGTAAAAATGACATCCATTTAATGGTCCTTATAACGCAGCTGGTGATAAGTGACCGTTACATTTTAAAATGTGCACCCTTGTTCGCGAATTCATAAACTCGATGTAAGGTCTGTTATGTTTTGTACAATATACAACAAATACAAAGTACCATGACCTTATGAAAATGTTAATGTTATTTTCCGCATCATCATGATATCATAAATAACTATCAGTATGAATATTTATGCGGGACATTATATTATCTACAAGCTACACGTGGTTACTGAATGTTATTAGACAATATTGTTGTTAATTAGCAAAGTAAACGCCATGTGTATGCCATGGTAAACATTACCGATTGTAATGTAATTAGGTTTATGTAATACAGCCATTAGAATATTATCTCATAGTTATATTACAGTAATATTTATGTTCTAGCAATATTGGAGAAAAACTAGCCTTATTACACAGTAATTAATGTTAAATTGTTTCATTTTATCCATTTTGCCAATTATGCGTAGGGATTATGGCAACCCTTTCTCATGTAAAGAAGGCCTACTATAAAGTCCAAAACTGTTCTGTCAGGGATTGTTAATGAAGTCCAGCGTTTGGAATTGAGAAGGACGCATATGAATGATGCCCACCAGATATGAGTGATGTCTGATAGAGCTTTCTTTAAAGTTGGACTCGGTAACCGATTACTCCTTTTTTGTCTGGTTCTGGTCGGCCGGCGACTGTGAGGTAAGTGAGGGAACACTTATCGTCCGCAGATCCGCGGGTGTTTATAAATTCTGCATTTTGAGTAATATAGTTGAAACTAGGCTACCATTGTCCCCTGTCCCCGTTATTTCTGTCTATTACAGTAGTGGTGAGGAAGGGTCTTGGGAAGCTAAGAGCCGTGGTCCTATATTATGTAAATTTGTATGACATAAAAAACTTCTAATCAAGGTCAAACAAAATTTTAGCAAGTAACTGTAACAATAGCAATCCACCATTGAAACAATCACATTTGAAAATGGACAAAATAATTTTAACGCTTAAATGTAGTAGTTGGAACTACAATTTTCAGTAAACTACATCAGTTAAATGAATAGGTAACATGTTATAGTTAGTAGTGAAATTCCCTGAATATCGTTGGGTTGTTAAAGCCTACTATACAATTTGAAATTTTACAACTTGTAAAAGGTCTTGACCTCTGATTCGCATAGTTTGGTACACATACTCGTACACTCATGTATTTTATGAACAGTCGACAAATAGTTTTGTGTTGGCATAGGTTAAATACTGAATACTAAGTATTTTGTTTTGGGTTTGAGAGAGTGAAATGTTAAACCCAGTAAAGGAGTCCCCTCCTTTATTGGGTTGTAAAAATGTTTCATTGCATTTTAGTTTTAAAATGTCCGTTTAGTGCATTAAGGTATTTGGCTTTGATGAGAGAATAGGCCCAGGGACATTATTCGTCTAGTAATTTTTCATGCCAAACATGGAACATATTTTTATAAAAATATTAGAAATAATTAATTTATCTATGCAAAATATTTTTACAAAATTACAAAAAAAACTCGATGCCATCGGCGTGTCGGCCGCCTTACTGTGAAGCCGAGAACGGTGAAATCAGTCTCTTTAAAAGCCCACATGAAAAAAAGGGAGCATTTATGAAAATTTTAAAACAAACAAGTGTGGGAGAGCCATGCTTCTGCACGAATGGGTCGGCTCGACCGGAGTGATACCACGGCCTCACAGAAGACCGACGTGAAACAACCACAGCGTTGTGTTTCGCCGTGTGAGTGAGGTTACCGGAGGCCCAATCCTTCCCCGCCCCCAATCCCTCCTCAATCCCTAAATCTCCAAATCCCTAATCCCTAAAAGGTCGGCAACGCACTCGTAACTCCATCGTTGCGGGTGTCCATGGGCGGCGCTGATTGCTTACCATCAGGTAATCCGTCTGCTCGTTTGCCGACCAATTACATAAAAAAAAAACATTTTCTTTCAGTCTACTTTAAAAAACATTTTCGAAAATGAATATCAAATTCTTATGTTCATGATGATTTAGGTGCTCCCAATTTCCCGTTTATGAATGTGCAGTGAAGCTGCGAGGCTAGTGGACGTTGTTACACCACATGACGTGGCCGGCACAATGCACACGATGGCCGACGGCCAGTCACCGGCCGACACATGGATGATTTGCTCCCAAGTCACTTGGAAATTACCTGTCCCTATATCATGGCGCTAATTGTTCAGACTGGCTTGTTTTTATGGTTATGTACGCATATGTAGATGTGTGGCAGTACTGTTTTGCACTTTACTCCATAGTTATAGTTAGGTGTTTTGATTTTATATTGCCGTTTAAAATTATATATATTTTTTGCATTTAATTGGTTGGCAAATGAGTACACTGATGATCTGATCGTAAGTAATCGGCGGTGCTTGGAGATGGGAGTTGGCTTTCGGTGTCATTTATTCGTTACGGACCACCTCTCTCTTTCCACATCGAAACTTTACATAATATATTTCACTAATTGACTTCATATGAGTTGATGAATGTCACGTACTATATATTCAATATAACTTATTTATATAGCAATATCTCAATCTCTCACCCATCACTTCACATCTAAGGCGCAGTCCCAAGTCTCCGCTACCGAACATTCGGCACATAAGTTTTAATCACGAGACGACGTATATGCCACTCTATTTATTGGGGGAACGAGAATTTGCGTCTCGCGCAGGTGTCCATCGGGTAGCGGATTCGATTTCCGTCGCTACCAATGCCCTCCGGTCGTGTCGAGGCACAATCAATTTGTGAGCGCCTCTACTCGCAAAATATTGCTTCGGTACCTTTTGCTGATTTCAGATTGGGAAGTAAATGTGTCTGAGTGTGAATCAGAGGCAGATTGCTGTTTAGTACAGGGTACGCCTACTTTTATTTCGTTTTAATTTTAGGAAATAAAAAGGTTAGTTCGAAATTGAATTGGTAAAGGGGAAAATTTTGATATAACGAATGTATCAAATGACATTTTGAATAACTGGGTGGTGCGTGTTAGCGTAGATTTTACTGTAATTAAGCATCTTTAATTAAATAGGTTAGGTAAATAAATTGCTTTAGTATAAGTACAAGTCCATCTAACCAAATGGTGTTTTAGAAATAATACACTTTAGTAAAAAAGTGCAACGGAAAAATAAAGTACATTCTGATTCTGTAGTGGTCACTAAAAAGGATCTGCATATAAAATAAATAGTTTTGCTGCATCACAAAGCAAATTTTTAGAAAATGTTTGAAACATTAAAAACTCCCACGAAAGTTTTTTTTCGTTTGATAAATGCTCTCACAGAAGATAAAGAAGCTCAAAGCATTTTAGAAAATTGAAATTTATTTCCTTTTATTTTGGTTTTATTTTCCCTTACGGGGTAAAACTGTAGGCAAAACACAGCTTAAAAGTAAATTTAGATTTATTAAGTCCTACTTTAAGTTACTTTTAGGTCTGCTTTCGGCGCTTTTGTGCGCAAAAAGTAGCCGAATAGAGTTCTTATAAATAATAAAAGCCAGTCAAATGGCCTCCTGCAAAGAATTAAGTGAAAAAAATATTTCCTGGATCGAGATAACTGAATAAAAAAAATGCATTTTAAACCTAACAACATTGATATTAAGTTAAATTTTAAGTGTAGGCTTATAATAAAATTGGCCGACTTAATCAGATTGATATTATGACCTCATAGAAGACCGGCACAAAACAATGCTTGTATTTCTTGTGGCGATTCCTTGTGAGTGAGATTACTATATGCTCAATGCTTCCCCCGTCCTGATCCCCAATCTACCAAACCTGAAATCTCTAGCAACTAGCAAAAGACCGGTAAAGCTCTCGTTTACTCTTCTGGTGTTGCGCTTATTCTTGGCATTAAGTACTTACCATCAGGTAGGCTTGCTCGTTTGCCGTTTTATCACATAAAAATACTACAAAGCGTGGAATATTAAATAGTGTGTGTCTGAAAATAGTCTCGCTTTCCATTACAGGGATGTAATAAAATTACTATCAAAGAGTAGGAGTACACTCGTTTAACGCTTCGCGGAAATACAGGCACATTATTATATTATAGAATATTCATATTCGTATGCTATACTATAATAATAGAATATAACATGACTGTCTATTTGATTGAGTGTTGGATAAAGAACAATGGGATACAGGTTACTATGAATGAGTTACAATGGATATATGAATCTACATTTTGGAACGAAAACTTACGGAAATAATAATCCAGCTTTCTAGATATAATAAACGTAATTTTTGTTTTCTTACTAAATACGAAACTTTTAATGAAACATTTATTTGAAATATCATATAATGTCACGATTTAGTACATTATTTTATCTTCGCTTATTTCGAACCCTAAATTGGTATTTAAGGATACCTTCTACTTTCAGCTGACAGCATACACACATAGGCCATAACAATAAGGCCATATAACATGGGATGTACATAAAACAGCTGGTGAAAATTAAGCACTAAACATCAATTTCTGCGTACCCCTCCGAATTTGCTCATGAAAGGCTAAGACTTATCTTCTGTTATATTCTTTTAACAAATTTGGAATTACCTTAAACATTTTTCTGTTACAATCAGGGAGTTATCATTTAAACATTTAGGAGCTAGATATTCAGATCGCGTATGAGTACCCCCCTAAAGTGAAGGGGCGGAGTCCCACGTTGCTCACAATTTTAAACACATTTCTCGCGGTACTTGCGTACCATGATTTATTAGGCTAAGATTCTTTATAAAGATTTAGCGCGTGTTTGTGAATGAAATGTTCAGTGTTTTTTTTGTTTTGGCAATTGTAATTTAGCTGTGAAATAAAAATGAAAGTTGAGTAAATTTTTAAGATATTCATTTTGTTTGTCAAACTAATGTGATATGTATTAAATGTTTGTAAACGCACCTATGATACAGGAAAAAATAGCTAGTGTTGAGAATAGCGTTGTTCTAATACAAAAAGAAACACTGTATCAAAACCAAATTTCTCTCTTTTAATAGACTCTCCTATCTCTTCTTCAATAAGACTACTCGTTTACAGTTTATCTGTTAAAAAATATAAATAAATTTGCTTGCACAGTTATTAGCCACACTATCTACGTATATTCAGTAATGTTATTATACCTATATAGCTTTTTATAAATTTATTTTGTTCTCTTTTCTAAAAGAAACCAATCTAATGTATAAATAGATAATTTACCAAAAATAATCTCCGAATCTGCAGTTCTGTGGAAATTATTTGGTAATATAGAGGAATATTTATGTATTAGCAAAGTAAACATTTTTATATCATTTACAAGTTAGCAGAACCCAGTGAGGAGATGTTGTTGACAATATTCCAATATTTTTATATCTTTGCTATAAATATTATATTTATAAGGAGCAAACTAATGGTATTCTAATTTACTTGAACAAATATTTGTTGTATATCGATCAAGTATCGATGTAAGAAAGTCTTCATTACAAACATGATGAAGCTGGTAGAATTAACCTATAATAGGTATTCACCAATGAAATTGCCGTTTTGCATGAAAAAACTTAAACGATTTTTTTTTATTTGAAATGCGATGAAAATGTAACTCTAATCAATAAACAAATGATTATTTTTGGAAAAAAAATCCCATGTTTTTAAAACAAAATTAATTATCCTTAGCCTAACAAAAACTATTTTGATATGAAATGGCCAGTACTGCAGAATAGCAATTTCATAGGTAAAGACCTATTATAACCTGAAGAGAGGGTAGAAAAAAGCGTATGTACTATACACGAAATATATGTTTAAGGATCAGATTTGGACATAGTCCTCCAACTTTTAATTTTGGCATATATGAAAATAAAAAAATTCACTTGCAGCCACGCGTTCAACGAGGTACTGGACTACAACGGAAAAAGGGTCGATTAAATTAACATTTATAATTCTTGCCTAGTTGATCTAGAACACGACTTTAATACCACTTAAAACATATTCCAAACAGGAGTTGAAGCTAAACCCTTGTTGTGAGAGCAAGCAAGCACATCATTTCGATGTATTGCGGCTCTTTGGCTTGAAATAGGCGAAGGAAGGAAGGGTTTTTAAGTTAATATGAGCCTGAGTACTTGCTCTTGTCTCGTGTATTTGATGGTCATTAGATGAACTATTCTTCTTTTCCGCTTCCTTAAAAAAACCCTTCTGTTCAACAGACGCCTCGATTTAATTTAGCATTTGTTTCTTAAATGTACTGAATAGAAGTAAAGATGGGTTTAGCCTCCGAACTTAACCCTCTACGTCACGACCGCCTGAATTTTCAGATCGCTGTTTTCAGGGTTTACTTTCTTTAGGGATCCAATGATTTGGGTCTAAATTATTGCGGTCTAGAGTTATTTAGTATAGTGTACTTAAGTGTACCGATTTGTGATTTTATTTTATTTTTGTAATGTAGTTTTTCCTTTTTTTTGGTCGATCAAATAGATAGGTGCTAAAGTTGCCAGAGAAATAGTCCCCTGAAGGTTGAAAACGCACTGGCAACTCCCTTAATGCATTATTTTGTGATAAATTTGATTGTTTGGCCTTTATCCGATAAAATGGCAGCTCTTTTCTACTCCAAAGCAAAACTTATCTATTCCAAAACTTTTTTACTCTAAAGTGCGCTAGTGATAGAGTGCCAATTCTAAAGCTACCTCTTTTTACCTCTTTTATTTTTACAAACTATTTATAAAAAACATCGTTCATACAGCCGGTCTTTGATCGATCTTTTTATACACATATACTATAATAAAATAATATCGTACCGTAATTAATATGTTTTAAATTGAAAACTGTAAGAGTTTTTCAGAAGTTCCCACCTGTAGTGTACTTAGACGAACAGTTCCCGTAAGTTTACAAGTTTTTGGTACACAATACCCGTCCATGAAGTTTGTTATACATAGCAGTTTCTATGACGTCACAAATTATACTTGCACATCCCTAGCATCAATGCGCTCTAATAATTCTCGTCCAATTTCGATCAAACAACGTCATTGTGTGCAGATAGGGTCAGTGCGGTGACAGCGTCACTGTACCTTGTCACTGTTTCGATTCCCGTAAGTAACATCGCTTGACCTAGTTACAAATGCTCAATGGTTTTATTTGATTTCCCACAGAATGTTTATTGTGACTAACATTAGTCTCTATTTCCTTAAGTACCAATATATGATTTAGAGTTAAGTGTTAAAGCAAACTAAAATAACAAATTATTTTCATTTGCAAATCAGAAAAAATGTTTTAATATAACTGCACTGAAACCGCTCATTCCTCACTGAAGCCTAGATAGATATGCAGGGAATGTCACGCAAATGGAAGCTCCGTACATCAAACAAACACGACCATAAAACTACGTCACTGTGACGTCACAGTGCGCTACCGGGTAACCGAACTCGCTACCAACTCGACTTGCCGGCAAAAGTTGGGGACGCAAGTAAGCCCGGGCAGGGCGGGGCTCTCGCGCGCATGCGTACCACTGCCATGTATTCCCCACTGAAATACGATTTCCCCATAATTCCAGGAACAATTACTTGTTGAGAATTTAATTTTAAAGTACTTAATAAATATATTTCGACGTTGAGCACCTTCGAGGATAGAATAATGATATGATTTGATGTATTTTTGTTTGAAGTCAAAGTGTTTGTAGTACACATCCATTCATCCCTTGTTTTAATTTTTACTTTTAATATCTGCACAAACTTTTAGCACACGCAAATGTTTAAACCCAATATACATATAAAAGTGCGGTTCAGACCATAATGACGTTAATTTACATGGAATTTAACCTGTCAGAAAACCTACTGAGACTCAGAAAATGGTAGAAAATTTCTAGTAGGATTGACGGATGGAGGGGGTAACACAGGCAGTCCGCGGCAGTCGGTGGCCGACTGCGGCGCTAGACGCACGCGTCATGCTCGGCCGATTATGACGAGAACTCTCTGTCTCTCGCGCGAAATGACTGTGCCCGATACTAGTACGTGATGTTTGGATAGAAAGAGATACAGTGGAAGTGAGTGTCGCCTGTCAAATAAATTGTTTAAAATTACTCAAAGTAGTTTTGTGAACGAAAACATGTATTATAATGAAATATCTGTGGTTTTATAGTGATCATCGGTAAGTAGCGTGGTTTAAATTTATTTTATTTATGAAATTACTTTTGAAGTTTTTTTACTTGTTAAAAAAATGAATTTACTTAAACGGATTTTAGTAAAATTTAAAGTATGTATAAAAATTGGAACTAGTAGATTAAGTTTCAGGGATTTTTTTTTAGTTTTTTTACTTAAATAAAAATTGAATTTAAAAAACCTGTATGATTCTATGAAATATTTTATTAGTTAGGTTAAAATTTAAAATTAATTGCAATTTTGAAATGCTTGAAATTGTCATATAACTTTCAGACACTGGAAAATATGTTTAATGGTATAATTTTGCTGAAAGTCTTGAAATTCTTGTTAAGTTGAAGCCTTATGCTGAATATTATCGCCAACCGCACCGGGTTGAGCAGAAAAGCGGCCGTAGCAATTAACCTACGCTCTTTAGCGTAACCGTAGCGGTCTGTACGAGTTGCGTAGCAATTAGTGCTACGCCGTAGCAACATAGACGCTACGTTACGTAATTATGGGCGTTTAGAACGATGGTTGAATGATGAAGATTAAAAATATACTGTATATGCTAACATGTTTAATATAATTTAAATCTTAAAAACTTTTACGAAAAAAAAAATCGTAACTTAACTTAGGAGCAAACTGTAACTGATTTAGACAAAGAGTTACGAAAAAGATAATTAGTTAAATTAATTTCCTTACAGAATTTAATATTATAAAATAATATCGCAAAATTCAAGTAGTATATGCTAATGCTTACGTACAATAAAAAGTATTACAAGCAATTTTCTAACACAATATATAATTACGCAAACAATATAAACTCATTACCATTAAGGCTCCATAATTAACTCACAGAAAGTGAAATTCATCCAAAATCTTAATTCCAAAATACATACGGACAAAACAATCCGTATCTCCCCAAGAACTAATCTCCGTAGCGATTAGGGCTACGGTACTACGGCGTAGCGCTACGTTAATCGCATACAATGTAATTGCGTTAGATTTTACCTTGTTAGTAAAATTACTACCGCCGTATAGTTTCATACTATTGAACGATTAGAGTGATGAGTATTGAGACTTACTTTTTTTTTTTACTTTCAAATTTGTAAGAACCGTACCATTTTAAAGCATTATCAATTTACAAAAAAATGTGTCACAAAAAGTTTTAGGTAAATTATTTTAATATATATATTACTTTAACGCTAACGGCGTACCGTCGACCGATCGAACTTATTAATTTGGCATAAAGTATTACATTACCTTAAAAAATAAATTACTCAATAAAAAAACTTCTTTATTTCGCTTTTGGAACACATCGTTTCGACACCTTGGCAAATTTAGCTATTTAACCTTAAGCCACATGAAACCGACAAGTAATTACCTAAACGCCTGTAACCACGAACTTATGGGCAGTCCCTAACTTTACGATGGCGTTTACCACGTTCTGACGCAGTTAAGTTAGGCATCAGACATAGCCTAGGTACTTAAGTGCAGAGGTACTTAGCACGCGGTCGACGATAAAAGAATTGTATTACCTACGCTTAGGTCTTAAAAATGAATGATGGTTTATTTTGTATCCCGTTTGGAAATCGGAGATTATATAGTATCTTATGTGTTAATTTAAACACTTGTGACAATTTACTTGGTTTATAAACGCGGTAAGCTTCAAGTACGAGGCTATTGGTATGAAAGCTGGAAAAAACAACTTTGAGTTTTTCCGAGTTAGAACATGTAGTTTTAAGTTTATTTGGATGTAACTGATAAGGACACCACCGTGAGGACATCTGAACTTATAATTTCTAATTTTAAGATTTAAATAGTAGGCTTGAACAAGTTAAACAATTAATGCTCAAATCATTTCTTCGTGAGAAGACAGCTTTGTTAAGCATATGATATAAGATCCGTGTGGTGGCAGAAGAATACACTTAGTTGTTCAAGCAAATATATGTATTCGTAATGTGGGTTTCAAAAAAGCTGACTATGAAACTACCCATTTAATAGTAGCAATAGTCTAGCAATCATTGTTATTTAATCTGTATCACGATTGTCAAAACACAAAAATATTTCTTAAATAAGTTGAGCTTAACTTTATCTTAGAATTTACCAAATCTGAATCTTATAGAGATATGATAAAATAATTCAGATTTCATCGCCGATGCCATCTTTTTAGTAACGAAATTTTGGTATTACCATGAATCTACCGTATTTTCATAACAGCATTACGTTGGTAATAAAATTTCGGGGTAACCAGTATCAGGAGATCGTAAATTGTCATTCGATGGCAATGAAATTTTTCACCTTCGCGGTGTTAAAAGTAAATAACTGGATTTGTTACGTTATGATTTTCCTGGACTGAGAATTGCTGAAATATCATATTATTTTTATTGTAAAATGAGATTAGCAAAACTCTTCAGTTTTAAAAATGTGACAAGTGTTGTTAGCCTTAAAAGTATAAGTATAGTATGCTCAAATAAAAACTATCATAAAATGTTTAATTTTTAATTAACAAATATTACGCACGCACGTACGTCTATTTTGTGCTATATTTGTGGAAAGCGTAGCTATTGATTTTGTTTAAGATCTTTTCCCGATATAGTGACACACTTCTAGCGATGACTAGCAGATTACAGTTGAAAAGGCCAGATAGATTGAGCATCTTGAAATCGTATTGAGATATTAAAAAGATATTTTCAGTTCAGTTTTAGCAAAAGATTACTTTCAAAACGTTTCAACCCTAAGTAGAGCTTAGATAAAAACGGTTTAAATATATAATAGACGAGTAATATGGAAAAAATAATCCGTCGTATCTTACCTTAGCCATAAATATGATTCATAATTTAAATAATATAAATGTAACAGGGTAGGGTTCGCAAAAACATCGAGACTGTGTAACGCAAGACGGGACGAGTGAAGTCTGAATTTACGACGTCATTTTACTGCGCATAAAATATAGTCGATACTTTAGTCTGACACTATTATTATGACTTATACTTTTGACAGTCTGACATTGACATACTATTTTGAAGACTTATTTGTACGCGTCAATGTAACTAGGAAATAATATAACAGTAGTTAGGAAGTATTCAAATTAGTGACAGTTTTTTTTTCGATTAAAGTTTTCTTAATTATGAACTATAGAATTTTATTTGGTATTTAACAGATAGGTGAAAGTAGATATTATTTTATCTAGCCACTAATCGTCTATTTAATTTTGAAGTGCTTTCTATTTTTAGTATTATTTTAGCTACTGAAAACAGACACGTGTAACGATTTAATTTTTTTACAACGCTTTTAATTGTAAGTCTACTTGTAGTATACTAACAGGAATTAAAAAAACTTAATTGTGTTGTACAAGCTGGTCAAGGAGTTGAGACAAAGACGTTTATTTTCGATCATAAATATTTCTTACAACTCGAAAGGATATCATTTTAATTTGCCTTTACAAATACCTCTGTGCTTAAGATATTGCCATTTCACGTTCGAAATGTCTTCATCGAACTCTTGATCTTTTCTTCTTTTTGACCTTTAGGCTAACAAAAAGGACAAGGTCGTGAAGAAAGGAACTAAACCTATCCTAATGAGGACTCGATTTCAGAGAATGGGTCTTTTTTACTCAGTACCTACACATTGTCAACTAAGGCTACCTTACACCCAATAAAATATTTTTACAAGTCTTCCCCAATCGTGTGGGAAGGTTGTGTAATAAAAGGGCGAGGGTAATGCGTTTGGCCTCAGAGGGCCGTAAATTACCTCCGAACATGGCCCTCTGTCATGATTGTCTAACAGTACCGAACATTGGTTACGATTTCTTTGTACTTCGTTAGTTATACAGTTTTTATTGTCATACTTGTTATTATTAATCTTGTAATTACTCTTTGGATATTCTATGTTTATAATCATTGCTCTACTTGAAACTCACTTTTGCAAGCGGATTTGTCCACAATTTCAGGGTAAAAATAGCCTATTCGTTATACTAGACTTTAGCCTATCTATCTCCAAATTTCATTCAGATTTCTTTAGTAGTTTGTACTCGAAAGAGTAACAAAATTCTGTATTAATAATATATATAATAATATATATATATATATATATATATATATATTTTAAAGTTTATAATATAAGTAGGATTGGATCAATGATATATGTATGTAGTTATTTGGAAGTGTTAGTAGTATAGTATTACATATTTATTACTCTCTTTTTTATGAAATAAAATTGTCTTTAAATTACAATTAATTAACTAAAGCGAAGGTCATAAGTTCAGTATACGTTCGTTTGAGTTATGAATACAAATGATAAACTATAAGCTAACTAGAACAATTGTTCAGAATGACAATTTAGTGTTGTATACGTCATTGTACCTGTATTATGTACTAGTGTGTTATGTTGTAGGGCAATGTGATATTTGAGTAGATAGCTGGCGCAGTGACGTGTTGCACGCTACGATCTAACTTGTGTCAAATCGAATGCATAACTTCAACGGGTTATTTTAGGACAGATAGGTCATTGATTATGTGCATAATATGATAATAATATGTAGGACTCTTAGAAGTTGTGCGTTACATTAGGTAGTGTATATTGATTTTAGAAGTTTATTTCATAGGAAGAAAATTGTTGATTGCTCCATAACGAAATCGCGGTACATCATACCGTTCAATCCACAACTCCAGCGACAATAAGACGTTGTTGTTTCATTACTTTCTTAAAATCTTGAAATATAATTGATATTTACAATAGCCTATTGCTCAAAATACATTACAGTAGCCACTAGTCTTCCAAATTTAAATTAAAATAGTTTATTTCCGAGAGAGTATTTTACAGTCTTTTTGTGTTTTCGCATATAACGTACTTAATCAAAGTATAAATAAATAGTGTATGTAAATAAATAGTTGGGTAAAAAAATTGCTAAAACGTTAAAAATTATAAAAGTCACTAATTTGTTCAAGCCATTATCGATCTTATTCTATCACCAAAGCCACTTTAAGCACGTGCTAAATGAACCTCACACAGAAAACTTCACATCACAATGTTCTTCGCAAACTGATTACCATCCAATCAGAGCGAGCTCATATTTTACATTACAAGTTGACAGCGGAGGCACGTAGGTACATAATAAAATGATCCAGATACCATAATAAAAACGGGGCACAACAGGCGTATGCCAGCGAATGGAAATTAAATTACTGACGCAACTCCTTGTACCTGAGTTTATTAAATTAAATTGCCATGTAGATGCTGGAGGCGTGATGGGGTCATGATGAGCGTATTGGAACTGATTTTCGACAGCTGACCTCATTCCTTAACTTCGGAGATCCTGATATCTTTAAAGGTTAGGTGTTGAGCAAGGGAAATGTAAAAAATATATTTAATAATGCACACTTTCTTTTCTTTAAAAGATTAAAGTTATATTCAAAGAACATTCTCTTCGTAGACAGGTGTAACTTTGAGGTAACTGGACAATGTTTGAAACTAATCAACGTATACGTAGTTCACAAAAATGGGTGTTAAAGATACCATTATTTTCAGGTATATACTTATATATATATCAAGATGACTAAGTAAAATATTTCTTGAGATGGTTATATTATTGTTTCTGTAAATTCACACACATTAGACAATCATTCGTTTGGCACACCCAACAGTTCAAGTATTTTTCATTGCCAATGGCTCTACAGAGTGTTCGTGTGGAATATATAAAAGTACAATTTATCCTTAGGATTTATACTGACAAATGATCAAATATACTGTTTTAAAAGACCACATTACTTGCGTAAATACGTTCTTTATTTATTTGTCTTTTTTTCGCAGCAGAAAACGTTATGTCACTGTGACTAGCGCCATTTCAGACACTTTGGATACTTTCCAAATGTGCCCAGCATCCATTTTATATTGATCCTTTCGATCGTGTTGATTATCGAAACGTAGGGCAATCTCTGCTTATTAAAGATATGGACGGAGTTCAACTTATACTGGTCTGTGTACAGATGCGTAGGGCGTGACGTATTGTTCGTTTCCTTTCTCGTAAATAGGGGTTGCATGATGTCAAGATAAAAGCCTTTGTTTGTTAGTATCGAATTTTGTTATTTCTCTTGCTTATAATTAGAGTAAAAATAACAACAATTATATGTATTTATTTTTGCCAGTTTGTATACTTGCAAAAACAGTGTAGGCGTCCAGGTAATTTTCCATCTCAAATAAGTTTTGTTTGCCAAGTAATTCAAGTTGAGAATAAATCAAGTAAAATTATCGAAATTTAATAAACATGAAAATGGTATTAGTTTAACCATTTCATTGTGTACGGCAAAATAGATTTTAAGTATATATCTTTACTACTACTATTCCATGAAAAACAGACTGCAACGTTATGATAGATAATACGTAAAAATCGAGCACAATACTCCATCACAGAAGACTAAACACAATCTACTTAAATACGACTGTTCTTAATCAACAAACGCCGTGACACAGATTCCTAGAAAGGCGACGATACTCAGAAACATGACAAAATAAAACCACTACAAAAGACTTTAATATTGAGGGAGCTCCAACGTTTTGCAGAAATGTATAATATTTGTCTGAGCGATGCAATACGATTTAAGCTGAAGTAGACCAACTAAGTCCATTATTTGTGGCACAAAGAAGACCTCTTTTGATACAATGCGGAAAAACTTGTTTACATTACGTACTGCGACTGATGGCCAACGGACACTGTTGAGTCTCGAGGTTTATTTTGTAAGAGACAGCAGGGTGTGTTGTGTATAATGTAGTAGTACTGTTTCAGTTGAAAACTTATTATTTTTCTTCTTGGAACGGTCTTTGTAGAAGAAGTCATGCAAAAAATGAGCACTCTTGTCTCAAAGTTAATGTCAAATTGTTCATTAAAATAAAAGCTACATACTTTGATAGTTATAAGACTTTAAACATCTTTAGCGCTATCTAGCAAGTTCGAAAATGAAGTCCTCACTCAATTGACTGCACGGTTGTTGAAGCGGCTGGGCAACTGGCTGTGGTGCAACATGTCGCGGGTTTGATTCCCGCATGGAACAACGCTTTGTGTATCCACAAATTGGCTTGTGTGGCTTCTGTATGTGAATTTGTATGTTTGTAAACACATCCACGAACCGGGAGAAAATCCTAGTGTAGGGAAACGCATTAAAAATATATTACCGTTAACCATTTTTACTAATATCTTTCACACATAGTTAAGCGAACGACTAATTTATAGTATTTGTTGTGGAATTTTAAGACGAACGCGCCGCCATCGTGTCGTTGATAGATGCATTTGCATCCCACTGTCTTGATTAATTGTTCTGAGGGGAACAATCTGATTTGAATAATAAAATGCACTTAGCGCTAACGAGACTCGTGGTGAAGTAATTATGAAGAATAGAAATAATATACTTATTTATATACTAAAACCTCACTGCTTAAAACTTAGAAATAAAGTAATTTTGTTCTGTTAACATTTAAAAAAAAATAACATTTTTTTTCTATTTAACAAAAGATGTTAAAATTATTAATAAAAAAAACTTTGATTCTAAGTGAAAGCGAAAGATAATGAGGTGTGAAAATGTACAAACAATGTTCTAATTAAACGCGAACCAACAAAATTAAAAGCATTTCATACTTATAAAAGAATTTCCTCGCAACACGTTGATATTCCACAGGTATTCCAGTAGCGGGGCAAAACAGAAAATATCAGAATGTTTATTATTCATTCACCGGCAAGATAATCAAAGGAGTCAATCAGTGGTGTGTAGCCGTCATTGAAGCATGCCCGCGGGGAAACAAACGAATTGATTAATCGCCCAGGGTCGAATACGTAATCAGAGCGGATTTGTGCTTCTGCACCGATGGCGGTTCAGGGGCCTTGATTGAAATAGCTTCTTGGGTATTTAGATTTTGATAGTTGTGTTCAAGTTTATGATAGGAGTTGGTAATTTGTCTCTAGTGGATCTAGTTTGCTAATTAGTCTGCTACCAAGTATCAAGTGGGCGGTTTTGATGGGTCGATTGAAATACCTTTCGGTTTATGTCTGAATAAATGCGTGAATAATAGCGTAGATTAGATAAACTTAGGAATTTTCCACTAAATATTTGGGTGAACTGTATAAATAGGTGTTTCTTAATAAGAACCTGAACTCTTTCGTAGGGCTGCTTGTTGTAGATCATACTTAAGTATATATATCTGAATTTTATTCATATATTATTAAGATAAGGTATCTTCTGCTTCGTTGGGTTAAACCCAATAAAAAGATACATAGGTACAATAGCGAAATGAAAAGTTCATTTCGCTTGAAGATAAAGAGTTCACTCGAACAAGATCTCCTCAAGTATTACCTATAACCCTATTTTCGTTAGATCTGTTTGATCAAACCTTTTGTTCAATAAAAATGGCCTCCAAAGTTAACCTCAGCGCTGTTCTGAGACCTTTTAAATTGCCTCGAGGGTTCTAGAAAAGTCTTTGACTGGAGGTCAGAATCTATTTTTTTTACATTTTGTCTCTAGGCAATTGTCTGACAACCTTTATTCTTGACATAATGAGGGAGTTATACTTTGTAGATTAAGAATACAAAGATGGTTCAATGAATATTCATGTTCTGTAGTTTTAGAGGCTATTTCGGTTTCGAATTATTATCATATTCTTTTGTTGAAGATTAAATATATTGAAATTGGTTATTAGGTTGCTTCTTAAGTAGACTGTCTTAAAAACATCTGTTTTTCATTTCGTTTTTAGTATGATTATTATTCTTTATAGGTAAATGTATATTCTAAACTGATGAAGTATGTTAAGTATGAATAAAATAATTGGTATCTTCTTAGTTAATATCAATTGTTTTAAAGTATTTTCATAAAATTAGGATTAAATACAAAATCAAATAACATATAACATGACACACACACACAGATAGCTAGCTTCAAGCTTCACCTTTATTCTGGATTCAAAATAACATGGTAATATTAATATGATGTTGGTAGCACACAGATTGGCCGTTATGTTGGCACTGTTGTGAGCCACATACTGTGATAACGTGGTTACCAAACAGCAGTGGTAACAGGTTGCTGTCTCTACCACAATTCTATATCACACACACATGATAGGGGTTGGTTTTACATATTTTAATAGTCCTATCTGTTTGATCTATTTAATAGTCCAATTCGCAGCAACTGCTTTCTGAACACAATTAGCTATGATTTAAGAATACCCGAAATCTACAAATTGCGTATGGGTTTTATCAAAATTAGAAACTAAAATTCTCTCTCTGTTTTTAATTAATTCTCCAGCAAAATGAAAAACAAAACAGATAGAAAACATCTTAGAAATATCAACGAACTACGCAACAAAACTCTTTCACAAAGTTTAAAAGGAATGCAATTCTTTCTTTCAGTAAGGCTAGACTCAATCGTAGAGATGTCAGGCGACCGGTACTGATAATCTAGACTCGGTTCCAGTACTGATTACTGAGTGAATCGGTCGCGGGGCCCGAGGCCCGGGGCCTGCGGGCGGGTGGGGCCCGTCCTACAAACACGGATTGAGATGACTGGGCCTGACGCTCGCAGCGTTCATGCGTGGTACAAGTTGTGAGAGTATGACGGACAGTGAAATGTAGGTTAGTGGTGAATTGGGTTTCTCTGAGAAGTGGTAGTGCAGTAAAGAGACTAGAAAATAGTAAACGTGGGACTGTTTGATAGGCCACTAAGTGATGTAAGACGTTGTTTTATGAGGAAGATGAAAGTAGACTGCTTTAATAAAGCATTTTAATTTTTTTAAGTTACTGAGTCTAACAGTCCATGTATCGTACATTGTATTTTCAATTTACTTGTCTTAACATAAAACTACCAAACAAATTTTAAGATTGTTAAAACAATTCAATATATCATATTACCATTTCAAGTAAAGCTGTTAAGCGTATCATAAGTTTTGCAATTTATCATATAATAACATTAAGTTATCGCTAAACTATTGGTTTGTTTTGACTTGTCCCAAGTTATAATCTTCGATCGTACAGTCACGTGACTGTACCACGTGACCGTTCCGGCCTGAGCAAGTTTGCTATTTGCTTACAAGGAGCGTCTCCAAACATACGTCAGTAATTTATTTACTTGCTTGCTGGTCTTGTGACTAGCTGCGACTGTATTAACTGTATCTGTATATTTTATTCAATTTATAAGAGACAAAATTTATTTTAAAGAGTTGGTGAACATTTTGCTAATCTTGGAGTATTAGTGAGATAGTACCTACACTGAAAAGACATTGTATATTTTGTAAAAACGAGTAGTTCTTCCAAGAAGTGGAGCGAGATGCGATTTAAGGAGTATTTAAAAAAAAAAACAACTGGAGCAAACTTATATTAAAGTTTCTTATGCTGATAGCATTACTTGTGGATTTTGGAAATCAATTATCACACTCAAACGTTTTAAATCTCTTCAATAATATTCTTAGGAAAGTCACCGCTTATCACTTGCACCACGAAGCGGAGCGGTCTGCGCTCACTTGAGACGGGCTTGATTATGTCGGGTCACGTGCGCCCGGATCACTGTGTGCGCTGATTATTATTACTATTTTTATATACATACTCTATCTACATCTCGGTAAAGATCCAACAGATATCGGTTTGCAAAATCGAACCTCAAACCCTACAATTATTTAAGCATAACAACAACATGTAGGTGGAAATCCAGATACTTTTAGTCTGGTAACTAAAAATAGAACTTATTGTCAAAAAATAGTTTGTTTTGTCTATCTTAACAACGTTAAATGTGAGGTAATAAATGTATTTATAGTAGACTCAAGGACACGCCCACTAAACTATCGCCTATTATTATTTATTAGAATGTATCTGTCCTTTTTCTTCGTTATTTTTCTTTTACGACTGTGCTTGGCTTGGTATACGAGCCCCACGAGACATGGTCTTCTCGCGACCATACTCAGAATGCGGTGGGATGTAGAAATTAATAAGAAATACGAAGTAAATATAAGAGTAGTTAAGCTTAGGGCGCCCGCTTCTCATGTACGAGGGTCGAAACCTGGGTAGTACCAATGTGAAAGTTTTTCGATTTATACGATTTTCTAAGGTAAGCAGAAAAAATATTTTGAGGAAATGAAGACTAATAATTTCTAACAATAAGTTCTAAATGGTTAATCCGCCTTGGTAAGCGTGGTTCTCCGACTCTGAAGAGGTCATTACTCAGCAGTGGACACTTTACGCTGATGGTGTTATAATGTGACGGGTGTATATGTGTGTTTTACTGAAAAAATATTATCTTAAATGATATTATGACCATTATCTGCGAACTTAAAAGTAACTGTTGACGGTATTATATAAAATTTCACTGCAATTCCTTGGGTTCACTTTGACATTGTTACTTTCAGTAGTTTTCGATTTCAAACAGAAAAGCAGTATTCAATAGTTCACACCACTAACAAAAACAACAGACCTCTCGCCTAGATATGCCAAAAATCATAAGTTATTCTTTCTGAAATAGAACAAGACGCCATGCAAGGTACCCATGTCAACGGTTAGAAGGGTCAAGTTCTATCGGGATGCTGGTACCAGCTCGAATATTGATTCAATTGTTCGGAAAGACTTGATTGATTATATTATTAATCTAATTGGATTCCAATTCAATGGATTCAGTGTTGGCATTTGTTTTATGTTTGATATTTCTGACGTCAGACGTGGTTTGTCTCGGAGCTATGTGAATTTTCATCTTGCTATTGTTTTGATCAGCCCTTGTTATGTTCTGTGTTAATACAATGTAAGTATTTTGTGATGAAGAAATTTTAGCATTGGAATTACAGTTCAGAAGAACTTTTGTAGGTTAGTTTAAGTTTTGGATGTTAAGATTCAGACTAAGAAAGAGGTTTTGTTTATCCAGATTCTATAAGCATGAACAAATCTAAAGTTAGGTTCTTACTTGGCGCATATAATTATGAGGTATTTTTAGAGTTCTAAAAATTTTGAAAATGTATACGGAATTATGAGGAAGTGCTACAAATATCTAGAGATTGATATCAATGATTTTTTTGAAATTGAATGTCATTGCAGTTTAGCAGTGATCACAAAATCAAAATCAAATTTAGATTTGTCACTCCAAAATATTGTGATACAAATTGCGGTGACCCGTGCGGCAGAATTGCAATACCATAAAAAGATAACTATTACAACAATAAATAATAAGTAGGTATACATTTAAATAGACGTAGAAATAGCTCTGTGGACCAGTGATGATGATAACCATTGAAGTTTGGTCACGAATCACATACTACTACTATACCGAATACAATATACAGTAAACATCTTGTTATGCAGATTGCTAATAAGATAAGGCATGCCGTATGTGCTTCAACTGCCAAAGTACTCCAGTACATGCAGTAGCTATGCATCGTGGCGGCTCCAGTGTTGATATAATTACAACCTGTATCAAATTTGGCATGGCAGCACATTATAATGTCTAGTTCAACATTTATGTGAGTTGATGTGACACAGAATAAAAAATATATTGGTTTTTGTTATATTGATTTTGTTAGCAGAGTATGACAGTCTCATGCTTTGAAGGTTGGACCCTTCAAAGCATGAGACTCAGTCTAAAAATGGAATGAAAATAAGGCATGTATTTTTTTTATTCCGGGGATAAATCTCATTTTATGAAAATATTTTTGGAGACAACCCGATACCACATCAATACGTGCCCAACCCTATCGTTCCAAAATTTCAATACATGAAACCAGGGCTTCGCAAACATGTCGATGTCAGTATGCCACGGTCCTGGTAACCCTGCGACCGCGGTACAAATATTCACCTGGCATTCAGCGTAGGCTTTGTAACGTCAAATAGTTGGGTCCGGCGTACGTATTAATCCTACGGATAAACCGATGGAATTTAACCCACCGCCTACGAACAATCGATAGTGTTTGAGGGTTAAAATATATCTTTGTGGTCAAAAAGTATTCATTGTTTTGCTGCTTTCAAAGGGATGGTGAGAATTGATCTGTTTGCTTGGCACGGAGTTCAATGGACGTCTATAATTTTTGATGCTCATAGTGAAAGAATTTCAGAGCCATATTTAGATTTTAGTGAAGCATAGTACGGTCACTAATTGTAAGATGATCGAGTCGGAGAAAAATTTTGTTGGATAGTTTTTTAAAATTTAATAAATTAAACAATGAGCTTGATATATTGAGTGTAATAAATTATTGTTTTAAAAAGTCTACTCTCTTCGTTAGAGAATAATAAAATCAATACTTATTTAATAATATTTAGATCGCTTATCAAAACTAAATGTAAATAGCCTAAAGGTAAGCGCATATTCCAAGCTGATCAGTTTTAGTATTATTCATTTAACCTCAATAGCAGGAAAGTGGCTAATTGGATACACCAAAGTTGAGTTTGAACTTATGGATTAATTTTGAGCCTACACCAGACAATTAACTCTCAAACTTTGACCTAGAAATTCCATATTGTTCGTAACGTAATTTAATATTGGATAATAATGTTAAACATGGATTCACGTCGAGCTAAAAGGTATAGGCAGGAGCTTTTGTTCGCGTATAATATACAGTTTAGAACAGGTATAAAGTTATATGGCCTTATAATACGTAAGTCTAGATTTCATGCTATTTCGAGACGTTTAGAATATAAAGCGTGAAAGAGCTACGCTTTGGCATGAATGAACCAGCTTCATCGACGTGAAATAACGCGTGCGTTATATCTCGTTGAGTGAGGTAGATTACCGGAGAAACAGTCCTTTAGCTCCCCTTTCTTAATTCCCCAAACTGCATGTTCAAATCCGTAACATGCCCCAAAATGGCGGTAACAGACTTGTTATTTCCCTGGCAGTACAGTTTGCTTGCCATCCGGTGACCACATTGATTGTATGCTGCCCTATGCCATAAAAAAATAAGTGACTTTGTAACGTAGAATGTTAAAAATAATTTTATTTTGACCCTGTAATATAAGTTTTAGCCACGATATATGTATTCAAGACTTAATCGCCTAATACATAACTGAAAAAAAAACATAAGAAAGAAAGAAAACAAGAGACAGGTAGCGAAAGGAATAAAAAAAGTTATTAAAAATGACATTGTTTACGAAGCTGAGCGCGTTCCAAATAAAAGTTTATGGGAGACGGAAAAATAAAAATTGTGTGAAGGATTATAACCCCATTACTCAAATGAAATGCTAATTCCATTGTTGTTCCGCCCTTTTATTTTTCTAATTCATTTTGTTTTTAATTTTATTTCATTCATTTTGTTTTACATTTACAATTATGTAGGTATATACGGTGTGTGTAGAGTAATTCTTGATAGGATTAAAAAATAGCACTACGGCCAGGCAAATTTGTAAAAGTTTTTTGGGTATTCGTAATACTTTTATGTCATAAATCTCGGCCATTTTCTTTTAAAATGGCAATATTAGCTTTGGCGAAATGCTAAAATGTTATGTGTTGCCTTCAGAAAACTTTCTCATTATAACAATGGGATCTCTGCAAATATACATATGCAGGTACAATTGTAGACACAAAAAACAAAAAGTATTGAGTTGTATTGATTAATTATTCCCAAACTCTTTTCATTATGTGGAGATGTTAGCACAGGTATTGGTTACCTTTTCTAACAAAACACGGATGGATATAGTTCGTTGCGGGTTATACACCATATTGAAAATTGTCAGTTGAATTCATGCAGTAATCCTCAGTACACACGATGGAGCAGGAACGACACGTGTCAGATTAATTTAATATTTCAACAGGTAACTAAAACGGATAACAAGATATATCCACTGACAGACAGACAGCAGCGTGGGCTCAGTAATTGGATCCCGTTACACCCGTTACAGAGTCCAAAAATAAAAGATTCGTGAAATTGTACAATAAATCCTATCAAAATCTCAACAGGATTATACTAAGTTGTAGTGAGTGTTCAGCTTTTTATTTCAAAAGTAAGATTAATTTCTTTCTTGAATTTTGTCTGTCTTGTGTTTTATTGCATCGACCACATTCTCACTGCATCACCCATTTCAATAAACAAATCGACCAATACCAACGTGTTAATTGTTGACAGAATTATTAAAAATTTTAGAATGTTGATGTTATAATTTACTTTTAAGATTTATCAACGCTAACGGTCTTTTCTCAAAATTACAGAAATTTCATATGTAATTTAAATGTGTTATGAAAAGAAAGGGGATCCAAGACTTTTGACGATTACTACAGAGCAAAATATCGCGCAAGCCTCAAAGAAATGAGAAAAAAAAATATAAGTTTATTCGATTGAAGTAAATGTATTTTATAACTATTACGCCTTAGAGAACGTGTAGTACAGGAGCAAATATCAGCTCATAGCTCCAAAATAACAGTACACTATTACAATGCAAATTAGCACAAAATCATTAGCTATCGACGTCTCATAGTCTAAATAACAAGCATACCGAATTTAACGAGGACACAAAGGCGAAAGTGGAAATTCCTAATTCAATATACGGAATTCAATACAAGAAATTCCTGCAGGGTAACAAGAGGCAGGAGTTAATTTTAGACGGTTCATTACGAGTTTGGCAACACCGCAAATTTTATACATGTGTATTATGAGTACACACATCAAAGTGCTTAAGGCAAAATGCTAAATACTCTAACTGTGATTTTGATTCGTATTTTAAAACCAAAACATGACAACAAAGTTAGAAACACTTCAATGTTACATTGTTCAAATTAATTTTTACAGTCAACTTTTAAACATTTTGAATCAAAACGTACTTAGATAATTGATTGATAAATACAATAACAATTTTCCCACACCCCCACCCCAAAACACAAACAATCCATAACACTAACGACGCCATTACAATATCATAACAATACCAAATAACAGTTACCGCAGGAACAGTTCTTAATAACAGGCATATCAATAACAGTTACATCCTATCACTGGCTGTAACCGAATTTATTTGTCAGTACAACGGGACATGTGCCTGTTTCTAATCTATGGTATGTAGTCATTCATTGTGGCTTCCTAAAGCATATGAGTTTTAATTAAACCGGTGTTTGAGTATCGAAGGCTTTGTTCGTTGATGTTAATGATGGGGGGTTATGTGTATAGGAGTTCAAGAGAGGGGGTAAAGTAACGTACTGTCTTGTGTATGTCGGTGCTGTGCGGTGCAGTGTTATTAGGGGTGTCAAGTGTTAATACGTTTGTATTGAAATGAAAGTGGGATAATTAATGGATTAGAAGTGATATGTATATTAGATGTTTGTGTTGGTATTTGATTCATGAAATTTATTGAATCAAAGACGGTTCTGTTGGCTATAGAATATTTTTCTGCACTTGAATGCGTTGAAATTAATTTTTGTGAATTCAGTTTTGTGGTGATCTGTAAGAAGTGTGTTTTGTAGGTGCAATTTTAAACTGTATAACAAAAAAAAAAAAACATTTTATATCTTAAAGACCTAGAAGATCACACACCGAAATATATTTTCTATGAACAGTAATTTCGAAAAAAAAAGTCGCCAATATGCATACGATCCAAATTTACACAAAACGACGGCAGTAAAAATTGCAAGTAAATCGTATAATTACAGAACATCAAAATATGTTGAGATCAAAGGCTGACTGGAGGTAACTGAACGCCTTCAACTTGACTCTAAGGACGAAATTAGATGGAGATAGTAATAGGAAATACGATCTCCTGAAATTACGAATATAATTTATTTCGAGACTTTTGCTTTATAATTTTTTTTATATGTTAATTTTTTATTGTGTTGTTACTATGCAAGGTTACCTAAATAATCTAAAAATTAAAAAATGATTGGTTCATAGTATTTATCAGGCCTTAGGTTTTAAGTTGATATTACGATCAGGTATATTTTTTTTTATTTCGTGAATCCCTCATTCAATAAATGACGTTGATCTAGGTACCTAGTAAAAAACGAAACGAAACGAATTATTTAAATATAATTGAATCCAATATTTTCTTGTGGCTATACATATTAGGACCATTTACATTCTCATCAAATTCAATTGTTGACTCCAAGAAATTTTATATACCAACCTCCATAAAACAACAAACATTTCTAGTTTTCGTTTTTTCTTGCATAGTTGTATAAAGTGAATTTTTAACTTAATCATCTACATACATCAAAGACTATTTATTTTTCAGAAGGTAGAAGTAAGGTTGAAGGTTGCGAGTACGCTTTCTGTCATCCTATTGTCATTGATATGTCATATCAATCTTGATTAGTCTGAAACAATAGATGTAACTGTGGATTGAACATTATTAGTTGTCAGGCTAACACCTGTAGACACACATACTTACATACACATTATATATGTCAGTGTGATGTACATCAATGTTATTAGATTACAATCACATTTGAAATTCGCGTGTGCAATGTTAATTTAGAGGCATATAGGGGTTTTAGTTTTCAATGAAACTACTGATAAGCTTAGGTTTACTAAATGAGGTTTATTATAGAAAGCCTATAAAACTGATATCCAAACTGATATTATAAATAGGGAAGTAACCGGGTCTGTCTGTCTTTTCTTAACGCCTAAACTACTGAACCTATTTGTGGGAAATTTGGTACAGACATAGTTTGGAATTCGAGAGAGGACATAGGATAGTTTTTAAACCAAAATCAGCAGTAGGAAGTCACTATTCCAAGCAATCAAAGTCGCGGGCAAAAGCTTAAATAAATGAAATGTATAATGGGTGTGTTTACAAATACACAATACGCGTCACACTAAGACAAGAATTTGTGGATTACACAAGGATTAGTTCTGTGACACGTTACTCGGCAGCGTGTGACACCAGCCACAGTATCAAAAGTATTACATATTATAAAGTAGTGTGTTAGGTATGCATACTTATGGATTTTTGTTGCATTTCCATTTAGATAGTAAGTGGCATTATTTTGTTGTATTTATGACCAAATAAATATAGTAACATAGTGCCTGTAACGTGTGTGTTAGGTCTTATTTTCTTTTTTTTTGTTAAATATAAAAATCAACGCGCTAAACGAAATATTGATTACATTTACACACACAAATTGTTATTTCATTCTTTCTTTCTGAACTCCATTTATTACAACTTCAATTATAGGGAAAAAAAAACAATAACCAAAAACAAAAAAAAAAAACGGAAAAACAGTAAAATAAAACTCTTTGAAAAAACCAAAAAAAAAAAATACCACATATCTCATTCGCATAATGGAATATCAGGGAGAGAAGAAAATCAGTAAGTTAACAAAAGCCAGCTAACTGAGGCAAGTAAGGCAGAATAACAAAACTTGATAAGAAAAATATGATTCTCCCTACATAAAACAACTAGCAGTATTATCCTTGAACAGGAGATCGTTACACACGTGCGAGTAATTAGTAAAAAATACAAGAAATGCCAACGAAAATGAGATCCTTTGACAAAGACATGATATGGTTCAAGGAAGTGTCTTTTACGCATTGCTGGATACTGTTCTGTATGTGACAATGTACTATATAAGTTGTTATTGTATACGTACATATGTAGAATGTACGTCGAGCGTACGTTATTAGATGAAATTGTCGGTTTTAAGTACCAATATGACCTTGGATTTGATTTTAGTGTCTCGTTTATTTTGTTTTGTATTCAGGTTTTTTTTTATTTGATGCGACGGCTTTATGGCCGTTGTGATACTTGATTGTGGTCACCCGTAACACCGGAGGAACCGAGAAATGGCCTTAGGAATGGAGAGATATGAGAGGAGTGGAAGGTTTGGTCCTTCAGAACCTCACTTACAAGGCGAAACACAACGCTTTGGTCGTGGCACGCTGATTTTCAAGCCCCCATTTGTGTCGAGGAATAAACTCATCTACATTTATTTTTTTATTTAAAGTCTTTATTGTTTTGAAAACATATAGAAGATATAGTTTAATTTATATATTAGGCGTCAAAGATTTAGTTCCAACACCCTGAACAGTAGCTTACTGCAAAGATTGGGATCACCAGGGATAGGGATCGAATAATATCATTTTGAATTGATAAAATATCTTCAAATCAATACGAGTATAAAATAAGTTTAGTGTAGAGTAAATAAATCACCATTTTCGTACCGTTTTCCCAAAAAAAAACATGTCCAGTAAATAGTGCAACGTCAACAAAAAAGCCAGCATTTTATAAAATGTTCATCATTTTTTTTATTGAAAGTGTAATACGATGTGTCGTTAAAACACGACGGTTTGAATAAAATAAGGTTGTGAAGTTTTGCCATTAGAAAATGTCGCCTCGTGAAATTCACACGTATATTTAAATTAAATGTGTAAAACTGAGAGCTTGGTTAGGTAACTGACAGGCGGAGCGATTTTTACATTTTATGTTAAGTTATTAAAATGTTGAGGTTTTATGTTTGTTCAAGTAATTTAATTATCTCAATTTATTTTTAACCTAGTAGTACAAAAATATTTTGTTTCAATATAAAAATATTTACTTAATCATAAATGTCTAGAAAGTAATAGAGATAATTGTATCGTCGACAAATCATAACGAGAAATTTATATAAACATAATTAGGTGGCTAATAAAACACCGATGATATCAACTTGAAACTCCGCATCCGTACTCGCTACTTCTCGCACACACGTCTTACCCATAATCACACACCAGTAAATCAACACTGCACGTGAGTTGCGAGAAATTCGGGCGCTACTTAATTAGAATGCAGCTCGCTATTTTAACTCCATACACTTGGAATAAAATAAGTTTTTTACTTTACATCTCCCGTGGAAAGAAGGTGGAAATGTTTTGTTCTTTGTAAAATAAAAACGTTCTTCAAGCGGTTCATTTCAACTAGGTTCCTCTTGTTTTTGTTGCAGGTGTTGTGTTGTTATGATAACCTGTTCCGTTTAGTCCGAGTCTCTTTAGTCTTTGTATCTGAATTACAAGCTTTTGCACTGCAATTTTATTTCGAAACAAACGTGAACAAGACTGCTTTGTGGAGTTTATCGTTTGAGATACTGCAGTTTTACATTTAAGGTTTACTGGTACGGATGATATTTAGGTAAATGTTGCTTCTACTATAATGTGTTTTATTTTAAGTCAGTAGTAGTACATTAGTAATTGTAATTTAAAATTGATTAGGAACTCGTTTAGAAATCATGTTCGATTACAATAGAGTAATAATTAAAACTTATCAGATTAAAAATAAACAATGGTACTTAGAAATGGAATTAAATAGGCTGGTAATCTTTCCAAAGCTAGTTTTTAATTATTTACTTGCTTTTGTACGCGACTTCGTTCGCGTGAAATAGTGACTTTCTGCTGATTTTTCGTATAAATACTATCCTATGTCCTTTCTCGAGTTACAAACTATGTCTGCACCAAATTTCACAGAAATCGGTTCAGTAGTTTAGGCGTGAAGAAAAGTTCGTACGTTCAAAGACTTACTCACGTAACCGTTGTCGAGAACTTGACTAGTTTCAAGCTACGCTAGGGGCTCATATTAAGAGAAGCATTGCGCGACGTTCGCCTCGTCAAACAGCCGTTAAATATTTCTACGTTATATCTACGTTTAGAATTGGTCACGAAACTTTTAAATCGAAAATAGTTAACCATTTTTTATCAAGATTAACCTTCAATAAAGGTCTTTATCTAGTCGCTAATAATGAAAAACATGTTTGTTCAAAAACCCCTTTTAGTTAACGGATTGATAGATACGATAGTCTATCGCGCTCTTTCTGAACACCTGAGCACTGTAATTAATGTGCCCTCCGACATTTATTGATGGCGGGTGGAAAGTTACCCCTGCCTTGAGCTATGAGTTATCAAATAAGGGTAAATAGAGGTACGAATGGGTTTAAATGATAATGGCGCGGTTCGGCTTAGAGAGATGTACAGGACAACTTGTAAACTATGCAACGACTTGCTCGATAGTCATTGATGGGTTATCAATGTGTGTTGTAAAACTATTTATTACCGATATATCATATTACGATATGATATAATCTATACTAATATTACAAAGAGGTAAAATTTGTAAGTTTGTATGTTTGTAAGTCTGTAAGTTTGTATGTAGGGGGTAATTTTTAGAAGTACTGGTCCGATGCCCAAAATTCTTTTACTTATTAATAACTTCAATGTTCCCGAGTGCTATATATGGGCTATAAAACATTGAACTACAATCAAATGGAGCCGAGCAGCGAGTGAATCTGCGCAGGAGTAGCTATCACGGTAGGATTCATTTTCAACTACTTCATCATAATTTTTGTTTGATATAAAGGCTTCATGCTTAAAAGTTCCTTTAAAGTCACAATTGACGAGAAATGCAAAATTTTTATTATGACTCATATTATTTTCCCAAACAGACTTTTTTGATATTAGGTTATATCAACACCATCATGAAATTGTACTTTCTTCTCACTTTCTTGTCATGTCTAAGCTAAGACTATGTTTGGTGTGCTAAAATAGTAAATACACATTGAAATCTGACTGTAATGAAGATAACATACAACATCTGCCATTCAAGTTAAAGTACATATTAAAACATAAGAGGCCTACTTTAGGATAGAGGCCTTCTCAATCTTGAAATCCATCACAATTTGACATTTCCAAACAAGTGACGTGTGATTATGAGTCTATCTTATCATCTATAAAATTTATAGGGCACTGTAAAACCTTAGGCTTATTGTTGTTTCAAGTTTAATAAACATTATTTGAATATGTTTGCGTGTTTATTTGTACATGTTACTGTATGTGAGTCGTAAACTGTAGCGATTGTTAAGAAACATGTTCGCATTGTTGTAACTATGTGATTAGAGATATTATCCAGCAATGAGATGGTGGCTTAAAGATTACAATTAGAGAAAGAGGAGTAAACTTAACTACTAATGATCTGGTAGGTAATTTGGATAAGTCGAAAGTTTTAATGATATTTTGCCAATACATTGGCGATTTCCAAAGTCAAGTTAAAATATTTGAAACGTCAACATAGAATAATTGTCAGTCTCTTTGTCTGTGAAGTTTAAGATCCAAAGGAGCGGACGGATTACCTGATGGTAAGCAATCAGCGCCGCCCATGGATACCCGCAACAACAGAGGAGTTACAAGTGCGTTGCTGACCGTTTTGGGTTTAGGGATTGGGGACAGGAAGTATTAGGCCTCCAGTAACCTCACTCACTGGCGAAACACAACACTGTGATTGTTTCACGGTTTTCTGAGAGGCCGTGGTATCTTCCGTGCGAGCTGATTTATTTGTGGCGAAGCATGGCTCTCCCACACTTAATGAAGCAGATCTTCAAGATTTTGTTGCTTCCAAATTTCAAAAAACCAAAATGGAACACCTAACAAGCATCAGTTTCAAACACACCTAAAGATAAAATTAATCTTATGAACCCAAAACCATTTGAGGTCTTTATAACTATTATCAGATAGTTATTTTAAAACTTCAAGTAATTGACAGTAGAGTTAAATCCGTGGCGTCGTTTAGCCCAGCAAACAGCTCAGTGGAATAATAATGGTGGCTCGTTAGCTGAATTAAGACGGTATTCGGTGGAGACATGTTTAATAAGCTTACTGCTCTCCTGAGATGTGTGGATTTGAAACGAGCGTGTTCTTAGAGTCTTGTTAGAGAAAATTCTTCGCTGTTTTTTTCTTAAGTTTTGTAAGGTGTAAATTGGATGATTTTTTCGTGTTTTTTATTTATTTATTTTATGGTGAATTAGTTGGGTAATATTTTATTATTTTGAATTTGGAATAGAAACAATTTGAATGGTCATAAGAGAAATGTGTTTATAATAAGACTACATTAACAAAACAATAGATATAACTAAATGATGTGGCTACTTTGGTAAGAACACAATTGTCAAAATAAATATGTCCGAGGTTGCAGAAAAGTATTCAGATAAACATAGTTTAACTATAGGAAAAAATAACTTTTATTTCTTAAATATCTAGTACCTATTTTTTATGAACTCACTAATCGCTTAAATGTATTTTTTTTATTTTAATAACCTGTCGTCATTCCTTTGGTAAGAAATACCAAAACAACTGCACTACTCAAATAAACAAAAAAAACATCCACATAAATCACATTTCAACTTCGACGCCGAAAAAGGAAACAAAACTTCAGGCCCACATTTCAGTTTCAGCCACGAACCACGACAGTTGTTACACTCCCAGAATTTGCGTAATTCTTCGTTCATACTCCTGAAAGTTTACAATAGACATCTTACAGGCTGAAACTGTAACTACATTACAATGTTACAGCACTTTCTATGTTACAAATAAGATTTGTGCTTGTTATAACTTTCAGAGTTATTATTTTGTTTTATTTATGTATTCTTGTTGTTTTCAGCTTTGATATGGTGAATAGCTCTTGTTTTCAGAAAGTTTCAGGCTGTATTTTTTAATAATGAATTTTTTTTTAATAATGATTGCTGGGCAACTGGCTGCCGTGCAACGTGTCGCGGGTTCGATTCCCGCACGGAACAACACTTTGTGTGATCCACAAATTATTGTTTCGGGTCTGGGTGTGATGTGTATATAAAATTGAATGTTGGTAAATGCACCCACGACACAGGAGAAAATACTAGTGCGGGGAAACGTACTTTAAAAAAAATGTTTACTTGTTTGTATGTTGTGATTAAAAAAGTTGGATGTTAGAGGTATTTCTCTATGTTTATCAGCTATATTGAAACATTAACTGATGACGTAGCCTACATTTTTCACCAACCTACGGAATTAGAATACGAACCAACGCTTTTAAAATGTAATCTAATAAAAACATTGTTTTGAAATTCACTAAGATAGATTACCATTACCAAAATAGAATAAAACTTACAAATTATCATTATCATCATCATCTTCTAGGATTCCCTAGTAGATGATTGATTTGTTGTTAGCTTCTTTACTTGTGTCAATTAAAAACATCTCTAATTCATCAAACCACAAGCGCACGGCGTTTGAGCACCTATTGTTCTCCTAATGTGTCTCGGATGACCACGATTAAAAGGTTAATCCTATATATGTAATTTGACTGACTGCATTTGACGCAGTGGTTGACGCAGTGCACGACTCTTTCTGTGACCAAAAAATTTATTTTAAAAGGTTAAACAATATTACAATGTTTTCTGCTCGAATTTGTTAAATTGTCAAAATCAGTTACTCTAATATTACTTTCATTAATAACAATATATCATTGTGTCGATATTAATGTCTTCGATTGTACCGACAATTCCCCGTAGGTACACGTACAATCAGGTACATACAGTAGGTACTACTACTGAGCCGCTCTCAATCCACTAATGGTCGTCTGTCTGTCGGTTGTTGAATACTGCTCCCTTTTGTGAAGCCAGCGGACTTCTAACTTGTATTGCATATTTGAGATTTAGAATGAAGCGTGGGAGACCCAAGGTGCACGAATGGGCAGGGTTGACAGGAAAAAAACAACGCTTGTTTTTTCACCGTGTGAGTGAAACAGCCGATGGCTCAATCACACCTATCCCCCAAATCTCTAACACTTTACGAAAGGCCAGCAACGGACTTGTGAGTCCTTTGGTCTTTCGGGTTTGCATGAACAGAGCTGATTGTGTAGTTGGCCGATCTCAACCATAAATGTGGTCTAATTGTGTACTTTACTTAAACATAGTGATAAAACAGAATGGATATATATGCATAGTGTAGGCAATTTTGTTACATGCAAAGTAAAGGAAAAGGAGAAAAAACAAGTTTAAGAACTTTTTGTAAGGAACAGACACCAAATTTGGCATTAAATTTCATTTTGTGTTTCAGGACCAGATCTTTATATTTGTTATAAATATGAATAAATGTCTAAATTTTCATATCAGGGAGTTATTATTCACACACAATTAGACATTTACAGTAAATATCACTTCTTCAAAAGAGGTACACAAAAAGCTTTGTTTCAACCACTCCTTAAATATACTTTGTGTAATGTACCGAAAGACCAAAAAAAGTTAAAATAAACTATACGAAGTAAGCGTACCATTTATAATACCAGGTACGTTTCCAAACGACAATGTTGCGGGCCCCGGTTTTGTTAAAAAAACGAACCTAAATGTTATTGAGATGTCCGCAGCCGCAAGTTTCTTTGTTGCCAGAATTATGAAAGAATTCTTTTATTTTCACTAAAATAATGAAAATTTTCTTTTATACAACGGCTGCTGAAGCTTTTCGTGTTGTTCCGACTGTAAATTTTAAAACATGTTTTATAATAAAAGTGTATTATTTTAGTATTTGACTGGTCGATCAATGTGGCTATTTTACTGTCGTGTTGAAATGTATAACTAGACTTTTCATACTATCTTAATATAAAACTGTATTTTTGCCCTATTCTGCGAATATAATATACTTAGACTACATTTTTCAAAAGAAGCAAAACTTATCTGATTTATTTGTGGAAGTGTACGGTTGGGTGTCACACTCCGCGACACTGTTTACATAACTAACTAGCAACTATAATCTTCAAAACCGACTATGGAGCGGAGCGTGTGAATGAACACCCTGGTGTAGTCTTAGAGTTTCGTTGCCACAGCAGTATTACCATAAGCACACTTCGAACAATTTCAATTAAACCAACTTGGAGGCATCAGTGTAATATATTTGCGATTACATTAGACTTGGGTCCAAGACCAACATGAGATCTCGTACTAGCACCTGACTTATGTTTGAGTTACGAAGTGGATGCGGATGTAAGCTCTTCGTTAAATTGAGATTTTATTTTTGTTGTGTGTTGATGAAATGTTAAGGAAGCAATTTAAATATTTGCGCGACAAACATTAAAGTCACTTTGAATTATGTGTGCTTTGTAAAGAGCATTACTGCGATGTGTGCTGTTGTCAATCCTACTTAAACTTTTATTTATATTCCCGCTGCCTTTATGAAATAATACTTCTTCTTTTTTTCTCATTTAACGTAGAATGAGTTTATGAAAGGTAACTTGGACTACATTTATTTTTATTTGCCTTTCAATCTCAGAAATACTGAAGTTAAAATATACTTTTGTATTTCTGAGATTACTAACTGTTTTCGTCCACGACGAATTCCATCAAAAATGAGTTGAGCGTCAGTCAGAAGTTTCAAAGCGAAGTGGAGTCGTGTGACAGCATTCTGGCATTTCACAACTTTGTAAAGCTGACTTCAGAGCGCATTCCTACTAGGAAGTCGTAATTAAGTCCAACACTGGCATCCCGCCATAAGGAAGGAGAAATATTATCGTTATTCAACAAATTGTATTTAAAAACAAGCTATGTTTATTAGGAAAATATTTAAAATATATACAATTGATATTCAAAATACACACATAGGTACAATTATTTTGATTGAAATTAATTTTTAATTAAACACTCTTTCTTATTTAAATAGCCGTTTTCCAATAGAGAATTATCATTCAAGTGACTAACAGTCTCAGATAAAAAAATATTGACTTTCTCAAAATATTTTATATCGTAGTTTTCGAAACTCACATGGAGAAATTAATAAAAGCAAAGTCACTCGTCTAACAGCATGTCAAATACAACTTCAACATCTTAAATTCTACCAAAAACTATTAGAAATATGACATTAGACGTCAAATACAAGCTCCAAAAAAATTGTACATATTCTTTGATCCAGTTTGAACTAGACTTGGAAAAACTAAAGTACCAGACAATTTGGCGGGCCGAACTAGCAAAAAGTTCTAGACAAGTGCTCAGGATAAAACGGAAGGTAATAAAATGGTTCGACAGACACCAGATCTGTAACTACAGGATAACTTTTACATTGAGATCTGTTATCTTGTTTAACAAAATGATTTCTATTATTTTTATGTTTAGATTGATTTTGCTTAGCCGTCTGTGTTAATAAGTTTGTGTGGGTGCCTGAGTGAATTAATTAAGTATTGTACATGTATTTAAAATTTTTGCATCTTAAAACCAACGTATCTCTCTTATAGAATTAAAGAGCAATAAAATAACTATTATAATAAGTTTAATTGAAACAGCCCAGTAACACAGTACCTATAGCATAAAGACAAGAGTGGTTTCATTATTTTAAAAAACCTACGTGCTACATATTCATTGTTTCATAAAACAACCATAAAATTAATTCTCACTCCATTTAAATTCAAAATAAATTAACAAACAAACATTTTAATATGTTAAAACATGTGCTTTAACCCCGCCTATAAACACTTGATGTCCCATCCTAACAGTTTGAAATTCTCGACAGAGCAACTTGAATCTAAATATCCAAATTATACACGAACAAACAGCAATCTTAAACAACTCGTATTAGTAGTATACTGTTAAAAGTCAAAGGCACATAACATGTCTACTTATGGGTGTTATTAGCCAACTTCAGTCCTTTGTTCCACATTAACGGCAATAATGTCTCTTCACTACACCAAATGGGTTTATTGCTCAAATTTTATTGTTGTTTTTATTGCTGTGTAGTTCACCTGATAAGACATTACTGTATTGCGGGGACACAAGTGTTGAAAAAATTGTCTTATATATTTGATAAGATTATCTCTCATCCTGCCAAGAAAAAGAAAAACAAACGTTTCAGAATATCTTCAAAGTATCGTAGCTCATTTAAAGGGAAATCGTTTTTTTTTTGTGTCCATAATCAACATAGTAAAACCTGTGGAATTTCAACCATAAGACGGGCAAGTTCATCAAAATTCTCCAATCACACAAAAGAAATATCGCTGACAGCTCCGAAAAATCCTTGGTCCTTTGATTCGCAGTACGTTTGGTCCTTCAGGAATCTTCCTTCATTTCCACATAGATAGAGCCTCCGGTCGAATATGATTAATTCATCAGCCATACGTCAGTGTGGTGTCGAGTCAGCTTCGACTAGTAATAGGTTATTTGCCTAATAACGAGTTCACTTTCAGTCATTTTCCCTTTTATTTGAAAAGAATCAGGGTGTTCGTATGCAGTTCAAGTTTCTATAATAATAACTGTAATATGGGTTATCAATAATGTGGTATTTCTATTGTTTGGATACAATTTCTTCGTCGCTAAAGGAAAACGTGACTTCCCCATAATGTTTTCTTTCCATTATTATATTATGATGTAACGAATCCTGAAAATATTTTTCATCATAATAAATTGACTTAAAACAATTTTATTTTTATTCGTTTATTTGCTTCAAAAACATTTAGTGCCATTATTCATATTAGTCATAAAAGTCAGTGGTAATGAAGATTGATGTCGTTTTCTATAACTTTTTATATTTCTACTCTGTAAGTTATTTTCTTAACTTTTGTAATTAAATGAGTTTCGGTAAAAAAACTATTTCAAGGTCATCACTTCCCGATTTTGCAAAGTTTTGATAAACGTTCAGACTAAATGACGGGCCGGTTAGGTGCCAATTTTTTGTCAATTGAATCAGGGCCCTTCAGTCCACTTCATTGAAATATGAATTCACAGTGGGGTTAACAAGACTGCAGAATTCTCGATAGGTTTGGCATTTTTTTTTTGCATATTTTTTATACTTACCTGTACGCTTTTACTGCAATTAACCTGGTCTTTGTATCCTAAAGTATTATGCATGAGATTTTTTCCAAAATCTGTAACAAAAGAATGGTCGTTTGACAAAATATTATGGAAATATTCCGTCTTGGGTCGCTGGGAGAGTGTGTTAAACAGTTACATAACAATGTCTTAGGACCTCTAGCACGAGGACCTTTTTTGAGAATCTCTTTTTTTATCTAAAGGTGATTTTCGCCAAAAGGGTCGGTCGGTTGAGGCAAGTTTTGAGAGGGAACTCCGATCTGAAATAGAAGGCGAAATTTAAGATTTAATTTTTTGTTATGGCTCAAGTTTTATCTTTGAGCTTTTATAAGGAACAAAGATTTTTCTTTTAAGAGAGGCGGTGATTACTTCGAATAGATATTTTTAAATAGTTTTTACCTAGATATAGAATCGAAATACTTTTCCTTTCACTTATAAGTCCTTAGGAATTAGGTTAATTGTCTAATAGTTATAAAGTGAGTGGTAATAGAACTTTGATTTAGTATATTGTACAGAAAAACAAACACACCTTTTGATTTCACATACAAGTGCTCTAGCTGCAATCCCTCCCCAATAATAAAACAAAAATAAAGGAAAATGGAACAAGTACTATTATTTTTCCCATCCAGAACCGATACGTCAGAAAATATCATATCAAAAAGTTTGACGATAGTACCCGCTGCCGCTCCTCGCTCAACTCTTGAAGTCCGATCGGCGTCCAGGGTCCAATAAACTGACGATTCAATTACAAACAACTGTCTGTACTCTACTGTCCGATATTGAGCCGAGCCGATTGATTCAGACAATGTACCACTTCCATACGAAGCGTTTTTTCGTTCTCTCCGCTACAAACTCGATTTGACGGTGTATATAGCATTTGATTTGGACAAACATGTTTGGGTTTATCTTGATAAAAAGAAAATATGGGGTGGCGTGCGAGTTCGGAAGGGGAACGCCTATCTCTGTTGTTGCAAAGAGTTGGATTGATTTGTTTTTGAATTTGTTTGAACGGTCTATTTTTGAAGATGTGCTGTGTCGAATGACTATGTATTTTTTATGTCGTTTGGGTTGGAGTCGAACGGTTGCCACAGCGAGAGAACTTTCGAGTGCTATGGAATTTAAAAAAAACAATAAAGTACTTAATTATTTTGTCTCCAGTAGAGAGAAATACATGAAAAGCATAATCATATCGTATTTTTTTAACGTATCAAAGAAGGAATTAAAACTTATACAGCTTCAAGAAGCCTCCATCCATAAATTGGAAATTCTATGAAAAATCATAATTTATATATTTTCTTTTCATTTCTATGGGGAAAAGCATAAAGAAGACGTATTTAAAAAAAATCTCATTACAAAGTATCCTTGGCACGGAAATAGTGGGACAACCCACATTTTCGCTGAAAAGAAGCTTGTGACGGAAATTGCTTTTAATATGTCCATTATATTAATATTAGTCTATCGTATAATGTTATCACTGAGGATCAAATTTCCTTTCAAATATCGAGCACAGAAATAGATTTAATTATTATTTAAAAGCTTTTGGATTGAAATGAAAGCGATAGCGGTGAATAGTCTAGTTGAACCCATACTTTTTACTTGTGTACATTGAATCAAACGTAAGTGAATATAAACACTCGAAAGAGGTTTTTAATTAGATTATTGATATTATATTTTTTTGTGTATTGTGATTTTCTTCTGTATCGTAGGTGTATTTACAAACATACAATTTCACATATATATCACAGTAAGACCCGAAATAATAATTTGTGGATCACACAAAGCATTGTTTCGTGCGAGAGTCGAACATGTGGCGCGCTACGGGGCAGCCAGTTGCCCAGCTACTACACCAACCCTGGGGTTTCTTTTTCTATATATTATTTAATATGTTTGTTGTGGTTCAAGGATGAGGCTTTTTTTGCTTTGAGATGGCGAGTTTAAAACTTGGGAGTTATAATGATTGAGACATTTTTCAGTCATGACGTGTTGTTTACTTCAGACGGACACCACAAACATACTACAGCTACATATTTAAGTTGTTTGAACGACTATTAAATTATAGTTATCTAAGAAGTATCGTTTCATCGTTAAATTTCATTGATAATAATGCGCAACAAATTAATATCAATAAAACTCACCGTTCATACTGAAAACATTTCAATCGCTCTCTCTTCTCATAAAACCATACGCAGATTGTGTAAAATCGATAAGGACATATTTTGAAAAGAATTCTTTTGCCAAGAACCCTTAGCGAGGAAAATATTTAATGGAATTTCACAGGATTTCCAATCTAAAGTATAACATACCTAAATATGTTGTAAGAATGACATTTTTCCATATGAATAGTAACGAACAATGAAACTTGCAATTTTTTCTGAGTCTGTTTTGTTGGCTTCAAGTATTTTATTTGAAGAGAAGAATCGGACTGTTAATAATATAATCGTTCCAAGTGATTTGTTTTCTTTGTGTGACATATAATTTATATTATTATGAGATTTTGACTACAATTGATTGACTACATACAATAATTGTGATAATTTAGTCTGTAGGTGCATCATACGGCTGAAGTACATAAAATTGCAGTACGCAAATACTTATATACAAAAGGCGTCTGCCACAGTTATCTTGAAATACATTTTTTAGTTATCAATACATTCGAGAACAAGCACTCTAGTAAGGACTCATGTTTCATACGGCGAACGAGCATTATCTGAATAGTTCGAGTTGCAAACAGTGTACTAATGTAGTTGAATTATTATTCGTTTATTTATAGGTACTTAACGTATGCCTTAGCTGTTCTTTTCCAGTCGCTCTTAAAGTAATATGGATATAAAGTAGCTGGTGATTGAGTTTCTGTTTACAAATTATTATAATGGTATCTGTTGTAATAATACTGTTAACTAAACATCACATTTAATAACATCAGTGCCCACTGCTGCACTGCACTCTTCTCACACGGATAAGGTTTGAGCATTAGTCAGTCACCACGCTCGCTCAATGCGGATTGGTGATTTCATGCTTATAGTTATAAATTATAATTCCAGGTTTCTTCACAGTATTTCAGTGGTGTGTACATTTAGACACCACTCTACTTTCTATGTCATTGAAAGACGTGCGATCATAAAGGTTAATATAATTATGTTTAAGAATATGCTCCCGAATATAGACCTAATGTATATGGCGATAATAATTTTTAAGTACTTAATGTATTTGTTTGTTGCGTAGGTGAGGGCGACCGCGGGGGCGAGCGGCGACGCGGCGCGGGCGCAGCGGTGTCGCGCGGCATGCGGCGCCGCCCGCTGCTGCCGCTGCTGCTGCTGGCGCTGTTGCGCGCGCACGGCCTGCTCGCCGCGTCCGGAGGTTAGTTTATACCTTTATTTAGGTAACAACCATAAAAATATGTTAGGCTTTTCAACCTTTATATACGTTAAGAAAGTATAATTATTTAAGATCAGAAAAAGGGGATCCTCTGACCAGGTGAGATAATCGTGTCTGGAGGGCTACTGCCCAAAAGTTGTATATCGGGATTTTATATCCATGCTAATACGTGTGCAAAGCTTAACGTATTCCAATCTGTCTGTTTTTAGTACTGAATAAGTTATTGATCACACATGCTTAATTACGTGTTAAATAGTCGAAAAATCAAAAGCACATAATAAATTAATATCTAAACATAAACTACTTACAAACAGCCCTTGAAATGGCGTAAGTCTATTTTATAAAAATATAAAAATTATTCAAAAATCCATCTCCAAGGTTACGTTCCATCACTCAATTATAAAAATAAAACTATTCACTAATATTAAAGTACACAATACCCACTAGTGGCCGGTGATAAATGATCGAATGATCACCAGATCACCGTGACTGGCGATTTTTGTTGCATTAACGTAATTCGCTGCATGACACAGCTCCAGATTAAAGATAAAAGCAATATATTATGGCCGGGAGCCATTCCGATTATTTTATCAATACATTGGTTGATCTCTTATGAAGACTTTGAGAATATCTACGTTGAAAAAATAATGAAATATCTTCTTACAGTTTTTTCTTCTTAGAATAAAGTTAATAATGAGTTTATGCTTAGAAAATAAATAAGCTTTAGATACTGGATGCTGTTGTTCCGACAAAATCTGTGAATATTTTAATTAATAAAATTTTATATGAATTGTTATTACCTACATTAGTTGAAGAAGAATTTGTTATTTATTGTCAGGAGTAACTGGTTTGAATTTATCCATTATAGGTATTTTTGGATGTTGAATAGTCAACTTACTGAGAAATACTATGAAACATAACGAAACATGAGGTGTTTACTTACAAGTAAACCGCGCGGGTGTACCTAATAATTTAAAATCGCCAAGATGAAATGACACGATAGTATTATAAGAAATGTTACCATTGAAATTAATTGAAGTCTTTGGGCAATTAATTTAACAGATAGACATGCATAAACTACAAGTAAATAAATTAATGATAATAATAATAATAAAATACATAAATTAAGTTAATGATTTACTTGTTAATCTTGATAACTTACTTTAATGTATTTAGTTGTGAGTTATTGCTGGAAATGTGTCTGAGTTATGGGGATCAGTCATCTAGTTGTGACATCTTCTGTGCCCAGGGATACATTTATGATTATTTATTACATCTATTTGTAACTGATACGCATCATTGGGTAATTATCGTATAAGTAATTATTGACTGTTCTCCAATTTGATTACCGACTACTTAGCTATACGATGCATCCACAAATTGGATCCACTAAAGCTGATGTTCAACCGCAGTTCAGAGCATGAGAAAGAGCAGATTCCTTGTTCTTAGTCAGGAAGAATGTGACTTTTCGAAAGAGGAGAAGTCATGATTCACCTCAGAAAGAAACACCCCAAAAAGCTATATGATGGTGTTTTTAGATGGCGTAATTTAACTGATACTCTTTAATACTTTTCATTATGGTTTAGTTAGATATAAAACGTTTCATTGAAAAATTTTGCCGAAACCAGCTTTAAACCAATTTTCCTACTCAGCCTATATATGAAAACCTCGTGAAAATAAATCATCAAATTGCTGTTGGAGTGAAACCGACCACCTAAAAAACTAAATAAAAATCGCACCACTAAAATGCCGCACAACTATTAAACTAATCGTCGAACTCAAATAAAGTATTCAACGAATTTGTTTTACACAAAAACCTACTGGTGTCCCAATCAAACAAATGGGTGGTGTCAGTGCAGCGCTGAGCTAAACTGCGGCGCTTCACCGCTTGCGCTGTAAATGCTTTGCGGTACGACTCGGTGACAAATTGAGTGCAGGTTGGTGCAGGCTAAGCTTCAGTCTTGGTGTACGCGGCATTTAAGGGCTGCTAGAGTGAAAGATGGCGTGTTGGTATTTGAATTGAATATCGTTCTGTATTGTCTATAGGAGTACACCAAATTTATACCCGTCCGACTTCCAACGGAATACGGAGTTTTGCTGAATTTGAAAACGTAGTGATTTCGTTGTACATTTGTCTATGCCATTTGCGATACCTGAATATTTATATTCGTAGCACCCAGCACCCATTTTAGAGTATCCATTTGGAAAATATTTCTAAAATTGAATTTGACTGCCTTTTTCGTTGAATCGTAAACTCGAATTTTGAACTTGTTCTTGATTTAAAATTTTCAGTCCAATAGGCGTTTGGAAAAAACATTTTGTTTAACCTTCTATACTACTATAATATAAACTTCTTTAAAACCCTTCTTTTAATATGTGTTCCATTAGTGTTAACAGAAAACAAAAAAGAAACTTCAACTACATTGATGAACTTTCTAGAAAATTCTCATGGACAGTACCTTTACTTACCAATTCTAACAACAGCATCAGTTGCAGAGTCACGTCGATTGACGCTGACAAATGGTGTGTAAGCCAGCGCCTGAAGCTGATCAGAGGAACAAAACGAACAAACGTATCGATTCCTAGAGAGAATTTGCTATTAGTCTGCTAGTGTAGCTAAATTAGCTCACTGTTAATTGCTCTTTGGTGCTTTTTCTTACAATCTTGGCTTTTAAGTACTTACAATAGTTCAGGTGAACACATAGTATTTGTAAGAAGATTTATAAGTGCTTTCTGTGATCCAAAATGCGGCTTGACTTTGTTAAGTACAAAATACAAACTGACTCTTCCCCTGCATAGTTCTTTGATCTTGTATTCCATGATGGCCATAATCCATTGTCAGATTGTTTAGCTTACTAAATAGCTGAACAAAAAAACTGTTTCGAAAACGTGTTTAACAACGAGGGACTTAACATTTTTTAACGCTTGCTTGGCTAAAATATACCTTCATATAAAGCCCAATAGCTTTTGTCACCTAAACATGACACAAGTTAAACAGATTACGTATATGTAAACAGCTTAAAAACCCCCTCAGGTGATCCTTTCAGGCCCAATTTTTCAGTGAATACGAGGCCAAATCATCAATATCAAGTGTTCCGTGTTGAATGGTGGAGGTTCGACGTTCACGCTGTATAAATGTGGCGACGTGACAAATGGAGTGTCACGCCGGGTGCGAGTCTTAGCGTGTTGGATGTGTGACACTTGTGTGCTACGTCTTTGTGTTTTTGTGGCGAACGTGACGTGGTGGGGAGTGAAATGATGTGAAGTAATGTTATTACGAAGTTAGGGGGGTCGGTTTTTTTGGGAGCTGCGGTGCCACTAGCATTAAGCTGTATGTAAATTTGATATAGATGGAGAAATAACGAACACAAAGTACATTTAAAATGTTTATTGAAGACGAAAATATTATGTAAAATTGCTGTCCTAGACATTTACACACAGCCAGTCTCACACATAGAATGCTAAGAAACATTGTTCTGAATCAGTGAGCAATCAATTTTAGGAATACCTATGTAAGTTCTCTAGCCACGGGGAAACAACATAGCAAGTGACATATATACCACCTATAACAGAGACCGCAACATATTGTTTCGCCTCCATCTCGCACTCACCGAGTATATTTCCTGCTCTGAAGGTCATCTCTATCAGGCTGTAGACGAGCCACTACGTTATGAACCGTCAGAGCGTGCTCTATAAATCTTGTGGAGCTTGCACTAAGATACGGTAGAGCTGAACTCGTGAGATGATAACGAGTCTCAGTGTTATTTTAGCTTAAACTTTTGAGTTGGAAGAAGAGGTCAAAATTTGGGTCAGGTTTTTTGTGACATACTTAACTGTAATATGTGAAAAATCAGTAAAATCTTAATGTTCTTCTGTTAGAAGGTCGTCAATATTGGTCGTCTTTATTAAAAAATATTTTTAATGTACTTACTTGTGAATACTGTTTTCATTATATTTTATTCCCGCGACTATATCGTTACTACGGCCTCAGAAAAAACCGGCGTGAAACAACTACAGCGTTATGTTTTGGTATGTGGGTGTGGTTACGGAGCTCCATCTTCGCCCCCCCCCCCATTACTCCAAAATTCCGAAAATCTTTTATCCCCAGAAGGCCGACAAAGCACTTGCAACTGAATTTTGACGCTCATAAAAAAGGGTTTTGAACTAAATCTATTTCAACTTAAACAGCACTAATCTTTAACAAAATGGGCAATTTTTACCACTTCGCTCATTGATTTACCACAACATAGCTCAATATGTTCTCATTTATACCAAACAATAGAACACAATTATTAGAATCGTTCGAACAAAGTGCCCGCTAGTCCACGTCTAATTAATACGAGGCGTAACGTAACGCAAAACGTTTCCGTCCGATCGCGAGCTTGTACGCAACGTACAAATGTCCTATTACGCGAGTGATTGGAATCAATTTACGCTAATTCCGCGTAAGTTGCCCCAATTAAGTTTAGGGGTTATTAATTGTGTTATGATATTTGCCATAATAACTTATTGGAAGGTTATCCGACTCTAATGCGTCTATTGTTTTGAGGTTATGACTATGGCTAGTAATTTAAGCTTTTTTTCGTCAAGTAATCGATCCGTTGGCAAATAATACATTATTTTCGGTAATATGACTTATTCTTATATGAACAAGAATTAGAATGTCGTGCACCAAACTTTGACTTTGTAACCTTTGTATAACCAACACGTAATTCTCAGCTTTTTGTTCCAAAATGGCCTCTGAGGCCAATAACTCACAGGCCTGTTCTCCATACACGAACAGACACGACATTACGAAAAGATTTAATAAAGAATCTTCCAAACGAGCTCATTCAATCCCTTAATCTTAGTCATCGAAACTTTTACTGCTACAGATGAAAAAATACGATCCTGGATTATTCCCGAAGTAAAGGGGTTGTAAAAAAACGAAAAAAGGATGATTTAATGTTATTGTCTCTGATATTCGTTATTACTTAGGTTTGAACAAAAGATTTTTTTCGAATTTATGTATTTTATGTCATTATTATATATGGGAATTTTTGCATGGCAATGTGTAACGGAAAACATAGATTTGCTGGCGACGGGATTTACGAGTTGGTGTCGCGTTCTGCGATGAAAATGTCCGATGCTGAATGCGGATTTTTATCTATTGACATTTAGTGAAAGATTGTCGATGGATACTGTTGTGTAAAGGTCGGTAGTTTTATAGGTCAAATAGTATTTCAATGCACAGTAAGCGTTAGCATAAACAATGTCAAGTTAAAATTGTATCTTAAAACAAGTGAAATATTCATTTAATAAATTTTGGTATCGCTTTTGATGAAATTACAAAAAGGACAAAATACTTACAAAGACAAAGTAAACTTAAAAACAAAACTAAATTAATTTAATTGCATTTCACTTCAGTAAACATTTTCAACCCTTTACTGAAACTTCAGGGAATCCAGTAAATTCATAGACTTTGCCCTTTCATGCGCGTTCAAACTATTTATTGATAAAACTGTTTTTAACTTTGATAATAAGTACAAACAGGTCTATTACAAAGCTATAATTAAATTCCATCGAACCCTAGCCTATTATATTGGAGCGGCCATTTTGGCGTGGTCCTTTGTCTGGCCATACATCCACATAGCTGGAATTTAAACGGCCCGATAGTGATGTGAGCAATTTGCCGTACATTGACAGTGTGACAATTATGACGTATGCTCTGTGACAGTTATCATTATTGTCAATTGTTTTACTGGACATAATGTTCCTGATTGTGTGTGTGTGTGGCACGTAAAAGCATTTTCGAAAATTCCTGAAATAGATTTTATTGTCATCTATCAAGTAATTGTTTTTGATGACGATCCGGAGGTTAAGGCGACCGCATCTCATGCATGCATGAGTGCGAATTCGAAACCTGGCAAGTACCAATGTAACTTTTTCCGAGTTATATGTACTTTTTATAATTATGTAGACATCATTGGCATACGTTGAAGGAAAATATTGGTAGAAAACCTAAACTTTGATGTTTGAAATCGCAAAACCGCCTTGAGAAAACATGGCTATTAATGCTCGAACCTTCTCCGTGTGAGAAGAGGCCTTTGCTAAGCACTTATGGGCTGATGGTGAAATGATGAATGATGATGAAAGTGTTATTGACTCCCCGTTCATAACTGAATTTTAATCAGATTTAAGATTTTCGGCATTGTATGTGAAATAGCTGACATGCGCCCTCTAAAACTTACTAGAATTTACTAGACATACAATATTCTTGGTCGGAGGTTAGATCTCACGAAAATTTTAGACAATTTGCACCCGACTGTACCTATTCGTGGAAATTTCAGGATAAGAATATTTTAGAGCTCAACTTTTGTTACATAAAGAATATTCTTCTAAGGTTTCATTTTTGTGTACGACGTCGTATATTTGAACTACGTCGTCTGTCAGTCTGAGAAATCTGATTTCAAAATGTACTAGATATAATCTGAATATAAAATTATAATTTATCCAAGCCTCTAATGGGGTATAAATAGTTCCCAACACGAACCAATAATGAGCAAGTAAAGAACGGGTGAATTTATCTCCTCTGAGATATATCTGGCCATGGTTTATTTCACGGTGCCTTCTGGTACAAGCATAATAAAATTCTAGTAGATGTGTAACTACGAAATTAATTGTTTATTATAATCATTATTTATTATTGATATATTGATATATTTACAGTGATTACGTACGTACCCTAAGACATGAAAGTCTTGCAATCAGTTTTCAATTTTACCAAAAAGTAATAAAGTTTAAAGCACATTGGGATAATTCAACGCGCAGGCGAGTGTCAGGTTAGTAAAAGCGTAACTTAGCCACGATCTACTCAGTCTTTTATAGTACATAATAAGAGTAAGTGTACCCCTGTTTCTTTCAAGTTCTGTTCCCGTAAGTTTATACTAAGAGCGACGGCCATTTGACTCGAGGAGGTCAATTGCCCCACGTTTGTGAAACTAAAGTCTAGCGTCGTCGTGGATAAAAATTCGAGTCCTGCGCTAGCTAATGAGGACAAGCTAGTAATTTGAAGTTTAACTAGTGAATCGAAAAAGTTCTCGATAAGGTAAACAAGCAGATTGGCTAGGTACATAGTCTTGTCTCTCCTTTGATAACGGTATATTTTTTATTACAAAAAGATGTGAATATTTTGTGCCATGGTTTACTCAGCTAGTTGAAATTATTAGACAAGGAGACTTGTTTATTGCTTATTAAATTCAGATGTATTTTAAAATGTTTTTAACAAAAAATTTGTACATTGTTTGTTCATAGTGTTTTATGTAAATATTTATGACATTCGTATAAATATTCCTTATCTTATCAATGTTTGTAATAAACATATGCATATATGTGAACATAACAATACTATATTTATAAAATAATGAGTTTTGCTCATTATCAACATGACTGTTTGTACATACATATACTTTCCCAAAAGTAATGAAGACGCACATATTATGCCCTGCATTATCGAGGAATGCAAAATCCATTAACACAGGAAAACACGTCGACCCATATATTCAGCTTACCCAAAAAGCATAAACATCTGACACCACGTTTCCCTCTAAATCCGTACAGAAATTAATCACACCCCACAAACACCATAAATAATATAAGAAACACTGTATTACACAACAGCAAATTTATACATCCCAGTGGTGGGCTTCGCAATCGTCCCTAGCGCCTCACCGGGCCTCATAAATCCCTCCCCACATATTTTATATTTCCCTGATATAGAGAACGTGCTAAATTGATATTTACACACTTGGCTTGTTCTCAATAAATGTTAATTTAATTTCGAAATTGATGATAATTTTGGTATACAAATTTTATGGTAAGGATAGGACCAATTTTGCTTGTCTTGGCCTCCCCGTTGTCTTATTGAAGAGCGAAAGCGAGAGCGAGAATGAAAACAGAAGATGGATTACTTTGACTTCAACAAACTTGATAAAGCGCTAGATAGAAGAAGTCAATCTAATATCTAAAAGCATAAGGTTTTTTCTTGTATAACACCTCTCATTTTTTTAACAAGCAGAAGGTCTGACAAATTACTAGAAGATCATAAACAAACAAAAGATGATTCCATTTACACAAATTAACTTTGCGACTAAAAATTTCTATGGTTAATGAAGCTTCATAGCTTTCCCTTTTGTTTCCCCTTACTTCAAAACTCAGCCTTAAGATGTCTGAACAACTAATTAAAAGATAATGAAAAAATTCAAAGTGCTAAAGTATGTAAATTACTTGCAGAGTGCTCGAGGCAGTACTAAGTTAACAAGTAATTGTGGCCGGCTTTGAACTGGCCAGTTCATTTTGGATATCGAGTACTTTCTACCTTTTTGTTTTAAAGTAAGTTGGCCAGGTAATCGGTGAACTGGATTATCGTTAAGAACAGACTGTATCAAGATTATAGTGTCGTTAGTCAGGATTGAAATAAGTAACTCAGTCCTTTAACTGAGACAACCATGTCATTTCGTTCACCCGTTCCAGTCTATTTAGAGACATTTACCTCTTCCTCTTTAAATCGTTTAATATTCTCAATTGTATTGGATTGCTACCTTGTTTCCTTACCATCAGGTAATCTGTCAGATCTTTTGCAGAGATAACCTATAAAAAAAATTATTACTTCGTTCTTTTTTTCAAACCTGTTTACTACATTTCTAGACAAATACCGGTACATCTTAACAAAAAACTTTAGCAATCATACTTCAGACAACTTAACAAACTATACACATTGTGATAATATATCACTCAGTTGCATAGAGATACAACTAGCAACACTCGAAAGGATCAAGAAAGGGTTTGCTTCACCCACATTGTGTTAGTTATGGTTATATTAACGTCCCATGGTGTAGGGGTGAGGTTATTGGCAGCGAAACACATAAATTCAGTCCCCTTCTAACCTACTGAGAATTTTGTTATAGATTACTTGGTAGTCAACAGTTGTGTACATGTATTTTTTAGGTAAAATTATTGTGATAATGGTTATTTACTGGTTATTGCTTTTTGTTATTTAAGTTTTTGTTTTCGGATCAGCTCGATTAATTTCGAGCTCGGGCGGGACCTTTAGCCATATACTTGTTTAAGAAAAAAACATCGTCATCGTTTATACTAAGTCGATTTGTTATCTTATGAAAAGACACCATAAATATTAATGTGGTCATTATTTTTGGTGATTAAAAGAATCAAAGCTTCCATCCATCAACAAAAACCGCTCAATCACAGAACCTGTTATACGAAAATATAGTAAGAACGTATTTGTTGTTTGGAAAATGTGTAAATGAACGGTATGTTTTGTTAGGACGGCCAATCTATGTATGTAAATGAGAACATGAATTGTGAATTAGTCGAACGAGTTTTTAGAACATTAATCTATGTTACAAAGGATTAACCAGATCCGTATTTTGTATAGGCCTCCATTTTTTATTCTAAAATGTGATATCGGTTCTCTGATGTTTCGTATCAAAAAAATTCTACATTTGCACCTGAACCAGCTGGCGCAGAACGTCAAAATTAATTTGGTCGAGGTTTAGTCAAGGTTAATTTTTTTTTGAATTATAAAAATTATCGTGAAAATTTTCATTATTGATTGAATTGTGGTCTGTTACTTATTTACATCTCGCTAGTTAGTAAACACTCTTTCGTATGCCATGAGTTAATTTTCCCTAACGATTTTAGGCAACAACATACCATAATTTATGAAATCGTGCTCTACACGTGCAATTTACCTAAAACCAGAATGATTTACATTTAAGAATGGGTGAAATAATTTGAGTAGCGTCCGCAGCGGAGTGCGGTCCGTCTGTCCGGATGCGTTGAGCTGCGCCTAAGTGCGACTCCAAGGTACAAGTTTGTAGCCATTTTTGGTATAAGTATAAATTTTTTTGCTGAAATATATCAGATAAAACGTTGCAGAGACTATCCGAATAAACTACCTAAATAGATATATTTTTACACATTTATGCAAATTGGTCATATGAAGAATAATATTTCTTTTGTTGAAAACGAATAGACTTCGTAGTTTTCGGTTAGCGTATTACGGTTTTTTTTTCTGCTTGTTTTTCATCTGTTTTTTTTCGCTCTTTGCGAACTTTACATGACATTTGTGGTATGTGGTGGAATTGGTATTAACCAATTTGTATAATTCATTCTCAAAGCTTAGATTCTGAATAATATTTAGAACATTATTTTTTAAATTTTCTTTTGTCCAAAATACTATAATAATGGGCCAGTTCTGTTCACCAGAGATTAAACAAGACTTAATATTCTATTCACTGGCTCCAACGCTCTGCTTACACCTTGTGGCATACAAGAATACCTTCAAGACGTGCTTGGAGCATTGCCAACGAGAGAGTGCGAGCTTGCATGCCAAAATGGAATCCCAGGCATGTTTGCTATGATTACAAAAAAAAAGGATCAATGCGAAAATTTTAAAATGTACGAGTTTTATTCAAATTTATGAGTTTCTCACCCTTTTTTTCGTTATGAATGTTTAAGCTGAGAATTTGTGTTTTGGGTTTTTGATTATACGCTTAATTTGTTGATTTTAGCATCAGAAATTTCGTTTATTAAGAAGAAATGAAGAATACTGATTATTTTATTCCTTTAAAAAAGCCATTTGTTATAGGACTGTAGAAATACTCAGTTGTATTATTATATACTATATATCCCATATGAAAATATTACGCGGTACAGCCAGATACCAATCTCTGGTACTGCGACCCACGCGAACAATTTTTAATTTGTTACACTTCTCTTTTAATGTACAAATTACACTTTTAGAGTTTCAAAAGAACCCGAATAAGCATCTTCTTGGAATAGACCAATCGTCTTTACTTCTTCAGAAAAGTTTGTTAGTTGAGAGCATCAATTCAAAAACCAATAAATAAAATAAGAATAAATATTGGTTTTCCTTGAAAGAAAACTGTAGAATACAGTTAAAGAAAGATACATTTGACCTTAATATATCAGGCCATATCTAAATACGGATTCGTTCTGACAGGTTCGCGGGGGTGCACAATGGGAAAAAATATGAGGTCCTTTACTATTAATGAACTTCGCACCAAGAAGCGAAGATTTATCTCGCTGGGAGATCGGACTTGGAATAATGTGCAAGACTAGGGAATGTTAATAGGCCTGGGGTGGATCGCTTTATACGACAGTACTTTGCCTCTGACTTTGCCCGAGTTAGTGAGAGCTTGAAAGAAAATGGAATGAAATGTAGACAGCTGGTCACTCGATAATGACCTGGTAAAATGAATGGAAGTGTTCGCTGACAGCCTTGACGCTGTCTAGTGTATTGTAGAAAATAGTGAATAGCACTTTTTTAAAGAAAGTAAGAATAAAGAAAATAATTTAATAAAATCTAGATTTTGGTGGCGCAGCTGTACCTAGCCTCGCTCTTTATTATACAAGTTACTTATTTTTTTTTACTCAGACTGATTAAATGCAAAGGCATAATAATATGGTTTTGTTATTAATCTTAATATTTTACGACTTTCTAAGATAACTGGTAAGCGACTGTTAATAATAATAAATTTTATATCTCATATTTTTTTATATTCGTAATACAAAAGGTTTGTCATAACGTTAATTTACTTATGTGGTCGTTTGTCAGTTAATGTCTTCTAGTGTAAATTGTAGTACAATCTATTACTGGTACACCTAGACCATAAAGTTAAAATACTTAATTCATTTTCTCCCACAAAAAAAGAAACTAGATTAAGAAAATGTAGATTACTCAGCAAGTTCACTGCTGAGTTCACCCTGCCCATATATCAGCTTCAACCGGAGCCAATCTCGAATTATCGTATCGACCGACGGCCCCGTTGCGATCCATTAATCAACAGATGGGATGTAGCGCGCAATGTAAAGCGTCCATTACTTTATTGTCTGCCAGGTGCACGTTCCGTGGCCTGTTCGTATATTTATCAAAGTTTTTAGATAAGTAATGATATTGAATACTGTTATCATCTATTATGATAATATGTGGCAATGATATACTCTGTAAATGAGCGTTGGAAAGCTTTCGTATTGAAACGTCATCTAGTTCTTTGTGTATGAAGATTTATGCATTCACTTTTATTTAGTTTTTATTTATCTTTTGGTTATAGTCCGTTATCTGTGATTCTATGAACAGTTAAATTTGAAACGAAAAATAGCATTGACGCATTTAAGGGAAGTGACAACAAACATTAATAATAGCTGTTTTAGTAGCAAAGGTTTTTTACAATAATATCCCTGAAACGTCCAACTAAAAAACAGATTGATTTTAGAACAAATTCTATGCAAGGTCCAAATTACTGCTTGCCCAAAACAATTAAAATTAAAACTCTAGAGTGTACAAACGTTATATATATTTTTATATATTTATAAGCCAGTAAAACGACACGTGATCCAGTCATTAGTTGACATGTCTCCGTGACAGGTTACCTTCCCAGCGTCCCTCATCATCACACATTATTCTCAAAATAGTCTGCTTTTAGAAAAACCTTTATAATTATTAATTTCATTATTTTACTTTATAATTATTTAACATATGAGTGAAACGTTTCATCAAATTTGTTTGATACTAATATTCAATTATTTAGCATTAAATTAAACTGATATATCGAATTTATTAATTTATTTATTATGTGTGTGTGTCCAAGCCGTAATCCAACCTGCGACACGTTGCGTAACACTTATAGCTAGCCAATAATTTTACTATCGTCTGGTAAGAGCCCAGAGTAAACTTAGATCTAAATCTAGTACTGGTCCAATTTTAGGAGCACGTTTAATATTGTACATCGATAAATTTACATACTCCAACCTGTTACTGAAAATTCAACACGGAAAAGCTCGTGTTGAACAAAATTTATTTTTTCAAACCGGGAAATCATACGTGTAACGGTCGGCCTTTAGCCCTATCAAGTTTACGCGCGAAAAAATCTCCAAAATTTGTATTTTTTAGTAATTTTTACTTCAAAGCTAGTGTTGGATGCATAAAATGGCGTCGGTAACCAAAATTCATATTTTCGACACGACAACTTTACTGGTCGTGTGCTTGGCGTCAAAAAACTCGATATCAGTGCCAAATTCCAGGGTTTTCACTGAAAGGTGGGAAATTAAATTAAATTTTAATTAATTTTCTACTGGAATGAGATTTATTTCATCGAAAATATTTTCATGATTCGCGCAGTGGTATGTCTGAAATATTTTTGGTTAATTGAATGTTGTATTGTGTTGGGTTTATTTATTTTTTGTGCTGTGTTCAACATGCATGTGCACAGTAATGTGGTTTAAATGAAGTCTTTAAAGAACAAATCTTGTTCTGGTAATCTAGGAACCTATTTTACTTCCATTATATAAGTTCATAATACCTATTTATCAAGCTATTCAGTCATTGTAAAAGGAGTTCGAAGTACAATTTTAAGCTAGGTATTTTTTTAATATACGTTTTACATAATACATACATTCATCGTCCATTATTCTTCTAAGTGTGGGAGAGCCATGCTTCGGCATGAATAGGTCGGCTCGACCGGAGTGATACCACGACGTGAAATAACCACAGCGTTGGGTTTCGCCGTGTGAGTGAGGTTACCGGAGGCCCAATCCTTCCCCTCCCCCAATCCCTCCTCAATCCCTAAATCTCCAAATCCCTAAAATGTCGGCAACGCACTCGTAACTCCTCCGCTGTGGGTGTCCATAGGCGGCGCTGATTGCTTAACATCAGGTAATCCGTCTGCTCGTTTGCCGACATATAACATAAAAAAAAATATCTACTACTAACGGCTCAGAGCTAGTTAACAGAAAATTCTTAATAAAAGCAACTAAAGACCATTGGAGCAACAAAACACTCAATACTAAAATATTCAACGGACTCCATTTGAAATCACTGGAAGCAATTTTGTAAAAAGATTTATTTTAATACTACGTTGAAATAGGATGAAATAATGTTAAAACCTTTTTGATAAAATACCGGGTGAATTACACCCCAGCTCCTCCTAAAACAAACAGATGACACTTAAAAAAATATTTCCTAATACCCTCTGCAAACACCTTAACGAGAACATTCCAATAATGTTTAATTAATTACAAGTGCCCCATTTTCCCTATCACATTTCCTACCCTAAGATTAAAGCAGTAAAGCACAATTTTGGCAAACAAGTTTCGTAGAACAGAAATTGAAATTTAATTGGTATTTGCCTTGTAATCTCTCAGGTTCTGTTAAGACGCAATCTTTAAAATATTAATTGAATCTGTTAATTAATGAAAATGTTTACATTGGTCTTTTGTCGGAAAAAGTAATGTAATACGTTTTTATAAAAATGTTTGGATGGAATTATAAATCATGAAAAGCGTTGTAAATAAAAAGATGGCAGCAACGATTTCTAGTTGATTAAGATTGATAACCAAATTGTAGTTAATAATTATATTTGTTTCAAAATTAGTTTCGAAATTCAAAGTTTATTTTACGAAATAAAAAATATCTTATCTTGTCTACGTAATTTAAAAAGCTAACTTGTTAAACAACCCACTTTCACTGACAGACAGTTCAACTTTGACGTGTCGATAGGAATAATCGAAAAAACAACTGACTTCGACCTTGGAAAAAATCTCTTTTATCTGAAAACAATTGAAACATTCCTGAAATATCAGTTTCAGTCGAAAAACAATACTATTCATCGTTAGATCGTTTTAGAATTTGTAGCACAGTTCCAAACTCCTAGTATCTGATATCATTTTGAAACTTATACGAGTACCTTAACCTTACGTCTGCCGCCAGTAGTTTCGCAATCTAACAATCAAACTTGAACCGCAGATCAAATGGACGCAGATTGTTAAGGAAGCGGGCGGAGGGTTAACTGTAGATAACGCCCGATAGCCGTGGCGACCATTGTACCTTGTATTGATAGGGTTAACTGATTTAACAGGTCTGTTGATTATGGTTTTGAATGGAGCTTCAACAGTTTCAATGATTTTCAGATTTGACACTTTACAAATGATAATAGTTTGTGAAACAAGGCTGTAGAAGAAAATATCAATTAATTAAAAAGCTTTACTCGGTTTATTGACCGTTACAAGTACACTATATTTTAGGATAGTGAAGGTGGAGTTCTTAATTAGGAATGAAATATCAAATGTCCACAAGACAAAGATGTAGCTTCTTCCAAGCATGTATCATGTAAAGCAATATTTTCATGTCTCTCACTCTATATGACACTTTAAGTGTGGGAGAGCCAAGCTTCGGCACGAATGGGTCAGCCCGATCGGAGTCACAGAATCACGGCCTCACAGAATACCGGCGTGAAACAACCCACAGCGTTGTGTTTCGCCGTGTGAGTGAGGTAACTGGAGGCCCAGTCCCTCCCCTTCCCTTATCCCCTCCTGATCCTTATATCCGCAACCCCTATCCCCAAACGGCCAGCAACGCACTCGTAATTCCTTTGGTGTTGCGGGTGTCTATGGGCGGCCCTTTGGCATTGTCGCAATAGAATAATAGTAGGTGAAGCTTGCTCAGTCCAAATTGTAGATTCTTATTGAAAAAATATATAAATATTTAGAGCTCAATTTAAGATCACATTAATAAAGACTCCATAAACATTTCTGTGCATTTTTCATACGGCAAGCACTTAAATATAATTTATGAATGTGTACACCAACACCTGCTAAATCATAGCACCATGAATACATTCCCAAATCTTATTAAATTCTCAGCACGAAAATAAGATCGAAAAATAAACTGCAAGTGACTTACACTTTAAAACCATTAAGTGTTGAGCGGAGTAAAAACAAAATGTATCGCTAAAGAGCGCGAGAGAAAACAATTTTACAACATCATAAACAGGAGTCGTTCGCAAAAAATGGACGTGAAGGCTACGGTGGATATATTTTTGGTAATATTTCGCCAGGATATTTTTTACGAAACTATTTGTTGAACCTTTTGTTTGATAAATATATTATGTCATATTAAATTCTTTTTTTTTTGTAATGCTTAAAGTTTTGTTGGCACCGGTTTTGTTAAAATACATTTCATTAGAGAGAAAAAACAGTTAATCACTTTATATGGTGTAGAAAATACAAAAGTTTATTAACTCTAGTGATAGAAATGAAATATATGCCGAAATAAAAATAATGAATATTGTTTTTTCGCCATTAGAACAACTATAAAGTTGTACCACTTTTTAATTATTTAAATATTCAAGTGTTATTACTAACCATAACGTGAGAGTTTATCCCAAAAAATAATGTTGAACAAAATGGCTACTCGGAAGTCATTTAAACGTACTTTTTGCATTTTTCTTTGATCATGGCCTGTCAAAGACAAATTACCGTTTCGATTTTTGACATGTTCTTTGATGTGTTTCCGTTACATAATATTGGTCTTTATTTAAATATGAAATGGGTAAAATTATGTTTATCGGTAAAAGCGTATGATGTAAATTTTTACCTGTAAAAGCGTGGGCCACTTCAAAGTAATTCTTAAAGGATATTTGTGGTGAGTGAGTCGGCTTGTTTAAAAGGTTTTTTCTGTTGCCTTTTATATGATATTGATTTAATTATAATTCCATTCTCTTGTCAATAATGGAACTGAGCGAGTCAGGAACAGAGTGCTCGTTAATTAAAAATCAATTTCACGTCATAAATATTGACGAAGGTAGCGTCAGCGTTAGACAACGCAGTTTCAAAATTTAAGGTTTGTTTTAAACGTTTCATTTCAGATGACATCTTTAGCTTTATAGCAAACTTTTCACATTTTTTCTGTTCAAATGAAAGTTTATGTGATGTATCTAACATCCATACTTATTTCAACTACTTAACATTTGATATAGCTTCGCCTGACCTATCCGGACCGTAATAATGGTCACCCTACAATAGTTTGCGCTCGTTAACACGGTATTATTATTGCCCTTTGTTTTCTAGTAAGAATTGTTGTCATAGTAGTATACACTGAATAATTCTGGAAACGGTTTTCCGGTACTGTTTGTTTTTATATATTTTTTGTTGCTAAGGATTTGTGTCTGCGTTTACAGTATTATTTTCTTAAGGTAACACTATAATGCCAGAGTTATCGCATTATTTGTGTCTTTCGTTTTATTTATTTCAAAATATCTTTACTGTGTTGTATATTGTTTATGTATTAACCTTGCGAAAATTGCTGTCAGTTTCACCTGACCTTTATAAGGCAAAATGTGATTCGTTTAGGTACTCTTTAATTTCATATGCCTATCTTATGAAATATAACAATAAAAATAGCATTTTGACTTCATTCTACAGTAAAAACTTTGGTAACACCAAACATAGTCGGTAGGTACACCCAAAAGGAGGCTGCCGAGCGGGATCGGGAGAGGGCCGATCCCGTTCGGAGACGGCGTCGAGGAAGCAACCGCCTAACACGCCATTCTGCCTCAACGATATGCAGGCAAACACTTGGGTCACGGGCGCACTGAGTGGGGAATCTAGGCGCCCCCCAGTGACTTCAGGGAAGACGGTGGCACAGTGGTCACGTGCTGCCGTGCACAATGACGGTTAAAGAGATCACGTACCTCTGGATGGAGATGTGCCATAACAGGCGTTGCACTAAAGGGGCTCTGGAGTTGGTCTATCAAAAGATCCCGGTGTCCCTATAGGTGTTGATGGTGGGCACCGGGGAGGTTTTAGTGAGGTAAAAATCCCACACTCCCTAGTCTTTTTCATTAAAAGCTAGGCGGCTTTAGAAGGTTTCCCCCCGTTAACAAAAAAAAGGTACACCCAAAGAACAGATTTGGTAATAGTGTTTTTGTGAACTGATTTTTTATAAGGTTTTCTCCATTTTTAGTCTAAAAATAGTATTAATACAGACAGCCTTCGAAGATATTGCTATAATCGCCTACCATGATGGTCCCATCGGAAGGGTCAACGCCAGTTTACGCTAGTTAACTATATATTACCCTTTATTGCGACGTTAATGCGCAGGGTATAAGCAGTTTAGCAGGCTGTTAGTTCTCGTCGATGTTTCTTTGTTAAAAGATTAATGATGTGATAAATTCTTTAGTAGGCTGTATGTTTAACTACCTTTTGTGTGGGTTAATTAATAGTGTTTTTCTTGTTTGTTTGATCGTTGTATTTATGCTCTAGTCTATAATTTTTGGTAAATTTCAAAAAAGGTATTGAGTTTAAAGTTTTGTCGCTTCATGATTGGAAGCTAAAAATCTAAGATAGAATTTATTACCTCTCTAACATTATTTTATGATGATGAAAACTGAAGAAAACAGATCCAAATTTATTGTTATTGCAAAGAGCAAAGTTCGGGTATCAATTTTATTAAAATCAAAATCAATACTCATTTTATGGGGACATTTCCCAATTATCGTCTGCGACGTTCACATTTATTTATCGGAGCGACAGGGTTGAAGTACCAATTGCGAAACTGAAATTTATTATTCTCGAAAATAATCTCGAGCCCCATAAAACGTTCTTGATTAAAAATATTTGTCTTCCCAATCAACGTCGTAACACTGTTCATTAACTATGGCGTCAATCAACACAATTTATAAAGACAAAACGTTGCAATTGAAACGGGCAAAATAAACTGTAAGAAGAATCTCTCGTGGGACAAAAGAAACTGTTACATTCAACCAGACAAAACGGACCAGGCAACTTGAGCCGCCGTTCTTTAAGCTCCCCTTACGTGTGGTTGTAACGGAGGGATCTTTTTATTATGGTGGCAGTCAGAAATGTAGACAATGGGTACAGACATTAATAACTTTCTTTGTTTCCGTACTCCGTCCAAGTGATGAGTGTTCAAATTAGGGTACCAGGGGTAGGTTTTTGTTAGAAATATTTTATGTTTTTCGTCATTATTTTTTTGGATATATTTCCTAGCGTTGTTTGTACATCAGGTGCTTCGCAATTCATGATTGAGGAAAAGGTGGATTGTAGTGATTTGTCGTTTGTTTGCTCTTTTGTGTAAACCAGAGTGGATTCTTTGTTTATATTTGAAGTTACCGAAATAAAAGTCGGTGCTTCTTCAACAGAAGAAAGTAAGTATGTAGCGAGTTATATTCTTTGGAAAGGTCAAGTTGTACTACAAAAGACTCAATGGCTCAAAGACAGGTCCTTACTATTAGAACAAAGCAATACTGCTTAGCAACAAAATCACAAAGAAGAGTAAGAATTCAAAGTTATTACGTTGAAAATAAATGAAATAAAAACTGTGACATTAAAGGAAGAGATCATAATAATAAAAACGCAACCAACGATATGTGCCTCGTATAAGCCACAGACGACGGCCAGTGAACTCCAACCATAACCAACTCGCCATGAAATAAGAATGCAGCAAAGAGGATGCATGCAAACAAATAAATACGGCATACATTCATCCATTTATGCCCAATGAATGAACGTATGAAGACAATGAACGAAAAAAGAATGGCTCAGCAAACAGGACTCACATTCAGTTAGTCCCCCATAAATAAAATTAAAATCCGTTTCAGAGCGAAAATTAAATAAGCCTGCGTCGAAACTTTTGCTTTGTGAATACTGAGTTCTGAAGTAAAGGCGCATTGCGTTGAAGACTACAGGAGTCATACGAGCTTCGTAATTGTGATGTTATGAACAATTTTCTTTATTTTCGACTTTCCAAACTTTGTGTAGGGAATTAACATACGTTTTGATGAGTTAGCTACATACTAGATTTTAGTTATCATGTGGGTTTTCATCTCAGAAGTTAACGAAACTCTAGTTAATTGTTTATTGTTATATACTATTCTTAGTCCTTTTCATTCTGCAAACTGATAGCGAAGTATAATTTCTAGTCTGTATACGGATATGAACAAAAGAAAACTATTTGTACATTATTTTCACTGCGGAACTAGAGAAAATTGCATCTAAGTAAGACAGTGTATTTTTACTGGGCCCCCAATAAACCTCGCAAATTCCGTGGAAATATACGCGAAGGGGACTTTCTTAGTACACGATTACATGAATAAGTTAACAGGTATCATTGGGTAGCACTTAGGATAAATAAAATATTATTTTTTATAGGGCACCCCTTAATAGTAGGCGTGTAAGACAAGAAAATGTGTGCGGAAAAGTGTGGAAGATTTCTTTTGGTCTAATTTCCTGATGCAAGAGAACGTCTAAACACATAGAAAGAAAAATATTATTTGCTTAGAGGAAAGTAACAAACTAGATGTATAGGATATTTTGTTTCTTGCTGTATGTTAATGGAACGCATTTGCTTATGTTTATAAGAATTTATATGTGTGAAAGGATAGGCTCTTGTAGATTGAAATTGCTTTCAAAATATAGATATGATTCCGTGAGATAAAGATAGAACAATTTTGGTAATGTGCAAAAATAATTTAATTTAGAAAACGAAATATTAGCCGGTTGTGGTATATTTACATAGTGTATGGCGTCCTGTAAACAAAGCGATATATTACGCACTTTTGTAAAAATACCTAAAGTGTTTGATTATCATAAAAAAGTTTTTAGTCTTGACAAATATGTACAATGAAACAGATGTATCTTTCTTACAAAAAAAAACGTTAAAATTTTTGCAAGGTATTTAAATTAACGAATAATAAAAAGTTACAAAAAGCATATTTCATTTTTTACTCTAAACAAAACATACAACTTAAAAACACCAGACTAAAGTTTATAGCAATAAAAACCGGACTAGACTTTAAACAAATCTAGACACGTATTTAGCTTTTTTGCTCACTTTATTTTGCTTTAGTGAGTAACATTGTGTAATATGAGCGAAAACGAAAATGATGTATGAATAAAAATATTTTATGGGTAAGGTAAATGTTGGTTTTTGCAAGAACACTCAAGGGTGCAATAAGGACTTCGTGCCCACCTCATTTTTGCGTGGTCATATCATAAAATAGGGAAATAATGATTTCATTATTCAGAAGAATTGTGTTTGGCCCTATATGGGACAATTATGGGAAATTATTGTTTTGAGAGTTAAATGAAAGCTATTGAATGAATTAATGAATGAATTCGGCTGTTTGCGATGGTTTTGTGGTAGTTAGAAGGTTGTTGAGTGCTATTCATCATTTCTTAATGATTAAGGTCTATATGGGAAACCACTGCTTCAGCATTTTACTATCTCAGTTGGCAATAGGTATTAATTTCATAATTTTATTATAGGTAAAATTCTCTAAGATCGAAAAAGGAGGACTCTCCGGCCAGTGGGATACTGCCCAACTGTTGTTCGGTTGGATTTTTTGTCCGAGTTTATTCGCGCGTAAACTTCACTTGCGCGATGTAGGACTTGTGACGCCATCTGTTGAACGTTGTCGTTACTATCTGCGTCGTCTAATTGAGTCCGAAATATAATATGATGATTAGTATAAAAGTCGCTTCCTTTGAGTAATGCTAAGTCGTGTTTAATGTTAGAAAATTAAAAGTGGTATCCTTATTTTTTTGTATTCCTACTGAGCTAATCTCACTTATATCGTAGAAGAGAAAGCTCCATATTGGCCTTATGATATTTAACTGTAGTTAACATTACAGTAACACCTTGGGTGCAAATTCTAGCTATTAAGGTGTTTCCTGGAAAATTAGAACTAATCATATGCCTAACAGTTTCAGCTGCTGTCAACTGTGTTGAATCTTGTGAAATTGTTATGTTACAAAGCTGCTGCTGCTATTTTAGTGTGCTTCTGCCTAGGAGCGTAGCCAACACCTACGCCGTAGCAGTGTGCTACAGCGTAGCACTTGTCCTAGTTTTGATTCAGTTATCAAATATTTGAACATGACTTAATTTGTAAATTAATACAAACAATATTCTGTCATGGAAATAAACATTTTGATATAAATTTGTTAAGCCCTTCATTTTAATACTTACATTATCAGTTTTAAAATGATTATCAATTTTATTAAAGGTTAAATTCAATTTGCCGGTTAAAATATCAGTTCATATTATAATGTTGTTATATGAAATTACATTGATATTATAAAAGAATGAATATTTTTACAGAAAAGCAAAATATTTTTGTCGCTTTTTTGGTATGCCGGAAATTATTGGAAACGAATTCTCGTATGATACGTTTCCTGAAATAATTTTGTTAACAAAATAATACCATTTTCTTGTTTTTTGTTCTCTTTTTAACGTCTGTTGGGGTTCTATCGGATTGATTGATGGCTTGTTTTATGTGTTATTAATGGAAACTGAATTTTCAAAGGTTTTCCAAAATTATTCTCGTAAAAGGCTATTTGAGGTCACGTATTTTTTAACTTATTATTTTTTTTAACAAACACTCTAAATAAACAACGAAACCAAATTAATTGTGCTACAAAGCTAACTAAAAATGTATTGTAAATTGAATTTTATGTAAACGGAACAGTATTGAATTTACATTTACCGTTGTTATTTCGTGCACAAAGGAATAATTACAAATTGGCTAGTTGTTTACTTTTAATCGTTTTATTCGGTTCACTTTGACAAAGTATTATCTGGTGTTTATAGGCCAAAATGCTGTAGTTAAAATACTTAAAAAAGTAACTATTTATCGAAATCGTAAAAGAAATTAACTCAAATAAAAAAAAGTACTCTTGGAAATACAACATTGAGTTTCTCTTTGAAGTACGCATAATAAAAGTCAAGTCAAAAGTCAAAAATCATTTATTTCAATTAGACCACAGTAGGCACTTTTGAACGTCAAGCAAGCAAAAAAGGAAAAAAGTATATAACAAGAGCTTTAAAATTAAGCGTGTCAGTCTGTCCGTCTGTCCTCTAGTGAAGCTATTTGCTCGTTCCAAAGTGTAGATTCCTATGGAGAAGAACGAGCAAGAAACTCCATGGTTACTCTTTTTCAATCAGTTTTACAATACATTTCTTTGTTACATCATTTAGTCGGTTCTGATATGTGAGAACAATGTAACACTAATGTTCAGGCAAAAAGTACGAAAAAGAAGTGAACCTCAAGGACAACATATTTAGACAGCCTGGAGATGACCAGTCCCAATAGGCGGCGCCCGTTCACGAACATGACACGTACACCAGCACCGCCCAACTCAACCATATTATAGGGGATTGGACGATCCAGTGCCCGTGCCACCGCCAATGAGACCTCTGAGTGAGCATGACAGCTCCCAGCCGACACAAGTACCTATATTCTACAAGTCTTACTTAATTATAATAGGTTACAGGGCACTCACATTTACAAAATCTTAGAAGTTCATCAACAATTAACAACATAGTGTACAATTTAATAATTAAAATCAAAAAAATACTCTAAACATCCTGTGGAGTAGGACTAGCTAGCCTCCAAGCATTTTTATCTTGTATATAATCATTTAGTTTGTAGTATGCTAGTTTACATAAATGTTTCTTTATACATAATTTAAATTTTGAATTTCAACTGGGATTTTATTATAACATTTAACACAGAAACCCAGGAATGACTTATGCACTTTTGCCAATCTAAATAAAGGCTGACTCAATCTATTCCTATGTCTAGTATGATAATCATGTTTGTCAGATACCTTTACAAATAAGTGTAGGTTTTTCCAAACATACATAATGTTTTCATAAATAAATTGACTCGGTACGGTCAGAATGTTGATCTCTTTAAACTTTTCTCTGAGAGATTCGCGACGACCTAAGTTATATATAGCTCTGACGGCACGCTTTTGCAAGATAAAGATAGATAATACCACTAGTGTATGAATATAAATACATTTATACGAGAACATATTGTAGTGATAAGAAGCGGGCGTGAACATAGCGATTTACTGTATGTTAGCTGGCTTGATAATATCTAGATTTATATGAATATGTTAATTTGAGAGCAAACTAGAGACGCTTAAGTTGGTCCACTGGCTTGAATTTGACTGTATTACGAAACATCTCTAAAATAAAAAAACTTATGATACTATATTCCTGTACGCGGTAATTATCAACTAGCAACTAAGTGGTTTACACCACGTAACTAGGTCATAAACCGTTATGTAATAAACACGTCATTTCGAAAAACAGAGGGTCACAAAAGTAAATAAAAAACTGCAATTCACGTTCCTAATGCTGGCTCGTAAAAACATCCCATAGGAAAGTCGTTTATGTTTTAATTAAGAGGCCCTAAGAACGGACCTTGTAGGGATTATTAGAAAACAGTATTACCGAGCCGTTTGGACCCTTTATTTACTGTTTACACTCTGCAGGAAAGTAAGTTTTTAGGGAAACAACCGAATTGATTATTTAAGATCCTTATTTTATGTAAAACCAGTCCTGAAAATGCATATGTATTTAATATTATTAATTTTAATTACTCTAAAGTGATTACATAATTAATAGCCAATAAAATCAATATATCCATAATACCTCAACATTTTCTAAAAAAAAAAATCATTTCTAAAAGCGAACGAAATTTAATCTTCAATTTTCGCAATACACTAAAACGTACTTATCCTTTTAAAATCTATACTAAGCAATATAAAATTACGTTTACCATATAACGTTCAAACTCGTTTGGAACCCCACAAGTGCTGTGTTACGAATAAAAATTTCAAAAGCGACGCACTTGGAGTGGGTCTTACTACAAATCCGGAGTAACCGTACCAAGACCCTTGCCTGAAACTACTAGAATAGCAAATGAGTTGCTGAAACATCTTACTGCACTGAGATCTACGGTTCAGTCTGCGATTGAGATAAAGAATTAGTTTACAGTGTTTGGTTATTTCAAATACGCAATCTACTCCATCACTATTCTATTGTCTCACAAAGCATGTTATTGTAATTGTTTAATATTATTGCTTAATGAAAGTGGGATAGCTTTCATAGCTTAAAAATCTTGACATAATATTATTAAAAGTTTCAATTTGACAGACAATTGAAATTGGCTAATCGAAGTCTTTCCTATTTTCAATGTTAATCGAGTAAAATTTCTCTTTGAAATGCACGTTTGAACACAATCCTTCGTGCTAACGTTTCAACTACACATAATAATTAGGTGTGCTAAAGGTGAAACGTATAATTATATTAAATAATGCCCTCGCCATTTACCTGTGATATCGGAGAACCTCGACCACAAGCTCAGCAGATAACCACTTTATATGAAGGGTACTCATGCAAGTGGCTCCTTTAACTTGCAGCTCTATTGGCTGGCTATTTTATTGGAAGCCCTGACACTTTTTATTAGACTATAATGTTTAATAGCTCTATATAAAGTGTATGTAACTGTATTGTGTTTAAGTGGAAGGGTCATGCTTTGGCACAAATTGGCCGGTTTGGCCGGAGTTATACCACGACCTCAGAAAACACTGACGTGATACAATAAATGCACAATTAGTCTAGTCTGCCTTCTTCATTTTAGATTTCCAAATCCCCTACCCTCAAATTTTAATCATCAACGTCTGCTTTTATGGCGTCTTCACTGATAAAAAATATGAGTTTAGGTCAGTGAGATTTTTTTCTTTTGCTTGGTTGTGCTCTTTTATTTCGGAAATTTGTTTCATAATAATTAATAGCTATAACTGTTATAACTATTCATTCCAATACGTATTCCACGTACGACCAAAAATTTACTTTTTTAACTTACGTCATAAATATCACACTGATATATAACTCAGTATCGAAAAAGCTACTGTGAACCTATTAAAATATATTTTCGCAAAAATAAAATCAAGCGTTTTTCTCTTTTATCAAAAGGATACAGTATACAATATTGAACGGAAAACATAAATTCACAATTTATACTCCTTTCATACCTTTTTTACAAATACTTTTTATTTTTTCCGGATTTCGATTTAACTTTTTCACTAATTAGAAAATTTGATTTATTCTCCTAGCTCCTTTTTTCGCTTTTAATAATGAATTTGTCGATTTTTGTCTTTGTATTTTTTTTTTTGTAAAATAACAATTGTTAATGTGAACTGATTGGATCAAAATACCCTCTTTTCGTCGTAAAGGTATTTTAAACAAAAATAAACATGCACATAAAAACATTCTAAACTGACTCAGAAAAAAAAACCAGTTTAAATAAAATCTACGAACTACTAATTGAAAGTCGCATTTGCTTTTACATTTTTAAAACCGATAGCTAGTCACTTTATCACCATAATTCGTGCATAAACCACCGAGGTTCCTAATTCCAGCCACGGTAATAGGACGGTGCGGCACCGTGATTAGTGGAATCGCCGATAATTTGCCGACCAGTATCAATTTACCTGTGCGACCAATTTGTGAGTTTAAGTTTATAGCTTGCAAAGTCCCGTGGTTACTGGCAGTCTGTTGGATATTTCATGTTTCATGTTGTGTTGAAAATTGTGATTTTAACACGTAACTGATGATGCAAGTTTGGTCAGTGTATGTACCAATTATGTATCAAATATTTTGATATATTTTATATACTTTTGCTGGTACTTTTTCGTTATGTTTAAAACATCGGGATTATCCTTCTAATTTACTGAACAATTTGAACGACGCCACATAGATATATTTATACGATATTATCACGTAACTTAAAATACTACTCAACGTTTATTTTATTAGGAAAAAAATAAAAATACATTGAAACTTTGTTGAAAAATATGTGAAACAATTCAGAAATCGAAATATCTTCGCTATACTTAAATAGCCATTCTGCTCCAATCCCGTAACTTAAAAAGCAAAATAATATTACATACATTTTTACAAGCATTTTAGTGTTGAGAGTAGCACAACTTATCTCCCATCCCATACTTAGTAGCGATATTCTTTTAAGCCCGTTCTGTATCTGCAGGAGAATAGTGTCAGCCACTTAATCCCACGCTATGTGGTGTACTTTATCCTTCTACGACGTGGACAAAGCTATGCTTTATTTGAGATATCAGTTGTTATAATGGTATGAGGTTGTAGGTAAAACCGAATCCTTTTAGAAGAAGAAATAAAATTATCATTTCTAGTAGTAATGAGTATACGCGTGGATGTCGTGATGGCACTTAAGTTTAGGCGCCCGCTTGTCATGCTCGAAGATGTGGAATCTAATAAACTAGTGTAACTGGCTAGTAATAATGTGACATTTTCCGAGTTATATCTACTTTCTTTGTCACTGACATACGATGAAGGAAAACATCGTGACGAAACCTGGAATTATAATTTATAATTATAAGTTTGAAATCGCCTATCCACTTTTAGCTAGCATGGTGATCAATGCTCAAACCTTATCTGTATGGGATGTGGCCTTGATTGCCTGATGGTAGGCAATCGGCGTTGCCAATGGACATAACCAACAATAGAATTAAAAAATAATTACTAGTATTATACTTGTTTGTGGTATTTCCAGGTAGAACCGCTCTTCATAATATTATATTCATTGCTATTTATCAGAACGCATTCATGTATTCAGTAAAGATAAGCTCGTGTGAATAGCGTCACTGGTACCAATGATGTGCATACCAGTTATGTAGGTAACTATTCTATTTCAAAATACCTTTGATGCAAGTTTACTGAGAGTATTTCAAAGAGAATTATATCAGATGTATCATTTGTATGTCAACATTTAAGTGTGGGAGAGCCAAGCTTCGGCACGAATGGGTCGGCTCGACCGGAGGCCGTGGTATCCCACGGCCTCACAGAATACCGGCGTGAAACAACCCACAGCGCTGTGTTTCGCCGTGTGAGTGAGGTTACCGGAGGCCCAATCCCTCCCCTTTCCCTATCCCTTCGCAATCCTTATATCCGCAACCCCTATCCCCAAAAGGCCGGCAACGCACTCGTAACTCCTTTGGTGTTGCGGGTGTCCATGGTCGACGCCGATTGCTTACCATCAGGTAATGCGTCTGCTCGTTTGCCGAAATCCCATAAAAAACATGAATTGACAAAATATTACATTTATTGAAATACAAATATGATCTTAATTAACAGAAATGAGCTGAGACTAAGTGCAATTGCTATCAGTTTAAGTAGTCCAGTGCAAAGATGGTCCACTGTGTTTTTACTCCTTAGATGACGTCAAAAACAATCAACTAAGGGATGATTTTTCAATGGTTAGATAAAGTTACCTGGAGAATAGTTATGATGCTGTTGCGTCAGAATGTTAGTATATGACAGTGACAGCAACAATTTTATTCCTCAGATAACTTTTATCTAATGGTTGAAAATATAAGCCCTTCATAACATATTGACGACTTCTGACAGCTACATACAGTGATTGGAAAATTTGCCATCTTGCTAAATTAGCCCTATTTCTTGCGCGAAAAAAAAAATTGTATTTCTTATTGTGATCGAAATTTAAAATTTACCTTACATTATATTTTTATATAGTTGTATTTGCGTATGTTGGAACGTGATAGGAATTGTTTTTGTTGCAAACAGATCTGCTGAAAATAAAAAAAGCAGAAAATACTAGAATAAGTTTTAATTTTACTCTAAGTTTTATATTTGCTCTAAAATATTGTTACTAGGTTAAGCTATGTCGATTTGAAATAAAGGCTATTATTATTTTATTGTGATCGAAATAGTCTGAACGTTGAAAATGATCCGAATCCCAATCTCAATTCCAATAAAAATATAATAGTTTGACAAATTCAAATGTGCTTTGGTTATACCACTGAAATCTGAAAACTATACATAATATATTCCTCAATCTCACACATCACACAACGAATGACATACCGACGTCCACTCTTCCTCGTGTATATTGTTAATACAAACCTAATTATATTACAGAACAGATTGACAATAATTAATTATCGATCAGAAATATCTGCTAATTATAACGTCTATGTAATATCATGTGTACATAGGACTTAGTACATAATAGCTTCTGACGTCAAACAGGTGCATTAAGCTGAGGATTAATTAACTGATCCTTAGAAAAACAATATTTGTGTACAATATAGGTATTGAATATCAATCAATCACTAATTGCATAGACATTACATGTTTGAATAACGATTATGTAGTTGACTGGCTTATTATGTATTATATATCAATATAATTATTGTAATTATTTCGTTGTGTATGCGTTCACATAATAATAATATGTATTATGTTATACTAATATTATTATTGACGGGTTAATGTTACCAATAATATTAATAAGGCTTAATATGTGTAATATTACGTTTGTTGATTTTTCAAGGATTTTTGTGAAGTGATTACAGACTTTACTTGTTACATTATGAGATGTTTTAAAATGTAGAAGTAGTTTATTGATATTTATTGGAAAATAGAAAAAGGCAACTCAAGAGAATCCTGGAGCCGTCACCATTAGTGGCTTGGTTTTGTCTCAAAATAACATGAATAAAGAGGCCTTTTTAATATTTTACTTAATATAGATCCCAAAGTTTCATAGACACTCAAGCTAAGCAATTTACATTTCAAATAATCATAATTAAGTCCACTGTAAGATTTGTCATATTTTTCAATAAGATAGTTATTGAACAGGTGAAATATGTACTAGAAAACAATATCAGTTCTTCCATTACTCGTTATCAAAATCACAAAAAATAACATGTCACAGGAAACCATGTTTATTTTAACTAAATCTCGTCAAAGTAACTGAACGTTTCAGTATAGTATGGGCTGAAAAATGATACCTTTTGTCTGGCCCGTGGAATAGTTTCAGCTTTGAATTTCAGGACATTTTCAAATTTGCTGTGCGTTTGGAGTCAGTGAAATGGAAAATCACATTGTGTTGAATGTGTGTGTGGACACTGTTTTATTGAGATATGAAGTAGAAACTTTGGTACGTTTTGTGTTAATATGTATTCATACTTTTGCCCATGTATTCTCAGCATTTATCACTAGGTGATTCAGTGCAAAATTAAAGAATGTATTTTAATATTTTAACGAGTGGTTTTGAAACATTAAACTTCTGTCAAACTCCGACATTTTGTATTAATTTTAATCATACTTTTTTATGTAATAGGTCGGCAAATGAGCAGACGACGGATTACCTGATGGTAAGCAATCAGCGCCGCCCATGGACATCTGCAACGGAGGAGTTACGAGTGCGTTGCCGACCTTTTAGGGATTAGGGATTTGGAGATTTAGATTTAATTTCACGCCGGTTTTCTGTGAGGTCGTGGAATCACGCCGGTCGAGCCAACCCATTCGTGCCGAAGCATGGCTCTCACGCACTTTATTGGCAATATTTAAAAAAAACTTGTTAAACGACAATATTTACCTGCAAAAGAACTCATAAACTAATCTTATTCAAGACCAATCGGTTTATATATATTAAAGATGCAAGTAAAGTTTATCAATAAGGTAAAAATACGATTTTCCAAGGAAACACATTTGCTCCATTAATGTTCTGGGTATTATATTCCTTTTAAAGTATTCAAGTACGTAGATTTAAAATGTATTAGAAATTCTCTCTTTGATCGTAAGATAGCATGAATCCTCAATGTGCGGTTTTGTATCTGTACGCCCGTAAGATCTTGGATTTAGTTGCCATATTTGAAAAATATTGCGGAGTTGAAACCTTTGAATGTTTTATGGCAACATCGATTTACATATATGCGTTACGATTCCTTTTTTGTGTTTTGGTTGAAAAAAATTGTTGTAATGGTTAAAATTATTTTATAAGGTATAATTTTTTTATATATATCACATTGATAGAATATCAAACATTTCTATGTTTTGAATTACCTTAATGTTTTTAGTATATAATAATATATCTACCTAAATATGAACAAATTTGTTTGAATATAAATCCAATAAAACTTAAAAGAAAACGATAAAGAAATAGGAGCTGAATAAAAAAAATCTAGGTTTGGTAATCTGTATAATTTTATCCAAAGTAACCTAAAACCGAATTAAGGAAAATACGAAGTTTTCTACCTACTTGCGATGCTTAATTGTTTATTAAAATTGAGGAAAACGCGTATTTTTTTAGATCCCCGGGAGATGGGAACACGATTTATATTACTTATGTAAAATCAAATATTTAACGTCGACACCTTTTAATCTTGTTGACTTAATTTTTATAAAACATTCGAGTAAGTGTTGTAAATACATTATGTAATGATGAAATAAAAATTAATATAAACAAGGCTATGAAATACGATACTAGAATTGAAAAATCGAAGACTGATGCTCTCGAAGAATTTTAATACCAATTATTACACACACTTACGTATAACCTTTTATACGTTAGCCCTATCGCAGTCGATGGAGCAAACATATTAAAACGTACACACACAACTAAAAATGTATTATAAATCTAAGCTCTTTGAATTCAAATTCGGGGAACCATCAGATGTGAGTCACAAAGAAGATGAAAGTACCACAAACCACACCCGCATGACTGCGACCTCGCGGTGAACAGTCAAATGGATTGCACGCTACGTAAAATGTACATTCCATACATATACATATGTATGTAGTGAATAGGTACTTTGGTTCTTAAGGCGCAGGGCGTAGGGATTTATAATAATTTCGGCTTATCCTCCTCTTAAATAACATTTCTCGAAATCTTTTGTATTCCAATTTTAAAACGTCAGATTTTCTTCAGCCAGATCGTTCAGGCTGGTAAGATAATAATAATAATCTAGTAACTATTTAAAGGTCTGGTCTTACAAACGTGGTAGTCGTGAGATAGCTTCAATAGAAAAATTACGAAATCGTTATTTATCTATTTAATGCTTCATGTACTAAAAGGAATTTTACGCAAGGTGGACTTAATGTTATGGACATTCTCTGCCAGTCAAACCTTTGGGTGAAACCAAGCAGAATCCTAATATAAAAGAATGATACATAAAATTAGCGTTATACATTTTCTGTAGTCGTGGTATCACGCCGGCATCCCATTCATGCTGAAATATGGCTTAAATCAGCTTCAAATCTAACTATATTATTTACTAGGCAAATTATGTTTCTGTCCACATAATCAACGCACGCACATTACAATAACAATTTGTATCTCAAAATGAACAATTAATAAATTAGGCGACCATTTTTCTGTCCGCATATTTAAAAATATAAAATTGGAAAGGCTAATTCGTTTGTATTTATCGTTAAATATCTCGTTACAATGATTCACAATTTACTGTAGGATTGTAGGTACGACTTGAAACACATTTAATATTAATCATAATATTGTTTTAATCTAGATACATTTATTTTTATATAAATATGTCAGCGTTGAATTAAATTTATTATATATTTTTTGTTTGTTTCAGGTATGTTGCGTAAAATACATCGTGTTTATAACTTGAAGCGTTTTTGGGAGCAGTTAAAAGTATCTCTCTCAACTAAATACGTAGTAAGTGAACTCTTAAAATAACAGACGTCTCAAACGTAACACGCCGTCCCATTTCCACTAGATCACAGCATAAAGACTCAACGTGTATCGCATATCCGACTGCATCACAAAAAGGCCGGAGTATGTTTCTATTCCAATTCAGTGGATGCAAGATAAATGGTGTGTCTTAGATCACAACACCCTATATCTTCCACTGGCAGCAGTTTGCCAATAAATTCAAAATCAATCTAAATGGTTCCCGAGTCCTCAGCGGCCATGACTGTTCGAACGATAATAAATCACATAGACCACTCTCTATTTTCTTTTTAAAACATTTTTGAATTTGAATTTCGTACAGCAATGACTTTGGATGTATCTGAATTCCGAATGCAATTCGATTTGATTTATTTGATGTGATTCCAGTTTTTGCGTCTTTTTTATATGGATGTTGGCAATTTTTGTACACGATTTCTATTCAATAATGTGTGACTGGTTATTCAATATTATTTAGAAATTTTTTATATTTAAGAGGATATCAGAAAGTTGTTCTAAGTGATAACATTTTACAATTATTTTTATTGATCTTAGGATTGAACCAAGCCTGCGCTTGGCAACGACCACATCATATTATAAAAAAGTATTTTGTATTTCTATAAAAAAATATCCATTACAAACAAAATAAATATTCTCCAATTGTAATCGAGAGGAGAGGACAGACTGAAGGTGACACGAAAAAACCTTATTCTAATGTCATTAACAAAGTACTCAGTAAAACTCGATGTAAAAACAAAAAGAAGAAAATATTTTAAATCCAATTTGTTGAGGCTTTGCTCTAAATATTACTATGTAAAAATATACAATTAGTTTTCGAAGATATCATTGTGAGCTGCAAAAACGAAGTGAAGCGAGCTCTTTAATTGTTTTTCTTAAATTGGACTGATGCCAAACAAGAGTAGAGATCCATTGGGCTAGGGTGAAGAATTAAATTGTTTTCTTTTTGCTTGTAAAAATAATTATTTCCAAGAACCCTGGTATTGACAACTCAAGGTTAGATCGGGGGTGCGATTTTAAATCGAGGGACGGGTTGCCAGTGGCAGATTATTTGTTAATTTATTTTCATTTATAAATTGGTACGCCAGATTAAAAAGTGAGCTGCAATTTTTTTTTCGTTGACTTATTTTTTATGCCCTGAGTTTTTGTGAAATGGAAACTATTTTTTTGAGTTAAGTTTTTACGGAACATGAAATTTAATATGTAGAACATTTTATCTTGATTGTTTCCTGGAAAACATTTCATCTGATGTTGTGAAAGCACTACAGTGAAAGTTAAAAATATCTCTAAGCAATTCTTTTGTGAACCTGGAATTATTAAAAGAATTATCGTCGAAATATTCTTTAAACATCAAATCTGTCATTCACCTAAGGCATATTTCTCAACACAATAATTTTTGATTACCGAGTTTTTTTTTAGTCTAGTAAGTAAATTATTACAACTCATTACCAAAACAGACTAACTGGCCCAGCTTATACCCTTCAAGACCCTCTTTACCTTGTATTCAAGTTCCGGTAGCATATTTTTTTTTACATAATTTTATTTTCAACCCTTCCCGTGTCCTGGTTATCAATTACGGTAACCCTTTTCTCTCAAAACAATATAAAGTACCCAGCCTTTTTTATGCCAATTGGCATAAAAACTTGGCATAGAAATTATAATATTATGCGAATTTTATGTTTTAAATATTTTAAATAATTAATTTTTGTGCCACATTCCGGGACAGGCAGGCACAGATTATGTTTTTTTGTTCATATTTAAATTAACATTTTTTATACAACTGCTTAGCAAATGTGTTTAGGTTTCCGTGTTCCTTTAAATATTAACATATTTTTGTTTTCTTTTTTTGCCATAGGCATTTTTTAATGCTAAATAATGAGTATTTTTCAATCTATCTCAATGACTGCTTACACTAATATTTTATCCACATTTACAAAATCTAGTCTTATTTAATATGTATTACGTTGGCTCACTGCTCATCCCCCTAAGCCGCGGTCGCAACGGTAAATCCAGTCCGCCGTCGCCGACTACCGCCGTATCCCATTGTAATCCACTTCTTTAATGTTTTCTAGAAAAATCTAACTGCACGATATTACTTGAACCACTACTGTTGCTTTAGAGTGGCTTGCTGTGTATCTAATATAAATTGTAATACGTAGGTATTAGGGTATATTATAGGATTTATTTTTAAATCGTAGTTGGTTATGTTTAAGCCATACTATGATGACAGACTACAAATGCATTTTGTCGTAGATTCTGTTTTTTCTTAGTGTATAGTAAGATCTGACTAAAAGTCTACAAATCTGAGAAATCGAGCGACAGTTCTCTTTGCCTTACACAAGTTATACATTTCAGCTGTAACCCTCATACCCTGCTGCAAGGCCATGGTAATAATGGTAACCTCCTTTTTGTAATCCTCTGTCCTCCAAGGATCTCTTGGCCTAGAATCTTGTTTTTTTTTTTGAGGCGAATATTTATCATACATGACTTTTTCCGTCCATGGATTATTGCGCTTGCATCCAAAATAAGACTTTTACGGCCAGTCTTGTTACTCTGTTGGTTTTATAACGTCAAATCAACAACATTGAAGGTCACGGTTTGAATAATTTACACGCGAAACATGGAAGACAATGTGCAAGAAATATTACCCTTTAGTCGTTGAACAACGTAATTTATAATTATATATAATGACTAGCTTTTGCCCGCAACTTTGTTGACTTCCTGCAGATTTTTGGTTTAAAAACTATCCTATCTCTTTTCTCGAGTTTAAAACTATGTCTATACCAAATTTCACTTACAAAGGTTCAGTAGTTTAGGCGTGAAAAAAAGACAGATAGACAGACAGAAACACAGAGTTACTTTCGCATTTATAATATTAGTATGGATAACGTAATATAATATAATGATTATCCGCGTCTTTCTTCAGATAAAACCAAAGTTCCATTTTAAAACCAAAAATACTCTCTTTAACAAATTCGATATCCAATGATGAACGTAACGTTAATATTTAAAAATCAGCAAATCGATAAGAATGCTAGGAGTGAGGGAGACGGCACGTTATCACTCAGGCCACCCTTTAAACGATGTTGATGGGCCATTAACGCGGCAAGTTATCGTAAGTGACACTTGAAACAAATTGGGCGAGAGAGAATCTTGAGGAATTTCTCACGTATCCTGTAGCCACCATAAATTATTGGAGCGGTGTATTATGCTTTCAGAGACACGGAAATATTATTTATTTCCTCGTTGCTATTTTTTGAATGGGTGACTCAAGATATGTGGTTTTTGTACGTCGTGTTGGTTGATGATATTAGATGTGAGTTTTTTATGTTGATAATTGTAATAGTTCGGCAAACGAGCTGGCGGATTACCTTTTGGTAAGCAATCAGCGCCGCCCATGGACACCCGCAACGGAGGAGTTACGAGTGCGTTGCCGATATTTTAGGGATAAGGGATTTGGAGATTCAGGAATTGAGGAGGGATTGGGGGAAGGGAAGGATTGGGCCTTCGGTACCCTCACTCACACGGCGAAATACAACACTGTTGTTGTTTTACGCCAGTTTTCTGTGAGGCCGTGGTATCACTCCGGTCGAGCCGACCCATTCGTGCCAAAGCATGGCTCTCCCACACTTAAACTATTTTCTGCCATTAAAATATTCTAGTAACTTTTTATATGTTTAATTCGTTGATTGTGTAATTGCTAATGCTGTTGTCAAGAAAGATATCTCAGTGTCGTTATTTAAGATTAGCTAAGACTCTGACTACTTTTGATGCGCATTCATTTAGGACTATTTATAAATTATCCATAGACTTTTTATTTTCTACCTGTGCATAGCT